>NW_017565155.1:22431-393326 GCF_001854935.1 Bemisia tabaci
GAGAACCATGAGTTAATCATGAGAATCGGTCTGCCCTTGATTTTGAGTAGTAACATGGACTATAAAGAGGAATGAATATTTGAGGAGTCAATAAAATTTTGGCTATAACAAAAGCCGTACACTACAAATTTTAGGAGTAAAAGTAAAACATGCTTCTACGATCCTTTTAATTATAGGTGTAAACGATGGTTGATAAACTCGACGTATAATTCTTCTCCAATTCACTGCATGTTTAGAAACATGATTTGCTAGAACTTGAGTTGTTTTCTTTATATTAGATGGTTTCCATTGTTTTTCTGAGACCACACTGAAAAGAAGGGTCCATACTCCTAAAAGTATTGACAAGAAAAATTACTCTTGATTCAATCGGATGTTTGCTGGAGTTGAGAGCCAAGCCTCTTGATTTAAGCGGACTTCCATTTGATTCAAGCAAAAATCCAACTATCGGGAGTATTTTTTTGAAGTCAAATGTTTTACGAGTCCGGAATCCGGATCCGAGAGACTTTTTTTTCCAGTGTAATTCCGACCTCTAACAGCTCGCCTGGTATGGTCATATGCAAAGGATACCAGATGATAGCTTATGCCTACACTGGATTAAAAAACACATTGGATCTCGAGTCCAGACTTTTGAAAACATTGACAAGAAAAAATACTCTTGATTCAATCAGATTTAAGCTTAAATCAAAAGGAAATCCGCTCAAATTAAGAGGCTGGGTTCTTGATTTAAGCTTAAATCTGATTGAATCAAGAGTATTTTTTCTTGTCGATGTTTTTAAGAGTCTGGACTCTAGATCCAATGTGGTTTTTTTTCCAGTGAAGGTTTTGGATTGGATTCCGCTTGGCAGACAACGTAGAGGACGCCTTGCCAAATCGTGGATTGATGGCATTAGGCAGGAAATGAGGGGATGCAATTTGCCTGAGGAAGTCTGGCAGGATCGTTATCAGTGACGGTTGGGGGTCGCAGAGCGCAAAAAAGTGATTTAAGAGTTACATAATTTAATTCCGACCTCGATATTAAATCCTAAAAACATTTTAAAAACTAAAAGACCCCCGTATTTAAGCTGAAGTCTCCCTCTATCCAATGTCTACCCCGGTCTTTTAACCAAGTTAAAGGACCCAAGCTCCACGTGAAGGAAATTAGAGCGCTAGACCACCGTGTGACGGGACTCCTAGCGAGCCCCTCATATCATCGCCTGTCTCATTTCACATTTTTCCGAGGCAGGCTCCCTCTCGGCCCCTTCGTTTTCAATCGATACTTCAAGCTAATCTTCGAACATGGCTAGACCCATCTCAAGTAGTTAATTTCCTACCGCTCCCCTGCGCCTCGCACGACTCCGTCATTATAGGCTTCGCTTCGGAGCCGGGGCCACGCAGAGGCAGAGGACGACTCGGCTAACATGTTCCGCGGCGCGGCCTTCGTGATATCACGGAATTCGCCGCCGATATCATCCCCTTTTCTCCCCAATAAATAGGCTTCGCGAGATATTAAGATCCTGATCCTTAATTCTTCGCCACGAGCACTTGGACGGGATGAGTTTCTTAACTTTCCACGCGAGATATCTCGATATAGAAATTGAAGCGCTTGTTGTGGAAAGGGCATTTGAGGGGCTTAGAGGACAAGGCGCATAAGTGCAGTTTTTGCACTTCGAGGAACACGTGTTTGAAGCAAATAAAATTGTAAAACTCACTTGCACGTAAAAATTAGTTAAAATGCGCATTTTAATTAATTTTTACGTGCAAGTAAGTTATACAATTTTATTTGATCAATTATCTTGTGCGGGTCTCCAAACGAATCCTGACGTGTTTGAGGTTTCGAAATTACATGGATCCTTGTGCCGGAGAGAAAGTTTGAACTTACTTTTAGATGCTTACAAATTGGAAATTGTGGGCGATTTTTTCATAGAATATGAATTGGACCGAGTTTAACAGAAAGGAACCAAGCCAAATCAGCTATTGCCAAGTTTAACTGGGCAATTAATTTTTTTACGAGAGAACGTTTGTTCGGATTTCTTTGAAAATTTTAAGGAATTTGCTTCGTACCATGGAAAATTTTCACTGAAATTTACACAAAAATCCGCAAAACCGTTTTCATGTAAAAAATTAAATTGCCCAATTAAATTTGGCAATGGCTGATGTGGCTTGGTTCCTTTCTGTCTAACGCGGTCCAATTAAGACTAGTTTTACTTGAAATCATAACTAATAACTCAATTCTGTCAAAAACTGCACCTATGCACCTTTTTCCTCTAAGCCTTTCATTTCTAGGTAGGAGTGTCTCAGAATTTCCGCTAATCGGCATTACATTAACGGAAGAGCGTGCCTATATTTCAATGTTGCCAACTTTCCCCACACAAATTCCATTTTCACAAGGAGCATTTTGGACATTCCTGATTGAAAATTTCACTAATTTTTCCTGCATAACCTCATGCAAAAGTCAGACAAAAATTCCACGAGTGCATCCTTGTAGAATATTAAATTCTTTGAGTCAATTTTGTGACTTATGGAGAGAGTTACGTTCCTTCGTTCAGGAGACAACGTAATTTTGCATCCATCATGATCAAAGTAGTATGATTTTTTGAAACTTCGGCTGAGTATCTTCACAACTTAAGATTACTTTAAACGAAACATTTCAAAAAAATGTATATATAGTTTTAAAATTCCTCAAATTTTGCAACTTTTACCTTAAAAATAATTCTTTACGACGGTGAAAGTCGGCAGTCACATAACTCGTTTGCGGTGTCTGAAAATCTCCGCCTCTGCGTCATTTTTTAAAGGAGAACAAATTGATATTATTTCTGGAAGTTTTTGCAGAATTTTCTTCGCATTGAGAAGAAAAATCATGACAGTTTTAAGAATTGCCGTTGAGTAGTTTTCCATTTAAAAAATAAAGTATGATAGGAAGTCTGCGACGTCGCAAACCGAGTTATGTGATTGCCGACTTTCACCGTCGTTTAGACTTATGCGCATTGGACTTGCCGTTTTGCCAGCAAAAGAATAAAAATTCGCCAAGAGTTTTGACTTGATCAGTGCGATATATCGCACCTCAGTCTGACCACGCTCAGAACCTGACAAAAAACACCCTCAAAATTGGATTACCTCGATAATTCTCTTATTAAATATATATTTGCCTTTGTTTCGTTTATTTTAATCATAATATTTAAATTTATCTTTATTCCTAGTAATGAAATTTTATTTTTGCTAGGCCTTTAAAAACATTGAGGGGCGTGATTTATTCTCGAATTTAAAAAAAACGAGATAAGGAAATAAATAAAAATTCAATAATTAACACCCCCAGGTTGTTTGTCCGAGGGAAGCGCTAAAATAGCTGTTGCGAACCACCTCCGGGGACGAATTACATGACAAAATGTGATTAAGCGCTGACTGCA
The DNA here is from genome assembly GCF_001854935.1 of Bemisia tabaci. Classification (NCBI taxonomy): domain Eukaryota; kingdom Metazoa; phylum Arthropoda; class Insecta; order Hemiptera; family Aleyrodidae; genus Bemisia; species Bemisia tabaci. Next base: position 25,815 of record NW_017565155.1, read on the forward strand.
GGNGGGGGGGGGGGGGGCGGAGGCGAAGAGGGTGCGTCGCGAGGAAGAAAACAACCCTGAGCGTTTCCGCGTTGTGTAAGGAACTTTTAAGCCGCGGAAGCGATTTAAAATTCAGTGACGAGTATCATTGCGTGTGCTTAACTGAGTGGGACACTTGAATGTAAACAAGATTTGCATAATTCAGACGCGTGAGACACTCGGAATTATGCAAGATTCGCATAATCATACGCCCGCCCTCGAAACCCTCGAAACCTTCGAGCCCCCGGGATCCTGTCTGATTTGCATAATACGCACGGCAACCCTGCGAATTCCTGCTAATCAAATGTGGAACGCGGGAGTGAAAGCTACCGGGCGGCCTTCGAATTTGCCGTTTAGGCAGTGCTCCCATTTCATGTCGGTCAAAAGGTCCGGGATTCGGAACTTTTTTGTTCCAATTTCGCCTACTCCATGGCAGTTACAAGTTCCGCGATTCCTTATAGATTTTTTCAGAAGTTCCGGAAAATGCAAAAGATACGGAACATATCTGGAATTTCGAAAGTTCCCGGGGGAGGGAGGGGTGTCAGATTCTACTCGACCTTAATCCCTGAAAATTTGAGATCCGGAGCATAGATGTGACAAAATCCCCCGGATGACCTGTACTCTTTAGTATTCTTAAAAACCTGTCTAAATCTGGTTTGAACTTCAATCCGTATTTTTACAAGCAAATCCAAATCCAATAGAATAAAAGAGCACTTTTCCCCTGCTCAGAAGAGTTGCATCCCAACAACAATCGTCACAGGACACCACGCTGTTACTACTGCTGGGTCTACAGCGAAGGGCACCAGAACGCCTTCAATCTCTCTGTATGCAACCAGGATATCCCTTGAACACGAATAGTTGCATCAAGGCGCTAACATCAATTTCACAAGACCAGCTTCAATCAACGAAGATTCTGCCGTATTAAGGAAAAACGCCGCACGAGCCTTTAGACGTTGCCAAGTTTCTTCCAATAAAAACCGAATTTACTGAGAAAATTGTAAATATTATTTGCCAACATTTTCAGACAATTTTTTACGCAATTCAATTTAAAATACCTGAAAATTTCAAGGTGAAATATACGTGAATGTTGTCAAAAATACATGTTTCATCAAGGGAGATTTGGCAACTCTCGAATATTCATACGACGTTCTCCCTTAGCACGACAGTATTACGCACGTTGTTCCTTAAGGAAAGACCCCTCCCTCCAATTTTTGAACCTTCCCATTGATCAATAACTGTTGGCAGGCACGTCATACATCATATTAAAATAATTAATGAACATCTAAATAGTAAATATGTTCAAATTCATGCGAATCTTAGTTCAAAATAATACATGGACGATTGCGCAGAGTTCTAATGCTTGGTTTTAGTTGCTGAAAAAGAGGCAACACCTCCTAAATTATTGTCTTAAACTGCGATGTTCCTAACAATATTTCTTCAAGAACAAAGGACGGAGCACATATTAAAGGCCTCAAGAATGACGTCAAAACTCTTGAAAGGTTTACGGTCACCCGGTGGCGTCATCGTTTTTGTCACCATAAACCAAAAACAGCGGTTCTTTCACCCCTTTAACTCGGCACCCTATCTTTATCTAATTTATGGTGGTTGGTCGGGGTGGGGTGGGGCAGGGCAGGGCAGGAAGACGTATCTTTCACGCGTGAGCAATTTTCTTTTGTCCCTGCGTCGGGGCTCGTCGGGGGTGCTGGAGCCGGGGGAGGGGGCGGCGCCCCCTCCCCCCCTCGTCTCGTTACAAATGTAAACACAGCGCGTGAGATGTTTGAATAGCAGGCGCGAGTGAGCAATAATTACTTTCGCCTCCGCTGCGTTGCCATATCGTGCAAGACTGTAATATGCCGTTTATATAAAAAGGCTGATTGTGAGGGAAATTTGGCATCCTACGCTGACGGGTACTAAATTGTTTTTAAAGTTGTTAACGTCCCGCTACCGGTTCGAATCACGCATCGCGGACCGATTCCTCGAAATGGCCTGAAACCCTGCTCCATTTGGCGGGGAGGTCTTCTGGGTAATTTCCCGCGAAATAAGGGCATTGATTATGCCGTATTGTCCCGAATTTGGGAAGTTTCCGATTTCCTGTTATCTGAACACAAGTGAGTGTGAAGCATGGCCCACCGGTTTATTACTTTGATGGAGTTCATTTATTTTTAACCGCACGAAGTGATTGATGGTTGTAGAAGGTAGAATCTGTAGCATGGATGGTGTGGTTTGGTTATAATTGTATTTCCGGATTCGTAATAAATCGATGGGAAAATATTGAGGATAATGAAACGCATTACAAACATTAACCATGGGAATAATCATTCGTTGATGCACTTGACTTTTAAGGGAGAATTTGTTTTAAATACTGAAGGGTCAGAGATCCATGAAAATCGAGCTAAAAGCCAAATAATTCCGTGTATTCGACTACATGATGTGTAATTGTGTGTTGTTGCGAATTAACATCGTGTAGCTGAATACACTGAACTACATGTCTTTTAGCTCGATTTGTATATCATTCACTGTGTCTGTAATAGCTTAACCAGCCTTTCACATTAAAATGTATTCACATTTTAATTAGAAAGTTATTCATTTGTATTATTAACAGTATTTTACACATATTTTACTATTCATTTTTCTATTTTTGGATCTTCATTAGAGTACCTTTATAGACAGAGTATGGCCATTCGTATCTTTTAACTACAGGAAATTTTGCCGCTTTTTGACAGGGCCGCCTGTATTTTGCCGCCCCCTTCTCGTTCGTTTTGAAACATCAATAAAAACTATCAAGTGAACGTGCCAGGGGTGAGGGGTGCAAAAAACGCGTTTACTCGTGTTACACACATTTTTTGGGAAAGCCCTATCAACACTACTAGCATAAGGTTACGGAACTTTGCGCAAAAGTCAAGTTTCGTAAACCTTTCTCTAATGGACAAGACCATCCATTCATAAGAAATGAACGAAATAATTATGAAAGAGCAAACACAAAATTTGGTTTAATGATTTTAACTTCCGCCGCCGCGCGCCGCGCCGCGCCGACCGCACCGTGTTTGGCGCAATGCGTGAAGTATTCACGCAGTCTTGTAGGCGCTAATATGTGTTACATGCCGATTGCCGCGCCGAGGGTTTCTCCTTTTCATCTCAAGTCCTCGTCATCATTTCTCCCTAAGTTGCGCCGTTCCAGGCAAAATTGTGTGTTCGGTTTCTCTCTTAACTCGACTAATTAAAGGTGCTGTCTCTTGTATCACTGAAAGACGATAAAATTAGAAAGTACTATACTCTCAGGAAATGAGAGATTTTGTAGCCTTTTCTTGTTTGTAATTTTTTTTTCTCAATCCGATTTTTTTTTTATACTTACATTTAAAAAAATTACAAAATTTGCCGCCCCCTAGATTTGCCGCCATGGGCCGCGGTCCATGTGGCCACCCCCTTAATCCGGCCCTGCTTTTTGATTGGTCAACGAGTTCTTAGGCTTCATGATGCTCTTACGGCCGTAAATAAAGAAGCAAGATGGCGACTCGCCGTGACATTGATAAGAAGCTAAAATTTGACAAAAATTTCAATTATACGGCGGTAACAATTTTAAACTTGCATATCTACGAATATCACATGGAAAACACATGAAAACACCCTTTCGCCTGTATCGCAGGAGGGTGTAAGCTGTGCATAACCTCAAATTTTCTTGCTGTTAACAGCTATTTTGTTTGTTTATTTACGGCCGTAAGAACATCGTGTCAGCCTATTTTCTCGCGACCAATGAAAAACCGGCACAGAAATGGCCATACTTTGTCTATAAAGATACTCTTACCTTCATCATTCAAATTTCCTCAATCTGTCTTTGAGCCAATTGAGGTTCTTAAGTTCTTATAGAAAAAAATCCAATGGAACAAGTGAAGCTACAATCGACGGTCCACTATACATACACAAAGATAGGAGTGAATCGTGTTCTTGCGCCCGACCGAGGAGGTTTCTCACCTCGACCATTCATAAAATGTTCCGGCGCGGAATTTTAACTAGATCTGGGGGCCGGTCTGAATTGGGAAGGAGGCGCCATGAAGCGATCGCAATTAGACCCTTCAGCCCGTGAACACAGGAGCCCGAGACATTAGCTTGCAACCGACGTCTCCAGCCAGGAAATACCTTCGCTCGAAACTTCGCACTCCGAAGCTGCACTTTCCCGTGGTGCTTCTCTCCTATCCTCCACCGTCTCGCCTCACTCCCTTGCTGCCGTGCTAAGGAAAAACGCCGAATGAACCTTCAGGCGTTGCCAAATTTTCTTTGATAAATCACGGATTTCCTTGAAAACTTATGAATACTTTTCTACCAATTTTTTTAGAGAGTTTTGATCGTACTTATATCTAAGGTTCCTGAAAATTCCAAGGAAAAATATTCATAATTTCCTTCAAAAATACAAATTTCATCAAAGGAAATTTGGCAACTCTCGAATGTTCGTGCAGCCTTCTTCCTCAGCATGGGAGCATGTACGTTGCCCACTTTCGTTTTCCACGAAATCGTTAGACGCGAACGGGATTTTTCCAAGCTTGGCCTCGAGTGAAAAGGCGATTACCCTTATTTTCAATCGAGACCCTCTCTCAAGTAAGATTTGCCTCCGGAAGACGATCCTATTTCAATATCATATCTCATACGAAGTGAAGAATACGTGGAAGCACCGTCACCGCATTTGAGAGGCTTGGAGGACAAGGCGCATGAGTGCAGTTTTTGCATTTCCAGAAATGCGTGTTTGGTTACGAACTTACATTTATCCTCATGGCGCACAGTAGAATGAGTCTTTGGAAAATGTTGGACATGAAATTTTTCATAAAAAGTGTAAAAATTTACGTTTATCTCGTGACAATTTTAATTTTTAGAGGTGATTTTTAGGGACAATGGGCCTGTTGCATGCAAGAGATACAGCCGCGCGAATAGACTTTTTAGAGGTTAAATGACACGAAAATTACGATGGTCACATTAAAAAAGTCTGAAATACACTCCTTACTGCGCAATTTGCGTCGTTAGGAACGCGCTTTTTCAAATTTCCCGCGTCTGGGGGCAGTTTTCTAATCACCGGAAACGAGCAAACGGCGGGCTCTGTGATTTCCGGAAGATGCCGAGTCGTTGTTGTTGTTGTTATTTTTTCCTTCAGTTTGTTTACAAACCCAACGTGATCTCTTATAGTGGTCCATATACGCTTTATGCAGTAACCAAATCGATCAACTTTTAAATATCCAACGCAATCCTTCTACATTTCATTTCACGATACCACGAGCTCCGATTTTTATGTTATGTTGTCAGTTTTAGTTGACCGGAAATAGCCGCGAATTGCCGTTAATTGTTTTCGTTAGAAAACTGCCCCCAGACGCGGGAAATTTGAAAAAGCGCGTTCCTAACGACGCAAATTGCGCAGTAAGGAGTGTATTTCAGACTTTTTTAATGTGACCATCGTAATTTTCGTGTCATTTAACCTCTAAAAAGTCTATTCGCACGGCTGTATCTCTTGTATGCAACAGGCCCATTTTACGAGGGATTCAATGAAGCTACTTTTAAAACATCGACTTTTCATATTAATGAAGATATAAGCTTTTTTAAATCACGTCCGACCTCTCCCATTGACTCGATTTCAAGCAGCTTACAATGCCTACAGGTCGGGAGAAAAGCTTAGGGGGGAAAAAGGAAGGGGAGGGGCGAAAAGAAACAAAATATTGCAGTATTTTATGATGCTCCAAACAAAGTATCTTTTCCTTGAAAAAAAAAAAAAAAAAACCAGTTGCCATTTGATTTGATTTTCTTTGCATGATGTAAGTCTCAGATACCAGTCTCAATGGGGCAAGAAATTTCAACTCAATCATGTACTGATTAAAGAACCTCATTTTTGAAAAAAAATGATAAAAACGGTGTAAAAATCATAAATCTGACAATCGTTAATATCGGCATTCTGAGTGAAGAATACCAATCGAATAAAAATTATCGAGACATATGTCACATTCATACGGCATAAAGCGCCTTAAGTATTCACCTGTCCAATCAACAAGACCTTTACTTTGTTCGTTTAATATTGAAAGCTAATTAATTTCCCGGGCAGACTCGGGTTTGCCTGCGACCGCGAGTGGTAACTAAGCGTTACTCCAATGTAAAATCAACGCGATTGAAATCACTCGCCTATGATTTCCCGGTCAGCATTCATGAATTTTGATGCAACTTTCATAATTAAACGGTCGCCTTTGTCCTGAGGGTGGGCCGCGGTTAAGCCTAATCCTGAAGATGACCGAACTGCATAAAGGAACGTGCCGAATTGTCAACATCACTTCGTGTGAATGCAGTTGTTCTGTAGAGGGTTACTGAGCACAACCGCAAGGGAGGTCGCTGGATTGCGGCTTGTCACATTTCACACATAAAGAGCGATATGTTACCATGCCATAAACTGTTTATCTGCGCGAAGAGTTTTGAAAAAGTGCGTACAAAGAGAACCGTTCGTTGTAGATAAGTTAGTTCTACTTTGTGAGTTCCAATCGCTTATAAAATGACGATAAGATCGGGCAAATTATCCTGCATTGGCGTGGCAACCATGTTAGCCACAATTGTTGGGTCGTGGACTCTATTTGAGTACTTTTCAGGTTGTTTCACGGACTGCTTCGTCGGTCATTAATGGCTGCAGACAATTCGACTGGAAGAGTATACATGGACCACAATTCCAAATCGAATTCCAAAGCAAGTCATAGATTCGGACACGGCTGTAATACAGTGCTCGCAATTAAGAAAAAAAACTTTGTAACACATGCAGTATACTGTAGGTTTAAAGTTACTTCTCTATAACTTTAATATAACAAAACAATGAGCGAATAAATAATTATTATGAGAGAAGAGGAATTAAACAATTTCAAAAGTCATGCTTTGCTGCAGTCGGCCTTTATTTATTTGCAGAAAATAATTTCGTCACATTTATGAAACCCTTTACGGGAAAAAGAACTTTAGTCCACGGAAGCAATATTATTATAGGATCGATTTTTGTCGAGTTGAATCGAAAAATTTGGTCTTGAGCTTTTGACTGAACACTTTCTTTATTGTTTTAAAGAATATGTTGCCGGAGGTTTAGCTCATTTTTCAGCCAACAAAGAGCGTACATTATCATGAGTACAATTTTAAATCTTAAACATGGCATACCGGATTTTTTAATAATACTTCTCTAGAAACTCGATGTCTAAACTGCAACCCTTAAACTGTCAAAATTCTGACTCATTCTGACATTTTTAGGTAATTTTTCGATTGGAATGTTCGTAACATACTCATTTAAGCTATAACATTAATAACTCCGGGTTTTTTTTTATTATTATTTATACTGAAGCACCCCTTTCTCATTGATGCGGTTACGTATATACGAGTACGTGTACGTAGTGTACGTATAACTATAATTACATTTTTACAAAAAAAGGAAGTAATGATATTACGATATTCCTATAGTTGTGCAACTTCTCACATCACAATCCAGGCCAATGAATACAATTTAAATTTACTGGATAGTTTTGTTGTAAAAATGAACCAAATGATTGATTATAATTGATAGAAACCGTCAAGTTTTTTCGGCAAAATATATCGAGCTACACTATGTTTGCAGAATTGCAATGCTATGCTAGTTCTTTTCTACAAAATACATGAGAATTGACTTACTTCCGAGACCTCGAAAATATTATAAGCCGACGGTGAATGTAGCACGCCTTTAATGTTAATGCATAAAATTAGATGCAACTATTCGTGTCCAAAGGATATCCTGGTTGCCTACAGAAAAATTGAAGGCGCCTTGGTTTCTCTCGTTGCATGCTCAGCAACGCGTCCAACCTCAAACGTCTGGCCCTGGCTACGCGCGCAGCACGGCAAGCTGTCGCAAGTTCTTGGCGAGACGGTACATGGCTGAGCAACATGAAAATTAATCTGATAGAACCCCTAGCTTATTCTACTCAATTCACAAACCAATCTAAAGATCAAAACTAAACTCATAATGAAATAAGGGAAATGGAGAGACCCTTTTTATACTAAGAGTAAAGACAATGCGAATCCAATTCTAATTGGTTTCCGTATTTAGGCCTTCACACTGTCACAAACGGCAATAAAGATAAAATTTTCACCAATTGAAAATATCATAAACTGGAATGAACCGGGGAATAGGGGGTACGACAAGGAGCAAATGGAATGAGGGAGTGACCGGAAACAGGAATTTGGGATTGAGTTGATCAAAGATTACAAAAAACGTCCAATTTGTGTAATCTTTATTCCCGTTTGTGACATCCGTGAGCCGCGTTGTCTCAACTCTCTCTATAGAGGGGCTCTACGGAAGTGCAGTAGAGTTTTAAAAATAAGAATAAGAAACATGACTCAGATCGCTATTCAATGTTGGCAACCACGTCAGGAGGAATTGAGAATCAACATTTGATTGAATTCAAAAATATGATAGGAACTGGAAATGAAATTCCTCCAAATACGTTTTTGAGACTCCCAAGAAAAACCGGAATTTGGTGAAATCATTTTGAAGAGGAAAATCTAGTAATAACAGGCTAAGTGGTAAGTCGCCTCGAGTCTGGCTGTATTGCATACAAGAGACGGAGAAACCGTAGAAATGCCGTGCGAGCGTGGTCAATGATTTGCTGGCTTGCAAAAATGCTCAAATCTCTGCGAAAGTTACGAAGCTATGGACTTCCACCAAAGTTAATGTAAAAGCAACATCTAACGACTCACATTCATCCCACATAAGAAAAAAATATATCCGTCTTACTTTTTTCTTAGAACCACTTATTATTCTTTCAATTCTTGTTTCGAAGACCCCCACGGCCGATGTTAACGCCATACTTTCTCCTGAGTATCTCAAAGGGGGTGATGATTAAAACCAAAATCCTCATGGAATACCAAATTAAGTGGTATAATTTCAAAAAGATATACACTTAGTTTTGGATTTATTATCCTGATTTTTTCCAAGAGCCAGCCACCAAAGGAAAGATGTTCTTATTCTTTTTTAATCCTCTCTTTGGCTCATAACTTTTAAGACAAAAAAGGAGAGAAAATTGAGGACTTTGTATTTACAATACTGAGCCCAATATGAATTCAAACTAAATAAATGTGTAAAATATTCAATTAGGCTAAAAATTGTGTAAGCTCAATTACGCTAATACCGAAAAAAAGGACCGTGATTCAACATTCTGGATGTACAAAAGTGAGCGACACCTCAAAAAAACGCTGCATTAACCGGTGGAGCAGTTACTATAGCAATGACAAGATGTAAAACTAATTGCTGTGGCGGTTAATTCAGCGTTTTGTGGGTTCTCGCACACTTTTTTACATCCAGAATGTTAAATCAGCAACTTTTTTGTTTCGGTGTATTTTACAGGGAACTTTTCCCGTTATTCTTCTGGTTGATTTTAATCTACATCATAAGACAAATGTCAAGCAACCTGGCATTTCTGTTGATGCGGAAGTCATAGCTTGAATCCCTTGAAATGCAGGAGTCGGCGGTCAGTGAGGTCCGTCGCGGGGGTGAAACCAGATGTCTAAACGATCCAAGCAGTGCATTGCACAGTTGGAACCTCTCCTTCTAAACATGCCACGCCGACGCAGTGTTGCCACTTTGAAAATAAATATCAGACGATTCCACTTCTGCATTCTGTTGTGGATAAGGTGAAAATTTCGGTTTTGGAATATTAAGTCCGGGTACGTTGATATACGAAAAGTTAGGATTTAAACACTCTCAAATGTATAAAAAAAGGGGGGGGGCGGACATAAACCTACAGTAAGTGAGAGTGGAAGGAAGAGTATATTCAGGGGTCCAAAAATGAGAGTGTTTAGATGCAGTTTTGGCTTTGATAGAACCTAAATGTGATAATTTTACTTCAACCATTTTTCCAGTTTGACGATAGGTCACTGATGGACACTTATCCCTCAGTCTCGCACTGATACTCATAATAGTTCTATTTTTCTAAAGAAAAAAATTGGAATTTTTTGGCATTGTTTTCCTCGCTAGTATGTGGACCCAGCACTATTCTACCTCCTTGTTATTTACAGCAGTGTCGGTCTGGCTCGAAAATTCTGGGGGCGCTGCTACGTTTTCGGGGCCCCTCCTCTAGGGCGGGGACCCCCCTAACTCAATTGTTTCTTTATATATGTGGGGTGTTTAAGCTTTGGGGGCCCCTGGCCCTATATTTTGTCAGAATTTCTGGTGTGTTGGAACACCCTAATACTCCTGGCTAGACCGCTCCTGGTTTACAGCTTGAGCCACAATTGCAGTGTTTCTTCCTTATTTAACGATAGAGCAAGGTAGAGGTGTCGTCAGCTAAGTTGACGGTTGTTTACTTTCGGTTTGCAAGCGCCAACGACAAATTTGGGCCTCTGAACAAAGCGGCGTTCGCTACTATCCACATTGAAAACATCAGTCTCATGATCGTATCGTAAAAAAACGCCTTATCAGTTATGATTTGCGACTTTTTTGTGGTTGTGATTTCTGTGTGGCTGAAAATTTAAGTGTCACAAGGTTTGAAAACATTAAAAAACTTATCTAAGCTTCTGTTCTTGCTTCTGAGAGAGCCAGATGTTTTCATGTGGATAGTAGTGACGCGGAAACGCCTGCAAACCGAAAGTAAACAACCGTCAACTTAGCTGACGACACCTCTAGTAGAGTACGAAAGTCCGGTAAGTCGAGATAGATTAAGTTAGGATTTTAAAGCTCTCAAATGTGATGTGGGGGCGGGCCAAGAAAGAAAGTAAAGAAAAGAGAAGCGTGTAGAGGAAGCAAGAGGGCGAGTCAGTCCATCGAGGGGTCCCAAAGCGAGGGTTAAAAGGGTTGAGAAAGTTTCGATAAGTGTCTGAACTTTGGTCCCGGTCGGCGCCAGACCGCGCTACTGATCGTCGTCGGGAGAGCCAAGTTGCGGCGGGAGATAAGGCGGCTCGTATGTCGAGTGCCGTGTACAGTGTCGCGGGCTGGGGGCGGCTCAAATCCGTGCGCGTGGAAAAATTGTGTCACGAACGACGAAACGGCGAGGCGATCAGACGTCATGCTCGAGCCATTATCAGTTATTGCACGTACCGCGTCGTCCTTTCGTCCCTCGCCTCCGTCGTGGCACCCCCGCACAGTGGATCGAGTCGTTTAGAGAGGTCGCACTGAAGAAAAATTCTCGGCGTTTTTACCAAGGTCCGTCAGCACCTTTACCATCTCACTTTTTTTTACCAATCATTGGTAATTTTACCAAGACAGACTGGTAAGCTTACCTAAAAACCGGCATTTTTACTGTTTTTTCAGGTAAGAATACCACTTTTATTGGTAATCAATTCCCGGTAACTTTGCCATTTTATCTCGGTAATTCTACCACAGTCGATAAAAATATTGGCGTTTTTACCGGGGTTCAGTAAAATTACCGAGTAAGTCAATAATTTTACCGAGATTTCTCGGTAAAATTACCAATTCAATGAATGATAATTTTACCAAGAAAAAACTAGGATCAAATAGAACCCTGAATTCTTGGTAATTTTACCCTTTTCTTAGTAAATACACCGAGATTTTTTTTCAGTGCGGACATGCAATTTTTGACTTTAACTGCAAGTTAAAATGTTAATGTCACATTTTAAATTTCAAGGGGTGCCTTTGGAAGAAAATTTGACGAGGGAACCAATAGAACCACTTTTAAAATCTTAACATTTTGTAAAAACGGAATTATAAGCTTCTAAAGTTTCTACGTTTTCTGCCATGATAGCGAAGAGAGCAGTAAGTGTCAAATTTTCGAAATCAAGTTTCCTTCAAAATTCGTCTAAACTCTTTTAGATAAAATCGTTGATCCAGCTCAAACAGCGAAATTAATTTTAATTGCATCAAAACGAGACAAGCGAGAAAGTCGTAAGTGCGCAAAAAATGACGCAGGTTTCGGCAAGACAGCAGTAAGTGACAATATTCCTCCAGAGAGCCAATGAAAACAGTGCTTTCGAGTAAAGTGCCGCCCTCCTCTGCGAATTCCTTACCTGTAAATGTGTTAGTTGTGTCCAAAACGCAACCACGAAAACATGCAGAAGATAGCACTAACGGCTATCTTGAGTAACAATAACCTAGCATGAAAATGAAAAATACCCTCTGTTCATGTAATGGAGATAAAATCAGTCGATTTATAATCATCCAAACGACTTCAACGAGTCTTCTGGACAATTAGTGACAATTCGATTAAGAACGGAGGCTTCTTTCAATAGACTGGAAAAAAAAACACATTGGATCTAGAGTCCAGACTCTTGAAAACATAGACAAGAAAAAATAATCTTGATTCAATCAGCTTTTTGCTTGAATCATAACGAAATCCGCTGAAGTTAAGATGCTTGGTCCTTGATTTAAGCTTAGATTCTGATTGAATCAAGAGTACTTTTTCTTGTCGATGGTTTTAAGAGTCTAGACTCTAGATCTAATGTGTTTTTTTTCCAGTGTGTAATGGAAATAAAATCAGTCGATTTATAATCATCCAAACGATTTCTAGGAGTCTTTCGGACGAATAGTGACAATTTGAGAAAGAACGGAGACTTTTTTCAATAAATATTTACGGTCAGACGTTTCTGAGCCCGTTTTCTCAAAACTTCATTTTTGCACTTACTGCTCTCTTCGCTATCACGGCAGTTGTGTCCGACCTCTCCCATTGACTCGATCCACTGTGCCCCCTCCACCCTCTATCGTGCGGTGCGGTTCGTCTCTCATCATGAGCTTCGGGCTGGAGAGTTTTTAATCCCTCGTATGCTCGGCCGATAAGTAGCCGAGTAATCTCTAAATGGACGTATTTATGCTAAAAGGAACTCTGCGCATAGGGATTGCCCGCAACATAGTTCCTTTTAGCAGAGTAATCTCTAAATCCCTTGTCCCTCGTGCCCACCTCCTCCTCCGAACGAGGGATGTGTACTTTCGCGAGGGTTTAGTTGCACATGTCATCGTGATTACGGGATTTCCTGGCGCGTTCGAAAATAAAAGTCCGAAAGAAAATTACTGGTCACTTAGCGAAGCTTATGTATCGAGTTAATGGAGAATTTGCACGAACAAATTGTATTGCTTCATCTGCAAGTGCTTAGTAAGCTGAGTTTGCAGCATTTTCCATAAATTTTATGGGAAATAGTACAAAAGTACATTTGAATGTCCATCCTCCTCCGGACAAGAGATGTGTACTTTGGCAAGGGTTAAGGTGCACTTGTCATCGTGATTGCGAAATTTGTTGGTGCATTCGAAAATATAAGTTCGAAAGAAATTACTGGTCACTTAGCGATGCTTATATATCGAGTTAATGGAGAATTTGTACGAACAAATTTTATTGCCTCATCTGAAAGTGCTTAATAAGCTGAGTTAGCCGTATTTTTCATAAATTTTATGGGAAATAGTGCGAAAATATATTTAAAAGTGAGAAACCTTAAAATAAATGTATGACTGGTATAGAAAACGAACGCTTTTTCTTGTCAAAAAATGATTTGCACGAGGGAAAACTGCAATTAACACTTGTAGGTATTAGATAATAGATACAAATATTACATTTCTTCACGAAGAAAAATCACAATGAACTCATTCGTTCCTCTCGTCTATTACTGGAGCAGAGAGTCAAGAATGATGACACGCAGTCCTACAGCATTCCTACAGTCTTGTAGGCGTTTTATATGCGTTTCACGCCAACTGACCGTCTGCACTGCGTTTGTTGCAATGCAAGAAGTATTCATGTAGTTTTGTAGGCGCTAATATGGGCTTTACACCTACCGCTCTGTTTGGCGCAATGCGTGAAGTATTCCTGCAGTCTTGCAGGCGCTAAAATACGTTTAACGTCGGCCGCACTGTGATTTACGCGATTATTCAAACACACGTTATAATAATCGCGGCATCGAATAATATAGCTTAAATGACCCATGCTGTGTTTCGACGCCGCATGGCCATTCCTACATTACCACGTTTCTCCCGATTAAATCTTTTTTCCGATGAAAGTTAGGAAAGTTCTTTATATCCACGACCATTATTCAACTTTTCACTTTGTTTATCATTAGAAGGTGAAACATCGATGACTTGTCAACAAACTAACCTAAACTAGCGTTAACATAACAATGCGTTTTTTTTTCCAACTGTCCCTTCTTTTGCAAACTTCCACCTTAAATGTACTTCATTTTAAATTCGCACATTCCCGTAGCAGATATTAAGGATTCCATTCGCGCATTCCTCATACATTTTCTTAGACCTTTCGCGTAATCCTGGATAACCGCCTCTTTTAAAGAACTTAGTGTGCTCATAATACATCTATCTCTATATTACACATATCCACCAAACTATCCACGATGAACCCATACGTATTTCTCGTCTCTAACTGTGCCATATAGAAGCCTCTTGTTCATTCTCCTCTTTTTTACAGCACTTTATGTGCTTATAGTTTGACAATTAATATTGTGAAAAAACAGGCTGGTTATTTTTGAACATTGTAACCTGGCTCCTGCCTTTTGTCTAGCAATTCATTTTTTCAGCGTTCGTCAAAAATCTACACATCATTTTTTCCAAAAAAAAAAGTAAAAAAAGAAGAAAAAAGGTCAAAGCTCCAGCAGCGCCGATAAGTGATCTAGTGCTACGGTGTCATTTTTTCGAGTGTAAAGGTCACGGCTGCTCTTAGAGTCTCTTTCATCCTGAGATTCCTCCGTTTTCACATCATTTTTTCCAAAAAAATGCAAAAAAAAAAGAAAAAAGGTCAAAGCTCCAGTAGCGCCGATAAGTGATCTAGTGCTACGGTGTCATTTTTTTGAGTGTAAAGGTCACGGCTGCTCTTAGAGTCTCTTTCATCCTGAGATTCCTCCGTTTTTTCCGAGGCGTGAGCTTCGGTCTTATTTCCCGGCGTCACCACTCCGAGGCCGCTTCCTTGAGCCATTAATGCCGCACCAAATATAATAAAGCGTCCATCAGACAAAGCCCGTTCCGAAGCTCATCGCCTTCCCGCAGGAATACCGACATTACCCGGGCACTCTTAGCGACCTACAAAAATTATACGAGCCTTTCGCTTATCCTACGCGAAATTCCCTCTCCTCCCCTCCCGATATTTATGGGTCTCTCTTTGATGAAAACTACTCTTTTTTATGAAAGGGACTCGGTCCCCCACGATCGAAACCTATGCATTAATACTAGCGGCTCGATAATTCCCTTCCTGTGGCTTTTTGCCTCCTCCCACTCCTCACCCCCACCCCTCCTCGCTCGCCCCTTAGTCTCACTGATCGAGAGCTCCAGTTTTTTTACGGTCGGTTTTTATCTTGCGGCTTGCGCGCTAACAACTTCGACTCCCCTCCCTGGGGGGCACCGGTGCCTTACGCTCTCTTTCTCTCTCTTTCGCCCCCCCTCTCCGCTCTTTTACATCTCGATAACAATGAAATATCAAGGACTTAATTGCGCCGAAGTGTATTTTTTATTGGCGCCAATAAAATTGCCATAAATGATTTGTACGGGCCGGGAATTTTTGATGAGCCCCTTTTCTGTATCGCGAGCGTTTTAAATTGCGGGACACGACGCTGTCACGTTGTAGGCTGATGTGACATTCTCGTAAATGAGCAGATTTTAAGAGTGGTTGAAGTGTCAACATCGGTTGGGGGGCTC
This sequence comes from Bemisia tabaci, assembly GCF_001854935.1. Classification (NCBI taxonomy): domain Eukaryota; kingdom Metazoa; phylum Arthropoda; class Insecta; order Hemiptera; family Aleyrodidae; genus Bemisia; species Bemisia tabaci. The sequence continues at coordinate 41,422 of NW_017565155.1, forward strand.
GGGTGATCCCCTGGCCGTGGTTCTCACCACTTCGCGAAGTGAGCCCTTTATTGCTTCGCCCATTTGCCCGTTTGCCCGTTCCAAACGCCGCGGCCAGATTTTCTTGAGTGACTCAAATAACACTCTTTATCTTTCTTTTATCATGCCTTTCTTTATGGGGAATTTCAACCCTCTGTTTGATATGGTCCTTGATCTTGCAATGATTTACTCTTAACATTTTCAGCTAAATCTTTTCGTCTACGTCTAATTTGTCGCACGAGGAAAAGATCTAGAACATCGGTTACTATATCCTTGAATTTAACCCCCAATTCTGCCGTGCAACGCGAAAACGCCGTAAACGCCATTTTACATTGTTTGGAAACAATGTAACAGAGCAGAAATCTTGTGTGCCTTGGTACAATGTTCTTACAGAATTTTTTCGCAAATGCTATCAAGAACTTAACCTGAAAATTTGACGTGCATGGGTAAAACATTTTTTATTTTATGAAGTGTTCCAAAAAACGAGGGACAATCTTGATGGATTTACGGCGTTCTTGCTTAGGACGGCAGAATTCTCGTAATATGTAAGGTATGCATCAATGACACCTTTTAAACATTGAAGCAAACCAAGTGATAAGGTCAATCACTTCATTTCTACGGTCAACACTTTATACCGGACGAAACCATTTAATTGAACAAAAAATTAAAGTTCAACTTTGGTCGGGATTTGCGGAGCTGAGTGGCTGGATTATTTTTAAATGCTGATCACTGAGTTTCCCCCACTCATCGTATCTCAACACTAAAAAAATGGTATGTTCTTTGTGCACCAGAAGAATTGTCGGGCGCCCAGTTCTTCGTGGAGATGGAAAGATAAACTTTTCTCTTTTGATACGATAGAAACGAGTAATTAAGAAATGACGACACTGTGATTGTTTCTTTTTCCTAGCGATGACATTAAAATACATATAGTTAAATATATTCAATATTAAGGAATACAGATGACACCGAAGGATTTAAGTAGTGAAACTAGGAAGAATATTCCTCGGCTTACGACGTTGCCAACTTCCTTCCTTATCTTTTTTCCTTTCTTTTTTTTTAAAAAAAAGAGCAGATATTTTGAAACTTACCAATTGAGATGCGCACTAGCCTCTATTCTCAAAAAAGCAACTCTTAAAATTCTTTTGCTCTCTTCTTATACTTCTATATCCTGTTATCTACCTGTCTTTTTTATGTCTCTACCGTTGTATTGCTGTATTCTTTTGTCAATAAAGGTTTTTTTAAAAAAAAAATATCTCAAAAAAGATGATGAGTATTTCAACTGCATTGATCAAATCGCGCGGAATTGTGCTTGTAATGCGACCACCCCCGATCATGGAAGAATAATACCAATAATGATCGCATCGTTTAAATAATAATTTAAATTTTAGGAATGCATTGTAACCTTTAGAAGCACCTTTTCATTCTTAGCTTGAAAGGAGACTCGTCGGATGAAGATGCCACCGAACGAAGGCCGCCAGATAGTTTTGGAGGTGCTTCCGCAAACACGCTTTATAATTCAGTTTTAATTATTTCACCACTTTTACATGTCTCCGAAACACCGTGTTTTTCCAGACACCTCGAAAAGGCGCCCGAGAAACACAATTTAGTAAACGTATCTAAAGCGATGAATGGAGACAACGTTTCCATTATGAGCTTGGAGCGGTGCTCTGGCTGCCATATTTCATGGAATCCTCACTCTACTCAACTCGGAATAAGTCCTGGGGGCGTGAGGCCTGGCAATAGTCGTGCACTCGTGAACACGAAGTTTATTAAATTGAATCCAAGCTGCACTACGACTTGTTCATTGTTTAGGTGTGGTCGATGTTGTCGTGGTTCTCTATAAAAAAGCCCGTTTTTTATTTGATGCATTTTGATGAGTAAAAAACCCTACGAAAGGTGAAATTCAAGAGTTTCTCATGTGGATTGCATTTTGCAAAAAGGAACCACAAGCATTCCAATGTCGCTAAGATTGTGCAACATTTTTCACCTTGCGAATAGAAACTGATCATCTAAACAAGTTTTATCTTTACTCCCAAAAAACTATGATTTCCAGACGAAAGTTACCCTCGGAAATTTAATTTTCTTAATGATATCTGTAATTTTTTGCAAAGAGTTCAAGTTGCATGATCTTAGCAACATTGGAATGCTCTGCTTGGTTCCTTTTTGCAAAATGCAATCCATTTGCTGATGCAAGTGCATGCCTCGCAGAAACGTGTTCTGATTACTTGTTGAGATCAGCGAAAATTATACGATGTATACTCCTCAATCAAGTTTCTCGGTGGAGTTCTAATCGAATTATGCAGAAACGCTGGTTCCCTAGAGATACTTGGGATAAAATGAATATTTTTTTATACCTTTTATTTACTATCGATCCTATAGGGACTTGAATGGAAGAGCCTTCATGAGAATAAATTAGAAAAATGTCGGGACCAAATTTGCACACAACACAAGGCAGGAATCCTCGAATAGGTAACAATTGCTGCACAGAGGTTGATTCCTGGCCTAACTTGAAAATCGAAGGCGTGGCAGTAATGCACACAATCTTATTTCCCCATTCCTAGGGATGATTCTGCCTCCCGTGTATTGGATCGGAGAACACGACTAGTTTATAAGTTTGGTATAGGCAGGTGCTCCTTTAAAATCTACACCTTTTGAAATCCTCGCTAAATGTTATACCGTTGTAACATTATGTTGAGCGTATCGATGGCTAAAGTAAAAACAATGTTTATCTCCAATTCCGACATTGCAAATCGCTACTCGTGCTTCATTTTCGTAAACGAGAATGGATCAACATTTCTTGATATTACCTGTGAATTTTTTTCACAAATTTCAAAATATCCGTACAGAAAATTTAAAAGAGGTATTCTGGTTAGTTTGATCATTAAAGCAGCTACTTGTTGAGCAAAACATCAAATAGAATTCGCCTAGTCGTAACTAATAAATGTCAGGGTAAGTACTTGGCTGTAGGCAAGTTTTTGCAAATTTTACTGCAAGCTTGATGAGTAAAAGAAAAATGAATTTCACCTGAGAATGTATTTTCAGCGGCGAACAAGTACCCAGTACCCCGAACATGGGTCATGTTAGGTCAGGTTAGGTTAGGTTAGGTCATGTTAGGTAACGTTAGGTTAGGTAACGTTAGGTTAGGTTAGGTAAAATCATCATTTTATACTTGTCGCACATTTTTTAACGGTATAAATACTATATGAAAATTCAATTTTTTTTCCGTGTAATGTCCCTGGATTTAGCCACAAAAACACGATGTTTATAGCCATTGACAGCAAAGGTCTCGTTTATTTCCGCAACGTATCAACGAGTTAGTCTGAAACCTGGACGGAGTGTGGCAACGTCTAGAGGGGTGAGCGTTCGCGATGTGTGTCGCTTGTCGCGCCTGGGATGCCAGCAACCCGCGTTTGTTTATCGCCCGCCAAAAGGAACTCGACTCACGGTGCATCAGCCCCATTGAACAGCTGTCTCTTGGGCGTAGATAATAAACGCAAACTCCAATGACTCTTGTCATTTTCTATGACGCGCCGGAGCTTTCAAAGTCGCTTTCCGTGAATTTTCAATTAATCAAAGCCTACGTGTATTGCTCATTCGTATTCTTCTCTTGTCTCTACTCTTACTCTTTCACTTTTCTGTCTAAACCGAGATGTGTTGAGCGCAACGCCGCACAGTGGGTCGAGTCAATAGAAGAGGTCAGACAAAATTTGGAAACTTTAAACGTTTATAACTCCGTGTATACAAAACGTTGAGGTCCCAAAAGTGGTTTCATTGGTTTTCTTGTAAAATTTACTTCTAAAGCAATTATAAAAATTTAAAATATGACGAAATAAACATAGAAATTTGCAGTTTTAGTCAAATTAAAGTTTCATGTCCGACCTCTTTGATTCACTCGATCCACTGTGCACCGTTGGTTAGAAGAACTTTCATCTTCTTTTTTTCATTTTCCCCCATTTTCTAGTGAATTGTTCAAATTTACTGAATGGGTTAATTTTTACGGAATCAACTCTTAACGGATATATTCAATGCTTCTTGATGCATGAATCCAAACCTCCCGCTCATTAAAACTCAATGCTCTACGTGATTCACATCGCGCGCTAAACGTTATCATGACAGTCTCTGCGATTTAAAAATCTGACAACCTCAATTTTGACGCTTTGGCTCAGCCATAGCAAATTGCTAATAGTTTGAACAACACATGGTGAGAAATGAACATTGCTCGATTGAGAAGCTTGCTGATTGAAACCGTTGTAGTGCGCGTTTTGACTCACGTAGAGCTTTGAGTTTCTTGTAAGCGGGCAGTTCCAATTCCTCGTAACCAATGTGAAATAAAAACGTTAATATCTTCGATAGGAGTTGGTTTCAGTAATTTTCGTTGTGTGAATCGTGTTTTACGTGAAATTCTGGTTCAGAAATAAGTATCAGATTGCTTAAATTCGTACCTTGTCTACTGGTCCATTATTTTGTAAAGCACAACAGTTTTTTTAATATCGTACGATGTAGGAGTCGTCATTTTGCCGTGTTTTTACGTTATTACGTTCCTTCGTCGGAAAAACACCATTTTTATTTTTTCCCCCAAAAATATAGTCAAGTAATGCATGCACTCAATTCTTTGAGTATCAACTACCAGCAAAACGTCAATTTGTTTTCATGGAGGGAGGTTCATCATTTACGATCAATGTCAGCACAAAGGTATGAGTCCCGGAGATGAAACTCGGACGACCTGAATTTCTTACGAGCAGGAAATTCGGCGAAAGCGGCAACGCGTCAAGGCCACGGCGAAGCGAGTCATCCCCAAATCGAGTTTACGTTAATCAGTTCAATCGGTAAACCTCGCTACCAATTTCCAGCAAGTTTCCGATACACGGAATCTAATCTTGCGAGTGACTTGAGACAGGCATCAAGCGACTGGTGCTTGTCGGGGGAGGAGTCAGGTAGGGCATCCCGATTCCCGGCCTCGGGAGAAGAGGTAAATAATTTAATCGAATCTCACAACTGGCGCGACCGTCCCTATAACCTCGTCCCTTTATTCCCGGCCTTTTTCACTCTTCGGCTGTTTGATTTTTTCCAAAGAGTAATTCTCATTTTCCACTCTGCGCCGTGCTTGGAAGTGAGGTAAGGGTTCTGCAGTTGCTGTAATGCCGTATATGAGGAGAGTAGAGGGAGAAGAGAGGAAGAGGGGAAAAGCTAGTTACTGTAGAGTGCTACTCCAACATGGAGTGCGCTGAAATAATTGTTTTCTTGCAGGGCTTACAATTCGCAGTCTTCACGTTGCACTATGTGTTTGCAATTGACGTTAATTCCATTTTGTAAAATGAACAGACATGTTTTCATACAATTTGATAGATATACATTTGAAATTTGCAAAAAGGCAGAGGTTTTATGAAATAGATCAATGTAGAGGAAGCCGCGTAAAATTTTTCGAAGTAAATCATCCCCGGTTTATGTTCAAAATTTTGGATTAATTACATTGGTTTGGAGATAATGCTTTTATTTTACTGAAGAGAATGGCAAGGTTCACTCACATCAACTATTTTATAACTCAATTCCCCTAAAAATTGTGTGGGTTCTCTTTTGCTGGCTGTGATTCAATTAGCTGATTACTGATTTTTAGTTTAACATAAGTTAGTGCACTTTACGTCTAATAATTTGTCCTCTCCGTATACGACAGGGCGAAGTTCAGCCGTAACCACATCTATACATCGGCTAAAAGTTGATTCTATCCATAAATGAGGTAATGTAGCATCGCGTTCATAATATTGGACTCCATGATCACTTATATACTGTTCGATTGCTCATCACCTCCAAGATCTTGAACTCCGTGCTCACTTTCATGAAAGATAATTTTTTAGAGAAATCGAAGTGAGCATAGCGTCAAAAATTGTGGGATGCAGGTATTCTCTGACAATACACGAGCAAAAGGTCCAAAAATTTGGTAAGACAATTTGATTGAAATGAAGACGAAAAAATGTGTTCTCGAAAAAAATTGTGCATTGCTTAGGTTAGGTTAGGTTAGGTTAGGTTTAGATTAGATAAGCGAAGTATATGATTTTCTATCATGATGAACTTTAAAACTAAGGGAGGTCTTCTTGCTTTTGGACTTTATGCTCAAGTAAAGAAGTGAGAAGTTTAGCGATGAGCATGGAGCCCAAGATCTTGAAAGAGATGAGCAGGCAATTATATCAAGGGTTAACATGGAGTCCAATATCTTGGACGGGATGCTACATAATCTCAAAGTCTTAGGAAATACGAATTTATAGTATAAAGCTTAGTGTTAGAATTCGAGTACAAAAATATGATCGTCACATATTAATTTAAGAAGGTTTCAAAGAGGTGAGGAACAAGGAGGCGAGTTGTTGATTATCAATCTTTGGCAAACAGCGCACACACATCTTTGCATGCGAGAAGCTGATGAGAGCGATTCAAAATCGCCTTCAAATAGGCGGATAGGCAAAAATGGACGATTAAGCACGAATAGTTGCTTATACTGCGCCTTGGCAGACGTTGCAGCTGTTTTCGTGTAATCGGTGTTAGCAATGCCAATGGCTTCATTCTTGCCAATACTGGCCCTCTGTTCCAATTCCGTAGTTCTTCCGTAGTATCTTGGGATCCATGCTCACTTTAAGTAGGGATAATTTTTTCGAAAAATCGAAGTGAGCGTAGCGTCCAAAATTGTGGGATGCAGGTATTCTCTGACAACACATGAGCATATGGTCCAAAAATTAATTAAGACAATTTTTGTAAAATAAATACGAAAAAACGTATTTTCGTGAAATATTGTGCATTGGCTAGGTTAGGTTAGGTTAGGTTAGTCCAAGTTAGATTAGATAAGAGAAGTATACGATTTTATATCATGATGAACTTTAAAATTAAGAAAGGTCTACTTGCTATTGGACTCCTTGCTCAAGCAGAGAAGTGAGAGGTTTAGCGATGAGCATGGAGTGCAAGATCTTGGACGAGATGAGCAGGCAAGTATATCAAGGGTGAGCATGGAGTCCATGGACGCGATGGGCGATGCTACATAGTCATCAATGAACACGCATATCTTGGATTAGGGATTTGGTGAGAGATAATGTAGGAAAATTGATACATATATGCACTCTGAGAGATTTACGCAAGGGTTTGCAACACGGCAGACAATTCTCTCCACGGAAAATTTAGACTGGGTCGAAGGGACGAACGAACCGTTACGTAAGATTCCATTTCTAGATGACTTGTTATCCAATGTTGATCAGTGTTGCAGAATTGTTTAGAATTTTCTTGTGTCCGAAATCTATGTTGATGTTTTAGACTTAAAACAAAATCGCCATCTCACCGTAAAGAGGACCTTTTCAGAGTGATCTAGAAGAGGGTTTGCGAAGAGAGGATGCTGGATTTTAAGAAATGTTAAATTCAATCCTCCAGTTTTCTGAAGGACCAATAAACACCCAAAATTCGAAAATAACACTAATTGAACTCTAAATTGAATAGTATATACATATGAGGCATACCTTGTGGATGCATACATCGTCATTGCATTTTTAAAATGTTTTAGTAAAATCTTGCAACGGCTGGGTCTCATCCTTTTTTCCGTGACATTGTTATGCAAAATCCTGAGTAAGCATGAGGAAATCGGATTTGCTGGTATGATGCGCTGCTCATTCGTCTCCAGTGGCGTGGCTTGAATGATCGATTATCGATATTTCTCCATTTGAAGGTTTGGCGAAGAATCGATTATTAAGGCGTTCGTTGCAAACTCCCTGTATATCGATCTTTTTCCATAGGTTTAAACGGCAGATCAATCGATACATCGCAAAGCACGCCACTTCACTGTTCGTCTCCTTGTCGCAAGCCATATATCAGGAAGTAAACTCAATTCTCGAAACCGGAGCCTCATAATACGAGGGCAGATTTTTTATGCGCGAAACAATGGCAGGCAACGCAAATAATTGTGGAAAATTTCTAGAAACCGTGCGCCTGTCTTCGATGACGAAAACTTGACATAAACGGATTTTCCGTTGAACTGAAGCAGAGAGTGCTTATTTTAGCCGCAAGCAGTCTGATAAGGATCTTGCCCTGAGAAAAATCCCCATTTGAACCAAAATAAGCCTCCATTGAAAATTTCTCATGACAGAATGCTTCTTCTCTTTTCTCTTTTTTAACCTTTCTTTCTCTACTTAAATCTCGTTTTTCCTGGTCATAGGAGCGTTACTACATTTTAACGTTGCCAAAATTCATTTTCTGATTTGTATTTTTTTAAATTTAAATTTTTGAAAGAAAATTTCACGGATCTTCCATGATTTATCATCGAAAATCAGCGAAAACTTAGACGGAAATTACGCTATTTTCCTAGATTGAAAGTAAGAGTCGAGTAAATAGATTTTACAATCCTAGAATGGAGATACGTGCCTTTTACTGGGCATCTATGAACTAAGTCACGGCCTGTTTTGTACAAATATCAAAAAAAAAAAATCTTGCAAAGCACTGAGTTAATCATCGATGATAAAAAAAAAAAAAAAAAAAAAAAAAAAAAAAAAAAAAAAAAAAAAATGAAGGTAACAAAAACAAACAAAAATAGCAATAAAAACATTTAATTATCTTTAGGTGAAGATGGCCTAACAGAATCTGATAGTATGGTATGAATACAGTTAAAAATGACAAAAGTCATCGTATAAATTAATAAATGACAGATCAGGAAATTTTAATCTCATTCTTACATGCGAAAAGATCGCACGTTAAGGCTGTAAATTTCAGAATCCTTGAGGAATTTCAAATACCTCCCGAGGTGACACTCATCTGATGAATTGGTTTCGTCAATAGACCATCCGAAGGCTTTCCATATTTTTACGTTTTAAACAAGGATGAAGCGTCGTTTATTAATGCATTAAATCACTTTGACAGCGTGGCTACGTGTGTCACGGGCAGAATCCTAAAAAAGAATAAAAAAATGCGTGGTTGACATTCATCATTGAGCGTCATATCCTCGTTATTCTTGGTAAAGGTGTAACTTGATTTTCATTTGAGCCCTCAGAGCATGGAATAATGCGGACATCAAGGCTCATCTCAAAATTTATTTCACCCCTCATGTCAGAGGAGCTATGATACAAGAGGCTGCCATCAGAGAGGGCTTAAAATCACGCTGCATACACCCTTGTCGGTGTGAAGCGTGTTGTATCGGTGTGTAACTTTGTCAGGACATAGGCCGACATGCTTTTTAGAATTAAATGAATTGAAACCTTTTTTTACGCAATGTCTCTCTGTACGACCGGGGAATTTTTAACCTTACTCACACAATCATATCAGCTCATGAATGAAGAAAGCTTGTGTTGGTATCCACATGTATCAGTTCATTTGCCTTTGCGAATGAATTGATCTTAATTTACTTACTTTCTCGCAAATATTAATTTCTGTGGAGCTCCTCTTTTCTGAGGTATTAAGTACTTCGTATTTTTATGAGCACCTTCAAATGAATGTATCGACCAACCCACCACAAATGTAAAATAGGTCAAAATATAATGAGAGCCTACATCATCGCTAGAAAATTACTCATTTAAAACCTATCGATCCTGTAATAATACCGATACTTTCAATAGATTTAAATTTTTAATAAGATTGGCACTGTTGATTCTATTTGTTGACATGTTTTCACTGAAGAAAATAGTATCACACTCCCATGCAACTACACTCCTGGCTGATTTTGGCGCCAGATAAAAGATTCGTTGCACCAACCAGAAGTACGGTCGATACAACCATACTTTCGGTAGACTCAAGCGTACCTCTAACTGGTGCAACTACTCTTATAACGGCGCCAAAATTAGCCAGGAGTATAGTTGGGAAGGTGTTAATTTTTCTTCGCGATTACTATATGTACATGTACTGGAAAAAAAACGATGACAATAACCTCTTTCGATGCTACCGATGGACTGATTTAAAAGCTACGTCATTCCAATGCGTCCAGGTGTTTTTTTTTAAAATCGAAAGTTCTTTGTTCTTCCCTGTTCTTCTTTGAAAGTTCTTTGAGTCTTTGATTTATGACCATTCAATGATTAACTTTAATAAATTAACACAATTCACTCATGAAGAATTCGCACATGTGGTTATGCTAGTTTGTTTTGGTTTGAACCAGGGGTTCAATATTATATCGAATGACGTAGTCACTAATTAAGTCTAATATATCGTCCAACTAATAAATCGTTTTTCGGTGATTAGCAACAAAAGCACCTAAACGTGTAAAGCCGGCAACATAAACAACGCCTTGAATCTCGGGGTGTTGAGCTATGAATTGAAGTCGCACCAGCTAGCAGCTCTCCAGTTCCACGTTCCATCGCGCGCACCCCCCCCCCATCCATTCCAATCACCCTCCNTCACCCCCCTCTCCGAATAATACGTTGACGATTCCAGCCGGTATCCCACATACTATAAATTAATCAATCTCACCTGAGCCCCTGCGTGTGAATGAGGGGTGGAGGAGAGGGATGGGGTGGGGTTCTCCCTCTTATCTCTGCACGGAGCTTCGATGCATGCCAGCTAAACTTAATGCTCGAGTAGCCTATTTGGACGTGTTTCTGCCAAACGGAACTGAGTGCATTATGACATGAGCCCTGTTATGCATATATTCTTAAGGGTCTCAGGGCTCATGTCTTAATGCATTTAGTTCTGTTTGGCAGGGATACGTCCATTTATCAGTGGGAGGGATCGGGATGGCCCATTAATTTCCGATGCGTTTTTCAGTTGCGTCGTTGAAACAATCGAGAACCTCCCATGTCTGCCGTGGTAAGGAATAACGCCGTATGAAACTTCAGGCGCTGCCAATTTTCCTTTGGTAAATCACAAATTTTCGGGAAAGCCTGTAAATATTTTTCCTCCGATTTCTCGGATAATTTTGTTCAAAATTTCACCTAAAGTTCCTGAAAATTTCAAGGGAAAACATTTCTAGCTTCCCTAAAAATTAAACATTTTATCGAAGGAAATTTGGCAACTCTCGAATGCTCATACGGTGTTTTTCCTCGGCACGGCTGATGTCACGTGTGGTCTTTTTTTAAAGGTCGGTGACGTTGCGATGGATTCGCGTTGAATCCCCCGGGTTTTTTTGTTTTTCTTTTTGCATACGACTATTTATGTACTGGAAAAGTAACTGATGCAGTTTTAGAGGGTCATTGAACCGGGGTGTACTGCCATGCATCGCAAAAACGCCGTAAACGCCATTTTAAGTTTTTTAGAAACAATGTATCATAGCGGAAAAACTTGTATGCCTTGAGACTATTTTTTTGCAGAATTATTTTGCAAATACTGTCAAGGACTTAACCTGAAAATTTTCGGTGCGAGGGTAAAATGGTTTTGATTTTATTAAGCGTGGAGTTCCAAAAAACGTGGAAAAATCTTGATGGATTTACGGCGTTATTGCTTAGCACGGCAGTGTAATACACACACATTTCGCCATTTGGATTTATTATTAAATTTTCTCTAAAAACATATATTACCTTTTTATACACTGATTATGAAACTACAGGAAGAGTGTTTTAAATTTCTCGCTTTTACAATTTTTTTTTTCAAAAGTACCTTACCTAACTTTCCTACGTTTTTGAAGGAATTTTTAGTTGCCCTTATTACTGAAGTTTCACATTTATGAGATTATATCATAAACCACGACAATTTGGAAAGGACATTATAAGAAAGCCGAAGTTAAATGGCGAGGAGACTACACGCCCCAGTGGCGTGGCGTGCTTTGGGATATATCGATTGTTATGCCACTTAAACCTATGGAAAAGGATCGATAAAAAGGGTGTTTGCAGGGAACACCTCAATAATCGATTCTTCACCATAGGTTTAAAGGCAGAACAATCGATACATCGCAATTCACGCCATACCCCCTGACCGCTACGCAATCCAACCCTCAGAGGACGCAAGCACCCTATAAGGCCCGCTTTGCGGGTCTCCGTGAGTTAATTTCATGAGATACACACGCAGCCTAAAAAAACAGAGTCAGACATCAAATTGAAAAAAAAGAAAAAATATTGAATGTCCACTCAGCGGATGTTACAAAACGCGTATTTAGGCCTCGTTTTCTAACTTTTCTGCCGAATCTGAGCGATCAGTGACAGCAAAAAGCGGAACACGAAGTTCACGCCTCGCGTCATCGTGCCTTCAATTTTACAGATGCAACACGGACATCCATCAAGGACGAATAGTTGCATCTTTACGCCTCTATGTCAAAGACGTATCAAAGTATGTATCACTGTGAACCTTACTCAAATCTATAAGTATGCGTACTTACTCAGTTTTGAAACCAAGTTTGTGGAATACATTCGAAAAAATCGCATTAGTCTTGTGGACGTCTGTACTAGTGCAATGTTGGCGTCAAATTCAGCACATGATAGCTGTAACCTGTTATCTGTTATGCAGGTTGGCGACATGTCACCATATTTTTAGCTTCTATGGGTCTCCATGGGACCTAATACTTATACTCTGTTCTATACTTATACTCAATCGTAACTTGGAATCAGCAAAATTGATGGAATTTAAGAAAACCTCCAGGTTTTCTCCCCGTACGTACAAAACGCCCACATTGAAGACTTTCAGGCTAATTTGACAACCTTTAAGGAACATGAACTAAACGTCTCAAGGACCTAGAGCTCTCTGTTACGCAAGTATTTACCATTCACACGCTTTCCTTGATTATACGCGAGGCGAGATGTTTTCTTACACGATGTAATTGGTTATTCATGCTATTCCGAATTGGCCCCACAAGACGTTCAAACCACACACTGAGCCTGAAGGCACGCTGAAATACTTATACAACTCTGCTTATATTTGCCTGTCTGTCACGAGTCGAGTGTTCAGCAGAGATTCACTCCTGAATTCCGAAGGCAGGACTTACAAAAAATCCTGCCGAATTTCCATCGCAAACTGTCTGGTGTGCAGTCGGGAGCATCGATGTTCCCTTTCTGCAGACTCTAGGCACTCCGCACCCGGAGAAGGATTTTCTGTCAGTCCTCGCCCTCGCCTCAGGCAGAGATTCAGCCCCTGAGCTCTGAAGGAAGGGCTGACAAAAACTCCTGCGGACCAAGACGGAATCTTTTAAAGTGAAACGTCCCTTTATGTAAAAGAAAAATCTGCACAATTGCTCTTATTTTATTTATAGGGTACGGAATTCGAAGTAAAACGACCGTAGGCGTAAGGAATACAAAAAATACTAATAGGAAATTTCAAAATTACTCTTTGGGGCCGTCCATAAATTACGAAAGGCAATTTTTCCGATTTTAATGACCCCCCCCCCTCTTCTATCGTTTAAATGCATAATTTAATAAAAAAATGGTGTTGAAACAAATCGGTATTGTTTTAAACATTACTAATCGCTGGTAGGAGATCATGAAAAATAACAGTTGTACCTATTGAAAAAATAACAGTTTTTAAATTCAAAAAGTTCAAAAAAATTACATTTTAACCAAAAAACATTAAACGTCTAAAAAACGAAATTTGGACTAGTAAGTCTTTAAATTAACGGAATTTGGAAGAAACAAAATTTTTGCGTTTGGCTTACGTATAGGCATAGGTAAGGCACCTCTGGACCTCCTCCCGGCTCCCTGTAAGTGCATTAGGTACGTAATTTGCGGACGGTCCCTTTGTAAAGGCATACTTACATTTATTTGTTTATACTGCCCACTAATGTTACATTTATTTCTGTCTTCGGAGTCTGCTTTTTCCTCTAAAAAAAATTATTGGACGGTCTACGTAAGATTAGGGCCCTACACCCTAGGTCCAGAGGTTTCTCTGCAAGAGGAGCCCTTTTCAATTACGTGCGCAAAAATGCACGCCTCACTCTTATTTTATGGGAAAAAGTATTCCTTTACGGCCACTCGCGGCATTTATGACATAATGTGTAATATAATGACGTCAAAATATTTGCGACCGGGGGCGCGAACCGCTGACCTCCCGGATCGGAGGCGAGCTATTTACCACCGGGCTGCAGCTGTAATCATTTGGTGCAGGTATAATTGCTAATACATAAGTGCAATTGAAGTTCTCTCTTTCTCCACCAGAGCTGAGAGCATACACGCATCGGTGTCACGCTCCCGCTTACTGATGATCTGCGGCAGGATTTTCTGTAAGTCTAGCCTTCCGGGCCAAGAGTGAATCTCTGCTAAACTCAAACGCCGTCTGTCACAGCTCGACGCGCTCTATATCCGTTTTTATGCTCTCAAATTCCAGATGAGCATGGTATTGTGAGATTTAAGTACGATTGCAATTTGGTGAATTTTCAAAGAACCTACGTAGTTGGTTGATGCATTTATTTGGAAATGCAATGGTTGAGGGTCAAAAGTTTTTATCGTGCTTAAAATTATGTTTGTTATTCGACAAGATACAATAACTTTCACAAATATCAGTTTTAAGGCGTGCTTCCTTTAGGGCGCCTGAGAGACCTCTGAAAATATTTTTCACTTCTTTTTCAAAATTATTTTTAATTTAGATACATCATAGCATATCGACGGTGAAAGTCGGCAATCACATAACTCGGTTTGCGACGTCGCAGACTTCCTGTCATACTTTATTTTTTAAACGGAAAACTACTCAACGGTAATTCTTTAAAACTGCCGTGATTTTTCTTCTATGTGCGAGGAAAATTCTGCAAAAACTTCAAGGAATCATGTCCATTTGTTCTCCTTTAAAAAAAATAACATAGTTGCGGAGATTTTCAGACACCGCAAACGAGTTATGTGATTGCCGACTTGCACCGTCGATATGTATTTTGGCCTAACTTAATATTGACTTTCCTAGAATGTTACAAATGGACGTATTTCTATCAAACGGAACTATGTGCATTAAGACATGAGCCCTGAGGCGCATAATAATACATGCATAACGGGGCTCCCGTCATAATGCACATAGTTCCGTTTGACAGAAATGCGTCCAAATAGAAGACACCTCATCGGGTGTTGTTGACGGCACTTTTTGGGCCTGATGGATGTCCGTGTTGCGTCTGCAAAGTTGAAGGCGCGATAGCGCGAGGTGTGAACTCGCAATGCTCCGCTATGCTAAAGTCAATGAGGTTTTGTTCCTCAACCTAGAGCTTTTATTTTTTAAGATGTATGCCATCAACATATCAAAGTAATACTTTAAACTATAGGGAACTGAATCAAACCTGATATTGAGAAAACAAATATAAGTCTGTATTTTGCGAAAAATTTCATGATAGAGATTAATAACTATTATTGACTGTATTTTTAAGAGAAAGGTTCGCAATAGAAAATATATGAACTCCATATTTAAATTGCTTACTTTGAAAAATAATTCGCGTTAAACAAAATTTTTGAAACAACAATAGTGTGACAACAGTATGTCGTTTGTATTTACATGTCGGCCAATTAACTTTAGGTCTCAACTGGCACGTGGACCAAAACTCCCGTGCCGAAAAAACGCGTGGACGTAAATTACCGGAAAAAACAGGTGCGCGGACAAAAAATCGTTGAAGAAATGTCCTATAACCATGGAATAAGTCAGCAGGTCCCGAACGTTGTGATAACTAATCCGCCATGTTGCCGATCGCCCACCTGGTACTCGTGATTTCGACCAATAGGAGTCGAGAATGGCGCGAGCTACACGCCAAAAGTAGGATCGGATCCTACTTTTCGCGAGCCCGTTCAGCTTGTTGCGAGTTGCTGTATACACCTGCGAGTTTAACACGCGCTCGCAACGAGCGCTTTACACGCGCTCGCAACGAGCGCTTTACACGCGCTTGCTACTCGCAGGTGTATCTGACCCTTTACGCGTGACTGATTCAGTGCTTGCTGGCTCATGACTTGTCCAAGGAAGAGAAAAAAGACCAAAATACACACTGGAAAAAAATCACATTGGATCTAGAGTCCAGACTCATAAAAACATTGACAAGAAAAAATACTCTTGATTTAATCGGATTTAAGCTTAAATTAAGAACCCAGCCTCTTAATTTAAGCGGATTTTCTTTTGATTTAAGCTTGAATCTGATTGAATCAAGAGTATTTTTTCTTGTCAATGTTTTCAAGAGTCTGGAGTCTAAATCCAATGTGTTTTTTTTTTTTTTTTTTTNTTTTTTTTTTTTTTTTTTTTTTTTTTTTTTTCCAGTGCATACTTGCAGCGCAATTTACTGGCTTTCTAATAAGTTAAAACGCGTCAGATTTCAAGATCTTTCCGCAAAATGAGGCCGATGATCAGAAATATTCAACTCGTTTATCGATCACCTCCGTAGCTGGAGCACATTTCATGCATTCCTCTCGAAACAATTGAACCCGAGGGCGACCCGGTGACACAGGATCAGATTTACCCCGCCCACGCCGCAATAACCGATTTGCTCTTCCCATCGTGATTAAAGTGAATAGAATCGGAAAACCAGTCTAATTGGACGCGTTTTAGCAAAAACCATCGACGCGCATTAGCGACGAACGACCGATATGCGATTTCTACGCCTCCGCTCGAACGCGACACTTCAGAGAAGCCGAATCGTTTGAGGCGAGGAAATCAGCGGCAAAGGATGCGGTATAATTGTTTGATGAGGTTCTCCGAGCGCTGAGGGTTGATTAAATGAAGGCTCCGCGTCAATAACGCCTCTAGCGTCGATAACTCTTGAACCTCGGATTTTTCATTTGTTTTTGGGCGCGAGAGCTCATGAGTTTTTCGAGCCTCCGCGTACTTAATTCCACCCCTCAAATAAGGTGCATCTCACTCACACTCTCCCAGCATGCTCCGATCTACCAGACCTGTCAAATCTCCATAATTTAATTCCTTTACCGCCGTGCTGAGGAAAAACGCCGTATGAGCCAACAGGCGTTGCCATATTTCCCCCAACAAATCACACATTCTCAGGAAAATCTGTGAATGTTTCCTCTCCAATTTTACGGATGATTTCGTTCTTAACTCGATCTGAAACGTCCGAAAATTTCAAGGGAATGCATTCATAACTTTTCAAAAAAAAAAAAAAATATTTTCTGAGAGGATATTTGGTGACTCTCGAATGTTCATACGGCGTTTTACCCTAGCACGGCAGTTCAGTTCAGGTGAAACTTTACCATTACACGACGATGTTGCTACTGTGAGGGGTTACTGTGCCAAGTAACGTATAAATCAGTCTATCAACGACACGATGCATGTATTATTTGGCAAAATTAACATGTGTCGCTTTCTGCATCTGGAAAAGTAGATGTTCCGAGTCTGCTGCGCGACGAATCGTATGATTGTCTTCGAGTGGAGAGAGGCAACCAATTGTCTCGAGCATTGAGCTGAAGATTGGATTCGTGGCTTCCCGAATTTGAATAGGGTGCACTTTTTGAAGGGAATTTCTCATCGTGCCAATGCTTGCTGACGAATCCAAAACCTTAGAGGAGCTTTCTCGCGAGGCGGAAAACACGCGAATGAAACTCTCTAGTTTCATTTTAAAGCTATAAAATTGATGTTTCCTCTTTTAAATTGAAGTTTGTCGCGGAGGACGAGGGCGATCAGCGCAACGCGCTCATTGGCGCCTACAAACCTAACAGGGATACTTCACGCATTGCGCAATGCGTGAAGTATCCCTGTTAGGTTTGTAGGCGCCAGTGCGCATGTCGTGCTGGCAGCACACCCGCGCGCCGCTCCGCTCTGTGTTTGGCTCTAACATTTAAACTCGCGGAGTCAGCGTTTTTTAACCCATGATTTTGAAATGTTTTACCACTCTGCATGGATTATTCTTATTTAAATTGATGAAAAAAAAATATGTATTAGAGGAAAATATAATGAGTGTTTTGTTAATATTAAGGTGGTTTTGTGTCAAAAATGATTTTCAAAGCTTTTTAATTTTTTATTTCATGTTTTGTGCTTTTACGGTGCTGCAGCGTAGTGTACGCGCAACTGAATGCTCAAAATTGGACGTATTTGACGTATTGGACGTAAAAGATCAACGCACAAATGAGTTAAAACTAAAGATTGCGTGCTTCTTGATTTTATCTCCTCTTGTCTTCATTTTTATATAGTTTCTTTCAACACAACTACGTCTTATTGAGATTAATATCGATACCATCGTTTGGAACATGTTTTACAAATATATGCTAAGTTTCAAAAATATGAATGTTTTAAAAATGAAGTATTCTTTTCATTAAAAAATGAAGAAAAAAAGGTATATGTAGGAAGGTAAATTTTATATCGAGAATTGTGAGAATATAAATAAAACCGAACTAATGACAATTTGAAAAAATGAATCAAAAGAAGAAAGACACTTCGTTTAAAAAATGAGTCACCATAACAACACCTCATTCTCTCTAAATTTTCTCATTTCTATATTGTCATTATAATTTAACATATGGACTAAAATATGACGCTTGGGCCAAGTGACTTGTAATTATTTTCCGCGTGGACGTAAACTACTGGACAAAACAGATGCGCGGACAAAAAATCGTGGACGGAATGTCCTGAAACCCTGCCTTTCTGCTAAGTGTGATGATTGCATGGTCTTCACTTTTACTCTCAGCACCAGTCATGGCAACATGTATGGCATTTTGAATTTTCTACTTAAGACTTATCAACGATTTTGTTTAAGTTCATTATACAATTTTCGAAGGTGTATGTGTGTATGAACCGCTTTTACGGCGCGCTAGGGCGCTCTTGCGACGCCTATTCTCCACAGGAATCTGTCATGGTAGAGATCCTCCGGAAGCTGGCATCTCTCCATCTCTTCACGGATGCCCTCTACCCACCGTAAAGTTTTCTCATCAAAATTAATTGCTCACGACGTTTTTGGATGAAAATGTATAATGTCTTAGAGTTTTGGTAAACATGGGTGAGCGTCAATTCCATGAGACAAAATTCACTAAAACTCTCTACACCTCTATGGTGTAACAGGACTTAATTATCTTTCAAAAAAGTCCCACCTTTTTATACCTGAACCGGATAAACCTCTATATTTGCCTCAGCTAAAGGCTCTTAGATTTTTCCTATGTACGATAAGTATCTTGATTTATTTTGCGAGAAAAGATCTGTACTTTTAAAGGATGCCTGTCATTCTTAATACGTTCAATTTCGTATAATACTGTGCAACGTCGCTGTTGTGAAATAGTTGCTTCAGGCGCCGCCGCACGGCGGGCGGGTGGCCAGCGCGGGGCGCGCATTGGCGCCTACAAACCTAAGTGGACACTTCAAGCATTGTGCAATGCGTGAAGTATCCACTTAGGTTTGTAGGCGCCAATGAGCCTCTCGCGCTGGCAGCACGCCGCGCCGCTCCGCTCTGTTAGGCTTTAATATCATAGTCAGAGTTTTTTAACTCATGATTTTGAAATGTTTGCACACTCAGCACTGATTATTCTCATTTAAATTGATGGGATAAAAATATGTATCAATTTATCAAAAGAGAATAATAATATAACGTGTGTTTTTTTAAATATTGGTGGTTTCGTGTCAAATTTAATGATTTCCAAAGCACTTTAATTTTGCGCTTTAATTGTGCTGAGGCGAGGTGTGCTCGCAACCAAACGCTCAAAATTTGACGTATTTGACCCTGTTTGTCTATATAGCCTCTAAATTAGTGCGTAAATATGATAAATAAAACATGATGGCGATGAGAGAGATCATTTTGTATTATCATCACTTTTACTTTAAAAAACCGATATTTTTGATGCCGTGGATGAATTTAGCTCTAAAATTATGAGGTCATTGTTCATGAGGTTTGTTCCACTAGTGCAGCCAAAATTCTAGTTAAACGATGATTTATTAGAGGACACTCTGTGTTGTCCATTTAGTCGTGCCGAAGAGAAAAAATCAGCTACATCCAGTTTGGCGGTCTTGCCAATAGCGGCATATACACTGACGACGCAGACTTGATGACTGCAGTTACAAGCGCTGATCTGCCGCTGACACGACGACGATAAATCGGCAGCCGGAGATGAATGGCTGGGCAGTCCTTACGCCCGCTGCGTCTTGCCTCCTCAGCAATTGAAATCGGAGCCCATTTTTAAATAATCAAGTCCAGACCTCCTTCCTTATTCAGTCTCCTTAATAATTCCGCCCTTTTCTCGATAAAATTCCCCGCAACTTTAACGAGTCCTCAGACCATTCCTGCAATTTTTCCGGGCGGCATTAACGTCATTCTCGGATCATATTATAGGAATTATAATTTATCGATAGCAAGAGTCGGAAAATGCGTGGCTCTATTGCAACGTTGAAAATATCCGATCAAGTTTATTTTTGTTAAAAAAACTGCTACCCCATTGAAATTTTCTGTGAATATTTTGGAATCCGTCTAAAAAATTTCCTGAGAATGTTACGAAAGACCTTTAGTTTGATACGATCATGAAGAATAAAACATGAGCGGCTATTTTCAACGTTCTAATCAAAGACACCTTTTACTTTAAGTTAGTCATTCTTATATTTCCTCTCATATTATCATGTATATATTATTATATTTCTCTCATCTACACCTGAAAACTTGTGTTCATATTTTGATCGAGCTTTTGCAGACTTTTGGGAGTTAATAAATGGCACTTATATATCCAAACAGTCCAATAGACTACATTTACGACGGATATTCTTAATTTGGACTACATTTTGCTTTGGAGAACTACCATATTTAGCCCACTTTAGGAATCAAATACATCTGCCATTAGATTCCCTTGCGTAAAGTTGTTTATTTAGACACGCCTGAAATAGTAATACCTTACTGCAAATATGTGGTCCTTTTATGAGTAGCTTTCTTTCAACTAAATAATGGATAAGGAAGAGTGTTTTCATCATGTGAAGCGGTATCAAGAAGAAAATTAAAAACTACGTCCGAACACTGTACTGACCGGGTGTTGCCTTGAGCTTTTTGAACTTTCATGTCACGCATGAGGTCGGACTCCACGTTTTCCACCCAGTGGCGTGGCGTGCTTTGCGATATATCGATCGATCTGCCGTTTGAATCTATGGAAAAGGATCGATAAACAATTTCAGTTCACGGAGGGAAACGTTCCCCATTTTTTTGGAAAATGGGCCCTTTTTAAATCCATTACCCCAAAATCCCTAGTTTTCCATAATCGCAGATCGCCTAAGCGTTGTAAATTGACATCCTCTCAACAAAATGAGGTATATTCAAAGTGTGCCCGATGAGAATAGACCACTTTTACCCACGACTGGATCCACCCCTCCACACAAGCGCGGACGCGTTTGGGATTCTCAAACCCTCCCGCGTTTTGCTTGGAATTAGATCCGTGAAATCCTGGAGAAGCTTTCACACCGGCGCGGCGCTGAAACTTAATTTCCGGCAGGCCTCGCGGATTAACTAAGGACGATCTTTAGCTAAACTAATTACAGCGCGTGTTAGTATCATTTCCTGAAGCCCCGAAGCGTGGCTGTGACGAGTCACGAGTCACGACTGACAATGTTTTTTTCTAGACGAATTTTACTTCGGAACACGTTAGGTGTCTCATTTCCACATCAGAACCGCACCTAAGTTGTCGAGAAATGTCGAGATTTTGAGAAACACCGGGGTGAATTCCATTACATTTACATTAAAATACGAAAAAAGAGTATTATTAAGAGCATTAGGAGCAGAGTTAAGAGCATTTATTTTGAGTGCCGTTGCCATTTTTGCGATGACCTACAATCGCAAAATTCATGTCAGATTCTGTTGAGTTAGGCATTGATACTGTTCTAGAACAAGAATTTCGACATATTTTCATATATCACACGTTGAGAGGAAAAGTTCGATCATATACGTATATAAATCGTAAATACGGTCTTCTATTCTGCCGTGCTAAGGAAAAAAGCCGTATGAACCTTCAGGCGTTGCCAAATTTCCTCTGGTAAATCACGAGTTTTCGGGAAAATTTGCAAATATTTTTCTTCCAATTTTTTAGATAATCTTGTTCACAATTTCACCGAAAGTTCCTGAAAATTTTGAGGAAAATCAACATTTTATCAGATGAAAGTAGGCAGCTCTAGAATGTTCATATGGCGTTTTTCCTTAGCACGTGGCAGTATTTTGGCCGTATGATTCGGCTCATGTAACCGTTCTGAGAATCGTCTCGGTTCGTGTGACCGAGCTTTGTGTGCAGCTTGGTTCGATTCGAGAACTCGCCTGCATGACTCGAGGATACGGTTCCTAGAACTGAGATTGCAGTTACGTGATTCGAATAGTGCGGCCGATGTGGAACGTAGTCCATAGGGCCAAGCCGCTTTTCCTCAAAGTGCAGGGGTCCATACACAGGGAGAAATTTCAACACAAAAGATTGTTTAATACGGGAAGTAAAATACAGAGTAATCCTAGTCTTCGGTTGACAATTTCAAGAGAAAATGCCAGCTAGTATTCTTGAAGAAATTTTAAAAAAAACGAGCGGTGAATGCCAACGTTGCAATCGGAGAAATGCATTTTCCCAGTCTCTCCATTGGTTTCTGCGTTACATTAACTGTAAACTGCACCAAAATCAACACAACGTTTGTGCTGGTTCGGGTTTTACTTCCTATTTTAACCAAAAGTAACACAAGAACACAAATATTAAATCAGTGTGAAATGTAGTCCATAGGTTCAAATCTCTTTTCCTCAAAGTACGAGGGGTCATAGTGCATCAAGGGATAATTGGCACGTAAAACTCCTCTAAAAAGCTGTAATTTTAAGGGTGGAAAAGGGTCTTTTAGTTGAGATGAATCATTTTCTCAGTATCCTTCTGGATCATGAATTTGTCATATTATGCCTTGGTTCGTTTAGTGCGTCCTTTCTTCGCCTTTTTAACTCTCGCTTAGTTGTTCCTCCATTATAAAGTCCTTTAAGGATCAAAGAGCTTAACGCATCAAATTTGCAAGGAAAAAGAGGTACCTAAAAGTGCACGATCTCGGTACAATAGTACGTCAAAGGCTATCGCTCCGACGCGACAAAAGCTTGATGTAAAGTAAGCGAGCTTTGTTTTTCTCTCTCTTTTTTCGAAGGGAGAGAGGAAAGATCAGGGTTCGTTGCCAGCGACGGGAAAGGGTGTAAAAGGTTGACCGCATCACCTCGCATAATGACGTGTGGAAGCCTTCTTCGCGCTATCGGCAGGAAAATCAATTATATTTTTCTCGCGAGTGACACCGAGTCTCCCGTCTGGAGGGTGAACCCCTCTTAGCTCAGTTGCCACCTATTAGGGAGCACAAGTAATTTTCTCATTCTTAAATAAGTGGTCGGGCTCATGATAAGAATCGTGAAAATGTTTCATCGTAATCGTTTTTCGTGATTCGGAAAAGGATCTAAGTCAACAGGAGCTCAAAAACTATTTTTTGTTACCAGATCATGGTGAAGCATCTCACAAACTTATTAAGACAAACCAAACCTTAGTTATGCCAGTTTGACACGCTATGGATCAACAACTGTAGTTCCGAGATAATTTTATTTAATTTTTTCATCGGCAAGGGTTGATGTATAAAATGGACGTATTTACACTAAAAAGAACTGGAGACAGATAAAAAAGGAGGCGTGTGCTCATTTTTGTAAGAATGAATGGGAATTATAAAGCGCCAGTGATGCCAGCGGCGGCGACGGGGACGAAAAAATTCAAGTTGACGTCATTTAACTCGTGAGCATTGAGCTCTGTTCACAACGCTGTTTTAACATAGCCTCGGCTCATGATTTAGCAGATTTTAGCGCTTAATTTCTTTTGATTTAATGCCAAATCCCATGTTTCCATTTTGCGAGCGAAGGAATCGCGCCCACTTTTACATTCTGTCCTATGTAGCTTTTACGAGCTCACCTCATCTTTCCCACCCGCCTCTAGTTCTTTTGAGCATAAATCCGTCCAAATTGCTAGATTATTATGAAACGTTACGCCCTTTATTTGTGCAAAAATTAACTATACTACTCGCGAATTATTTCATGCTCCTCTGGAACGTTTCCCTTTGTGAATCAAGCGACTTTTCCATAGGGACGGTCACGATTAAACGAACTGGATTACATTTTGCAATAAGGAACCACTATCTCTACTCTTCCATAAAAGCATGTATCTGCATGGAGCAGTCAATGACATACAGGTTGTTCCTAAAATAAGCCAGACAGAGTGGTTCCTTATTGGAAAATGCAATCCAACTGAGCGAGGTGAGGTTGCTACTCTAGTCCAGTAGCTCTAATGAGCGGTTAATCCGCAAGTCAAGTTCGCACATAGATTGAGGTGTCTGAACTTATTTGTAAATGAATGGCACCTTAAATGACATAAATGTCCGACCTCTGAAAGTAACTCGACAGCAGCAAGACCTCTTTCAAAATGTCATTTCTGTGAGAGAAACAATTCGAATATCACTCAGTACACCGTGATCTAGACAAAAATTTATCAAAATCACAACAACTCCATGAAACTAGGTATGTGTAATATTGTTCATAAGAGTATGTTTATTTTTTCTCCAAAGTACGTTCCGGAGACTTCTAATACCTTCAATTCGTTTCATCACTAAATTGCTCCAGTCTTAGAATCATGTTTCGTTCAAACTTACTGTCATAAGGGACATTATTAACACTATAATTGCCTCGATACAACACAGTGATTGACGACGCACATTGGGACGAGCCCATTACAGAAACGGGACATTCACGGTAAAAATGAAAATCATTAAAAGCAAAAACCAAGGGTGTAGAAGTTACCTGGAGGGTCTTAACTTCCAGAATAACGACGATTTTAACAATTTAATTAAGGAATATTCAAATGACAGGCGTAGAGAAACGCGTGTTTCGGAAAAATGAAAAAAAGAGGTAAAAGCGCACGTATACAAATGTTGCTCCTCTAGCTTCCGAGATGATTTCAAATGCAATTTTTTGTTATAACAATTGAATACAAACATAGACTATTCGTTTACGTCATTGGTGATGATTACTTTTAACTTCCTGGGGGTCAGAGAGTGAATTCCAAATCGACAAGTCAAAAAACTAAAATTCAAACTTCCATTAGAGTTTTAAAAAAATGTCCAGACTTGTCCAAGAAACGGTTTGCATATCGAGATTCTACGTATCCTTAGCTTTCAGAATCATATTAGTTTTCATCCGACTTCTTCCGACTTTGGAAGTTACAAGGGAAAACATGAGCGCGGTTCGCTTAAAATCGAGCGCTTTCTCAGGCCAACTGACGGTTGAGGTTGAGCGCAACGGGCTGCGTTGCTGGCCGCCGCGCTGCCGCTGCGTTGCTTATCAGCTTGCTGCAATGCTTATCTGATATCTAGGATACTGATTGCTATCGTCTTTTTTTGTAGAGCAATTTTTTATTTTGAATTTGCAAAGAATCGGATGATGTCGTGATGGAAACGGTCCTTAGAATCGGAGCTGAAATTAAAAAATATAAAATAGTGTATTTCCTTCGGAAAATACACTAATAATATCAACCAATGTAGCGACAGTTTGACA
Source organism: Bemisia tabaci (assembly GCF_001854935.1). Lineage (NCBI taxonomy): Eukaryota > Metazoa > Arthropoda > Insecta > Hemiptera > Aleyrodidae > Bemisia > Bemisia tabaci. Next base: position 66,743 of record NW_017565155.1, read on the forward strand.
GTATCCCATGATTTTTATTCCAGCATATTCGATGGAAAAATTTGCAATATATTGATTGGCAATAAATCCTCATTCTTATGAACGATATCTCAGAAGTGCAGAAAAGACCCCTAAGAAACTCGGAGTTTCTAAAGTAGGTATGGAATTTTGCCTTGACATCTTAAGATTAGAGCTTTTGAGTGTCTGTTGCATATTTTGTATAATCAGGATTTTAAAAAATGGCGCTCAAAAGGGAAGAAGAAAAGTCCTTGAAAAAAAACGGAGAAAAAGCATCTGTGTCAAAGAATGATAATATTTGGGAGCAACCTATTCAATTATGATTTTCGGATTCATACTTTAATGTCTGCCCATTGATGAACTCATTCCCCTATAGTCAAATATAGATGCGGTTTTTGCGATAGGTAAGAAGACGGTAGGGGGGGGGGTGTTGTTTCTTAATAAAAGCATTTCTCAATTTCAGGAAAAGTGAATTCATTTTCTTTTTCAATGAAAAAAAAGCAAACGACACGCGCGTTAAATCTCTGCCATTATCATGCTAATCTGTTTATCAAATAGATTAAAACAGAGACTTGGCAACATCACTTTTTGGCGGGATTGTCACCATGAACCAAATACTGAATATAATATTGGATTCCTTTTCCCAAAAAGACCGAAAATGTCAAGTTTTGAGAAGATCGGCGAAAAAGTATCGTCTAATGTGCGAATGTCCCGTTTTGACACCTTTTCGTCCCACTGTGCGACGTTGGCTACCATCCATCATGATTGTATGTATCACGCTCTAATCCACGTTAGACATACCTAGCAGAGTATACCAACCGCGAACCAACGTGCCAACCAATGCAAGCAAGTGCAATACTAACTGATGAAGGCGATAGAACGGAGCGTTACGTAATAATCCTTGAGGGTGCTGCGGGCTGATTATTGAAACTGATAGACAAAGCTATAGACAAAGACGACAAAAGTGATTTGGAGGGATCCTATTGGTGGAAACGGGTGGTGGCAATGGACATAGGAGGTAGGTAATGGACTGACTAACGGCAACCCACCAAAGACCCGACAGTTAGTCCATCATTTTCTTCCTTAGTCTATAAGAACCAACCATGTCAACCAATAGGATCGCTCTATACTCCCTGTGTCTTCTTTGTCCATCGCTTTGTCTATCAGTTTCAATAATCGGCCCGCTGATCTGTGTATTGAATGAGTGCGTTGCGGTGAAAGGGGGAAAGGATGGAAAAGTCCCATCTTTATCATTACATCTCTATGACGACACTTTTTGCGTTTTGACTCGTGGGATCACTATGTGTCACATAGAATGGGTCAACTGCGCTGATCTCAGAGTCATGTTTTGATGCTTGATTCTTGCAGATCAGCTAAAAATAAAACAATCCGACCAAACAGCAACTTCTACGTTCAATATTTACAGAAATATCGTGCTTTGAAAAATTCGTTCAGTGACGTCATCCTTTGCGGTTTCGACACCCTTGGTTACTTCACCTGGCTTTCATCCGAGTTTCACGTCGAGTATAATCAGTGCAGATGCGTGTCTTACTAATCGATCAAAGCAAGGTTAAGGAGACAAAGGATGTCACTACCGGTGGATGACGTCATTAAACAAATTTTTCAAAGCGCGATATCTCGGTTGATACTGAACGCAGAAAGTTGCTGTTTGGACGGATTAAATTATTTTTAGCTGATCAAAAAGTACTACCTAAGTATCAATACACGATTTTGTGACTAGCGCAACTGACTCAATATTACCAAACAATTACGATGAAGTGGCATAGAGTACCTTCAAAACCTCCATCGCGAGAGTTTGGCCTTTGGAGAACCAACCTCTGATTGGCTCAGCCTTCACAATTGCATATAATCATGAGCTTTAATCAGCAAGCACTATCGTGTAATTCATTCGAATTACAAAGTTGGATGTACTTACTCAGTTTTGAAACCAACCTCATGCATCGCATTCGAAAAAATCTAGTTAATTGAACTTCTACCGTAGCCAGGTTAGTACACGTAGAACAGGTGATAAATACCAAAGGTTGGCAACAACCACTTCTCACCTGCTCCTTCCAACTCCCACCTGAAGTCTCCGCCATTTTCTCTTATCCCAAGTCCCCATAAGACCTAGTAGACATACGCTCCCTATACAGGCACTCTGGCGTGACCTCTCCAAATGTTACAGATAAGAACTTCACGATATGCATCGTTTTGCATGATGCAGCACCAGGAGCGTCTATCTCTCGCGAAGATAACCAACGTTTCACTTAGCCCGAGTCTCGCTATTCCGAACCTTCCTCACTCCCACGCCCGTGATGCGGCAACAGCATGCCACTCTTCAGACAGGGGCAACGATAAGGCATCCACCGTTGAAAAACGATGCCATATTTGCGAGGAAGCCGATTTATATTTTACCGTGTGTGCTCCGAGACGCCGACGCCTAAAATCGGCAACTGCGCAAAGGCAGACTACCACTTTAACACAGGCTCCCTCTTCAAAGCGCCCATGTTCGTGCTCCACGGATTGTCGGAGAAATTTCCCGTGTACACTCGCCAAGACCAGCGAAGGTCCAAAGAGACAACGTGTCGGTGGCGTGGCGTGAATTGCGATGCATCGATTGTTCTGCCATTTAAACCTTTGGTAAAGAATCGATTATCAAGGCGTTCGCTGCGAACACCCTGTTTATCGATCCTTTTCCATAGGTTTAAATGGTATAAAAATCGATCAATCGCAAAGCACGCCACGCCACTGCAACGTGTTGGAGGGAAATAGAGAGCGCCCGGGAATATTTCAAGACGTGTTCGAATTCGAAATGCTCGCAACCGTACGGAAATTTGTTTTATCCATGCAGTCGAGGTCTCTTTCCGCATCACACTTATCGACTATGCAAACCGCCAATAGCGCACCACTTGCTACGAAAATATTCCAAAAATTGAGAGAGGTGCAAAACGACGGTGAAATTGAAGGAACGCGTATTTCGGTTTGCAACGTTGCAAATTTCCTGTCCTGATTGTTCTTTAAATGAATGAAAAAAATTCAACGTCTTTTTTGGAACTTCCTTGGACTATCTTCTTTGTGCAAAAAATAATCTCACCGAAAAAAAAGTGAAGTTGATTTAACGTTCTGGATGTAAAAAAATTGTGCGAAAACTCACAACGCTAAATTACCCGCTACGGCAGTTAGAATTACATCTTGACATTGCTGGAGTATCTGCTATAGCAGTTAATTCAGCATTTTGTAAGCTCTCGCACACTTTTTTTACATCCAAAATGTTAATTCAGCCTCACTTTTTTTTCAGTGTAAGAAAAACTGAGGCAATGGTTTTGGTTTGTTCCTTCTTGATAAAATAAAATTGGAGCGGAGATTTTGAAACACCGTCCATGGGACACGCATTCAGAAATACCTTACACAACGCAACTTTTACGTTCATCCTCATTTTAAAGTTTAAAATTCAAAGATATGACAGCTTATACACTTAACTATCTTATCTCCCCCATACCTCTTCTTTCCGTGAAACCCGCTTAATTCTTTAAAAACTCAACAAACTCATATGCGAGGTTCACAACTAGTTTTCAAACCGGAAGCTCCTTAATCAAGCATTTACTTGAATTCAAAGCCTCCTCTCATTCTAATACGCGATAATTCGAATTCCTGGTGGACTATATTAAAGTCACTCAATGAGGTTATTCTAGGAAAGCTCTGTGCCCTCAACGATTATGAAATTTCATCAGTTCTGTTGCTGTATCTAGATCGATGTATGAGACGGAACCAGACAGTGCCTCGAAAGAAGTTCCGAGCCTTGAAATAAAATTCGCTTTTAGAGAGTGAACTTTTGACAAGGGATTCACGTATGAAGAGCTCATGACGAACCAGCGCGCGAAAATCTCGCAAAAATTCCCGCGGGCGAAGAAACTAGATTTCGATGTTGTCAATCGATCATTATTTATCGTGTCAGTTCGCATTGGGCGTGTATAAAGGGCGCGTAGTCATGTTAAAGTTGGCGGCGCTGTTTGATTTACTCTCGGCGAAAAAATGAATGAGGGGTCAATCCTGGGAAGTTCGTGCTCCGAATGAGGAACGGTCCATTGATTTCGGGGTTTATTTAGTGCGAGTAAATGTGACTGAATGGGCGCGAAAGACGGCGGGTAGGAGCTGCGGAGAAAGAGTGGCATTGAAATGGCGTAGAAACAATAATCAACGGCACTTGATGTGATATTGGGTTCGCCCCCTGCCCCTCTCCCCAGCTTTAAAAGCGCTCCTTCTTCTTCTCTTTCTCTTACATTTCTTCTCATCAGAGTCCGCGCTTTTCTATTCTGGCTTACAACGCGAAAACGCCGAGACTCTATTTCAGAATTTTGCAACATTTTTTTCAAAATGGTGGCGAATGCTAACCAGGTAGATGCCTAGAAAGTTCAATAATTTTTTGAAATTGTTACCTTTTCTCCTGATCTTCTGGTTTTTCTATTTCCTTTTAGACGATGGTCATTTTGGGAAAGTTTCCCATCTTCAGGTCTTTCTTGATCACTTCATGCTAGGTTTTCTACGTTCTAGGTTGTGTACACTTGGGTGCCATTTCTGGTATTTGCCGAAATGAGCTTTGTCTGCTTATAAAACCGATTTAAAACGAAAATAATAATACCAATTACGCATTATTTACTGGAAGCTTTAAAGGTTTCAACAATCTATAATTTCAGCGAAAAAAAAAGAAGAGCCGAGTACCCGAAATTCCAGTTAACTTAATTTTTAGCTACTAGGCACCTATACATACAATACTAAACCTAGCTGAAGATTGGTTCCTCTCTGGAAAATTTGACCCAATGAACTTAGTGGAATTTTACCATGTTATTTTCTTCACTTTCAAATTATTTCAATTAATAAGTATTTTTTGTTTATTTTTACAGGTAAGAATCATGTCGTTTGCCCCAGTTTTGTGGTGAGTGAAATTTTAAGGCTCTCCTGTCGTTATAATAAATAAGTTTATTGATTTGTTAGACGTATCGCTCAGTAAGATTTACTTCGTGTGATTTTATCCCAAATCATATTGAAAGGGCTTGGAAGACAAGGCGTATAAGTGCAGTTTTTGAAAATATCGAGATATTATAATGATTCCAAGTAAAACTACACTTAATGCGCATTCTGTGAAAAATTCGCTTCCAAATTCCAATTTTTCAGCATCAAAATGTTACTTTGTCCTGTTAATGTGATTATTTACCTGCAATCGTTAAAAAATGACAACAAATTTGGAGAAATACCATTAGAAAAATGTGAATTTTACAAGTGAATGCAAGTTTCGAGTCAAAGCCGCAGGGATAATATGGGAGCTGGATCATTCTCGTCGGAGAACAGATTCCCCTCGGTGACTTGGCTCACTCAAGCTCGTGACGCTGACGAGGATGAGGCCCGCGGAAAAAATAGCAATATCCGTGTCACAGCACACAGCACTCTCGCAGCGGGACGTGCTGTGCAGGTTGCGGGCGGCGGGATCCAAGGCGCGGACTTTCGCTACGACTCTCACGGCAGATTGATGTCTCTATGTCAAGGCGCTCCATCATCATTGCCGGATCGCTCACCTTTATCGAAAGGTTTTCCAGGAGCGAGAGGAACATCATCGGTACATTTCATCATGTAACGTCGTTTCCCGCACGCATTTCATTAAATTAGAAAGTTTAAGGTGATTCGATGGACGCCATATTTTGTGTCAGAACGGCATGCGATATATCACATCAATTGGTTCCATTTTTTCAGCCTTTCGTCATTTTTCTCCAATTTTGAGATCGCAATTCTATTAGCAGGAGACTAAAGCACTCACTTACCAATTTTAATAAAGAAATTCAAAGTAATAAAGGCGTGGTTTTATTTTAGAGAGAAAACATCGCATTTGATACTGATATCGAAACTGAACTCAAATGCGATATTTTCTCTCTAAAAAAACCATGCCTATATTACGTTGAATTTCTTTGTTAAAATTGACAAGTGAGTGCCTTAGTCTCCTGACAACAGAATTGCTATCTCAAAATTGGAGAAAAATGACGAGTAGCTGAAAAAATGGAACCAATTGATGCGATATATCGCATGCCGTTCTGACAAAATATGGCGTCCATCGAATCACCTTAAACAAATATTTACTGAAATCGTATATCTCAGTTTCATAAATATATTTCTAATTTACGTACTTATTCATCATAACTTTAGTAGGTGCAATCTTCCTATTTTTTCTTAAGGACAATATGACAAAGACGACAATGACTTAACTTATCAGTTTAAATATTAGAGCCTAACACAGAGGGGAGCAGCGGACTGCCAGCACAAAACGCGCACTGGCGCCTACAAACCTAACAGGATACTTCAAGCATTGCGCAATGCGTGAGGTATCCTGTTAGGTTTGTAGGCGCCAATGCGCGGTTCGCACTACATGACCGCCTGTGCGCCCATCGCCGCGCTGCCTCAAACAACTATTTCACAACAGAGGTGTTGCACAGTATCATACGAAATTTAAGTTGCTCCAATATATCAAGAATGACAGGTATCCTTTAAGAGCACGGAGCTTTCCTTGCAAAATAAATCTAGATACTACGACACAAAAAGAGATCGGTAGTCCAAAAACTCATTGAGTCCTAGCATCCATATTTAATAACGTTTAGCATAATTTTTGAATTTCATTAGAGAAAAGAGCGACTCAATTAAGGCAAAGACATTCTTGAGTATGCAGCCGTGAGGATTTTATTTTGAATCAAGAATAAAATAATTGAATGGAAGCTGGTTTCTGCTTAATGTAAGTGACTTTCCTTTTTATGTAAGCATCTTTTCCTCTTTAAACAAGCATTATTTTCTTTATTAATTCGAAAAGAAATCTTCTCGGCGGTAAATCTGAGCATATTTCTGTTTGAATCAAAGTCACTTTTTCCTCTAATGAAGTTCAAAAATCATGCTAAACATTATTGAACACGGATACCAGGACTTAGTTAGTTTTCCGACTACCACTCGCTTTTCGTCGTCGTCACTCGATTCAATTTTCGAGGGAACTTCGTGTTTTTGAAAGATGACATCAATCGTGATACGTTTGGGGTGCCTCCAATCTCGTATGATACTGTGCAACACCTTCGTGGCGAAATAGTAGCTCGAAGCGCTGCGGCACGCCGGCGCCGTCGCAGAGTTATCGTACATAGGAACAATTTAAGAGCCTTTCGGTGAGGCAAATCAAATAATTTATCCGGTTCCGGTATAACGAGATGGAATTTTCTTGAAAAATTAGTAAGTCCCGTTGCATCAAAGGTGTGTAGAGAGTTTAAAAAAAAAATTCCAAATGGTTTTAACGCTCCTCCTTTATTACCAAAAATCTCAATTATGTTTCTCTGTTAGACCAAACAAAAAAAAAGCTAACACTCATTCTTCCAAGACATTATACATTTGTATCCAAAAACTTTGTGAGCAATTTTCATTTGTATTACATGTGGACCAATTAACTTTGGGTCTCAATTGGTGGACGGACCAAAACTCCCCTGCCGAAAAAACGCGTGGAGGTTCACTACTGGAAAAACAGGTGCGCAAACAAAAAATTGTTAACGAAATTTTCCATATCCATCACAACCCATGGATACAACTATCCGTGCTCGAGAATTCCATGTTGCATACATAAAATATTGTAGGCACTTTGGTTTTCTTAATAAAAACGTTTGACCACAATTTTTCGATCCGCAATAGAGGTGTATACGGCATGTATAATCGTTTGGACCATAAACACATCAAAATTTGAATGAGCTGTATTGCACTACCGTAGTAATGCCAGATCGAGAGACTTAAAGCAACGTCTTAGGCACCAATTTGCAAAATTAATGTTCGCAATGATGCAGGAACACCATGCGGCCAAGTAAAGGTTTAGGGTAGGGCTGCTAAAAGATCAAAGCTTTGGTACATGAGTTGGTCTCAATACCACTTACACGTATGAAGAATTGTTGGAGGATGAGTAAAGCGTCTTGGGTAATATTTTCTGCTCGCACTCATAGTTCGAAGACAAAAGAGGTTGATGACGTGTTTCTTGCCCTCTGAAAAGAGAGATTATCCGACAAAGTACCAAGACGTCGCGTCGCCACAGAGAGGGTACAAGGGGAGAGGTGGTCCTTGAGGATGCGGGTGGGGTATGAAAGAAGAGATGGCGAGGGGGTGGGTAGGTATAAGGGTAATAACTCGAGTGAAATGCATCCCCGGTCGCGTTATGCCACACTGCGAAAAGCGATGACTGTTTGCTCTTTCGGTGCAGATAGTTGCCAGTACGCCCAGAAACCCTATTAAATTTCGTATGCAGAGTGAAAACTTTAATAACTTTTATGCGCCACGAAGAAGCGTTGATTGTCAAAAATTGTTTAAATCACTGAATTGCTTATTTTTAACGCGGAGGTAGTGAGCGAAATTAACCTTTGTGGATCATAATGGTCTGTTTGCGGGTCTTGCGGGCAATAAAAACGTAACTATATTTTCAGATGAATCCTAAACATCATAAATTGACTACGTTTTGCAATCCGGAAGTAAAATTTTGGTTCAGGTTAGAAACAGCTGAAGTATCGTTAGTCGCTCTATGTATATATGTGTTTTTACGGATGAGTCAGAAATTGTAGTTCCAAATTGCAAAATGAAGTCCAAATCACCCTATTATCATCATCAACAAAAAAGACGTATCTGCATTTTCGGTGCGGTGGCGTTTGCGGATTCTAAGAATCGGGTGGCGTTTGCGGATTCTCATATTTTGACGGTGGCGATTGCGGACAGGCGGAACAGGGCCGGTGGACTTTGCGGACCGGAGAATTTCGGCGGTGGCGATTGCGGACGGAGGGGTAGGCACCTACATATGCTGCCCCCCCCCCACCCCTGCGCTGTATATTAAAGAGAAAAATTACCGGAGAGGCTCTGGATTCCTTGCCGTGGATGTAGAATGAAAACAATATTAGTATTAAACATTAGTATTATATTAGTATAAAAACATATGAGCTGTGAACATACAGTAAATTTTTAAAAACAGGCATATCAGAAATCAAGAAACTGAAAAATCGTCAGTTTCAGTTCATTTTTAGGATGAAATTCATGTCGTAAATTCTAGTCCAAAATTACTGAAAGTCAAAAAATTACAACGAAAAATTAAAACACATTTTAATTTTTTGACTTTCAGTAATTTTGGACTAGAATTTACAACATGTTTTTCATCCTAAAAATGAACTGAAACTGACGATTTTTCAGTTTCTTGATTTCTGATATGCCTGTTTTTAAAAATATACTGTATGTTCACAGCTCATATGTTTTTATACTAATATAATACTAATGTTTAATACTAATATTGTTTTCATTCTACATCCACGGCAAGGAATACAGAGCCTCTCCGGTAATTTTTCTCTTTAATATACAGCGCAGGGGTGGGGGGGGCAGCATATGTAGGTGCCTACCCCTCCGTCCGCAATCGCCACCGCCGAAATTCTCCGGTCCGCAAAGTCCACCGGCCCTGTTCCGCACGTCCGCAATCGCCACCGTCAAAATATATGAGAATCCGCAAACGCCACCCGATTCTTAGAATCCGCAAACGCCACGTCCGCAAACGCCACCGCACCGCATTTTCAGATGAAAATTAATCATCATATATAATAATTTGAACACATGGGTACCACGCTGGTTCGAACATGTAGCTGTGTTACCAGTACTTAAATCCACCCTTACTACTGTGAGAAAGAGCCTGATTGCTACGTAACGGATGTGAAACGTGGGCATCTGATAAAACATTCGATCGTAAACACAAATGCTCCACGAAAGCTTGTGCCTAAAGAGCGTTCAGGGATAGATTTCACCCAAAATTCGGGTGGGCAACCTAGATGCTCAATCACAGAGAGAATTGAGGACCCTCCTGATAAATTAATAGTGATTTTGAATTGATACTCGAAAACTCTTGTACCAAGGCATTTCGTTTAGAACAGATTCAAACAATGATGGAAACAGGTTGCGGACAAATTGTCACAAAGTGAGTAAATCCAAAGAACATACTGTCCTGCTACAGAAGAACGTGCGTATGAGCATGTTATGCCAAATTGCGTCTGATATTACATTTATCTTTGAGAGAAGTTAAGGATATTTCTTTTTGAAAATTTCAAGTATATCAGGATCAGTCGTAGAGAATAACTTATCAGGAATTTAAAGAAACAGTCGGAAAATTATGTGGAAATGTATTTTCCGTCAGGAAGAAGTTGGCAACGCTCAAACGGCGTTTTTCAGAATGACGGCGTATGACAGAATATGAGGCAGGTAAAAGTCGATCGGGGAGTTCATGGTGCCCCATCATATCATAAAAATGCAGCATAGCTTTTGAATTTACACCTTCCTCTCTTCCAATAACGATAAGAGCATAGCCCTGTTTGTGGACTCTCTAGTACAAAGCACATATAATATAAATCACCAATAGATATAAAAGATTCGTCAAGCCTCCCCCCCCCCCAAAAAAAGAAATATTAATAATAAAACATTGAATTATCTTTAGGAGAAGAAAGACAGCTTTGTGCGTAGCTCTTAGGCGGTCATCTAGATGATCTTTCTGTTCAGTCATGCAAGTTTTCGCTTCTCTCTCATCGTCAATGCGGTCAGCGTGCTTCAATCGCTTATACGCTCGTCAATTTTGCAACGTCTTGCACGCTACAAGCCGGACTCACTAGTCCGTCGATCTTAAAATGTAAAATCCACTGAACCCATGGCAAATAATTAAATCGATGCAATTTATGAAATTTTTTAAACATTTTTTAAGATGAGAGGAAAGAAACTAATTAATTAAGAATTTTAGAGGAAAGTCTCAATCCGGAATAATTTATTCATTGACGCGACTGATGTAAGGTCCTTTGATCTCTTTATGTTCTATTACACTTGAAATCAATATTATTCCTTCAAATCTTCAACTTTGTCTTGATAAAGAAAAAATTTCACTTTGCATAGATCTAGTCTGGAGTAATTTACGCCTGCCTGAAAAATGCGCTGCAATTGCTGGCGATCAAACTGACGGGTGAGAGTTTCCTGCTAAGCTCAACATTGAAAGAACAGGACTACCTTAAACAGGAACTGGTGCTCTAATTAAATGAGCTGCCTTCCTCTGAGAGCGCCTTCTTTTTCTTCGAAACTGGTTCAAAATCACGATTCCATCGTTGCAATATCAGAGATTATCTCTGCGCATGACGTTTATGATATACAAAGGATCTGTCTGATCGGAATTCTTTACTGTTTTCTGCGTCATTCTCCATTTTTCAAAGCCATGATCCAATTGTTTTTAAAAAATGATAACATCACATGACTTGTGAGTCTTCAAGGATATCCATCGAGTACTAAATAATTTAGAAGATTCAGTTACTTTATGCTGGTAGTTCACTGTTTCGTATTTTTTGAAACATTGAAATTTCAATTTTACGCGCACTGGAAAAAAAAACACATTGGATCTAGAGTCCAGACTCTTAAAAACATCGACAAGAAAAAATACTCTTGATGACGGCGCAGAGATACAACTATTCGTACGTGATGGATGTCCGTGTTGCGTCTGCACTATTGAAGGCGCTTTGAAAGCGAGGCGTGAACTCGCTATGTTCCACCCTGTAGATCCAATGAATCATTACTGAGATGCGAGAGAAAATTTGAGAAACGAGGCCCAAATACGTCTCTTTTACCTTCGGCTGTGTTGATTCTCGATTTTTCCTTTAGTTCTTTTTTCTTTTTTGAAATTGAAGTCTGATTTTTTTTACAATTTATTTGTAAACCTATGAATTAAGCCTGCACTAAAGAAAAAACACATTGAATCTAGAGTCCAGACTCTCAAAAACATCGACAAGAAAAGATACTCTTGATTCAATCAGATTTAAGCTTAAATCAAGAACCAAGCCTCTTAATTTGAGCAGATTTCCTTTTGATTTAAGCTTAAATCTGATTGAATCAAGAGTCCTTTTTCTTGTCAATGTTTTCAAGAGTCTGGACTTCAGATCCAGTGTGTTTTTTTTCCAGTGCGCGGCGTTCAAGTAACTTGGTTTTCAGATTACGTTTTTTTGTCAAGTTAACCTCACTACTTAATTGTCTAACTGTAAACCTTCAAGGACCCATCAGGTTATGAAAACCAATTTTCAATACCGTGAAGGAGACGTATCCAGCACTCGGCTGAAACCATCCTTACACACTTCTCAGGGACAAGTATTTAGGGGAGCTTTGTGAATGACAGGGTCCTTTTTTCTACGGCGAAGCCGATTTTATTGCATTTGACAACTCCGAGCCGAAAGGCGCAAAGGCCCGGAAAAATCGTCCCTCCTCTGACATAAGGGCGTAACTGCTTTTTTATTTGAGACCTATCGTCCATAAGACTCCACGCATTTTGGAGCTTATGTGAGAATCGAGAGGGTGTCCTTCCGTCAGATGGGCGACGAAATGAGCCAGGATTGAAGGGACGGTGAGAAAAGTCGACGGGGTGTAATGCTTCGGGGACCCGACAATGATCGACAATTGTGTGGGCTCTGGTCAGCATTGCCAAATTTTATTTAAAACTCCCTTGTTTTTACCACATAAAATGGGGTACATGGGACACTTTTCAGGGCAATAGGCAAGCCTGGCGTGCAGAGATGTTCTTGTCCTTAAACGAGTCGGGAGGGAATCGACGCCGGTCCTTAACAAGAGTCGCGTTATGTGAATATCGAGCCCAAAGCTGTCAAATCGCGTGGCGTGTCCCGTTTTGAAAACGCGCGAATCCCCGATTTTTCAAAAAGTAAAAAGCTGGCAACCCTTAGATTTCATGGTTCCCGCCTGGGTTCTTTTCGGTGACATTGATGACATTCTTTTTGTGGTGCTCCGAGAGTCAATCGCGATATTCGAGTCGCTTAGTGAATGAAAATGCTAAGTGACGGTCACCAAACTTTAGCGGGATTGAATTTGAAGATTCTTCACTTCCATCCTTTCGACACCCCTGAGCCCCCCTCAGCGTTCGACGTAAAGGCCCTTTTCTCGAAAATTCCACCGAGATTATACGGAGGATTCTCTTGCGAGGAGAGGCTAATTCGATCGGGGCTACCCAACATTCAACCTATGCAAAGCATGAACGCTTTACCTGTCGATTTTATGCTCCTTCTTTTCCAGCAGCCCGACCACAGACTTTGACCTCCATCGATATTGATAGAACTCAGTTCCACTCCAATGGGGTATTCCATTGGAATGGAACCGAGTTCTATCAATATTGATGGAAGTCATAGTCTGTGGTCGGGCAGCTGGAGAGCAGTATTGTAAAAATTTCACTTCGTGTGTCACGAAATTCTTGGTTTATTGGATGGCCTCCACTAATTATGAAAAGACGGCCAGTGCCAAAATTCTATGTGCTAGCATACATGGATTGAATTTTGCAAAAGGGAACCAAGAGCATTGCAATAGTGCTGAAATTTTTTTGTCTTGGAAGAAAAACCCTGATAATCTACGAACATTTACCATTCTACACGCTAAAATCTGTAAATTTAAGACAAAAAGTACCATTTAAATTTCATATTTTTGTGTGATTACAGTAGTTTTAGTGCAAAATGGTGAAGTTGTACAATCTTAGCAACATGACATTGCTCTTGGTTCCTTTTTGCAAAATGCAATCCATATACTCGTATTCTCTCGGTAATGATATGAAACGTAAACTAGTAAATTCTTTGATTCTTTATTAGAATTTTCAGAAGAGCACACCTTGAAATTTATGATGTAACAAAATAAAAAAGGAAAATTGCATTTTAGCCATAAATGTAATGTCCAGCCTTTCCCGACGGCTCGTTCCACCGTGCGTCGCACAGTGGATCGAGTCAATTAGAGAGGTCGGACATGAAGTTTTTGACTAAAACTGCAAATTTTGATGTTTATTCCGTCACATTTCAACTTTCAAACGGTGATTTTAGAGGAAAATTTTACGAGAAAACCAATGGAACCACTTTAAGGACCTCAAAGTTTTGTATAAATGGAGTTATAAGCGTTTAAAGTTTCCAAATATCGTCCGACCTCTTCTATTGAACTGATCGACTGTGCGGCGCACATTGGATCGAGTCAGTAGGAGAGGTCGGACAAAATTCAGAAACTTTAAACGTTCATAACTCCGTTCATACAAAACTTCGAGGTCCTAAAAGAGGTTCCATCGGTTTCCTCGTGTAATTTTCTACCTAAAACACCCCTTGAAATGTAAAATGTGTCAAAAAAACACAAAAATTTGCAGTTTTAGTCAACAATTTCATGTCCAACCTCTCTGATTGACTCGATCCACAGTGCGGCGCTTGGATCGGCATGCATTGCGAGAACGTAAACGTAGGTCGTGGGAGCACGACACATGTTACGGCGAGGATCGCTGCAGTCGTCCCACGTCAAGCTTATCATTGTAAACATGACACGAATAATTGGAGATTGATCAGAGCCTATTAATAGAGCTCACATCAAGCCACTCGACCGATTTTGCGCTGCATTCTACGGTCATCTGTGACCCGCCGTCTGATGACTCATGCTTGCAACAACTCGACCATCCAACCTCGTAAAGCTGCCTTGCCGCTTTAAGCACACATTTTGCCCCGAGATCGGAGGACGCCACGAAAGCTATGTCGCAGGCAAATAGTAAAATCAACACTGGAAAAAAAAACACAGTGGATCTAGAGTCCAGACTCTTAAAAACATCGACAAGAAAAAGTACTCTCGATTCAATCAGAATCTAGCTTAAATCAAGAACCAAGCCTCTTAATTTTAGCGGATTTCGTTTTGATTCAAGCAAAAATCCGATTGAATCAAGAGTATTTTTTCCTGTCAATGTTTTCAAGATTCTGGACTCTAGATCCAATGTGTTTTTTTTCCAGTGAATCATTTCATCGAATGCTTAGACAGATAGTCAAATTTTGGCAGTTTACGACATTTTTTAAATTTATGTCGAAGAGCTTACGAGTTTTCGATATTTTGGGAAAAACAACTCATCAATTCTACAAACTTTTTTCTGTTTCAACCTCTGCAAATGCTTCTAATGTGTTTGAATGTTATTAGTTCAAAAATGCTGTATTTTATAACTATAGTTGAAACTTTCAATATGAAATTTTGTTCAGGAGCCTAAACCCGTTTAAAATACTACTAGGGGCTTATGGGGCTGCTTTGCAGCCCCTTATTTTTCCTGTACACTTTTCACTTTTACATGTTTTTTTTTTTTTTTTTTTTTTAAATTTATTTTCATTTAATTTTCTGTTTTGTCTTTGAATCGGGTCTAATTATTTCTTTGAGAGAATAAATATAACAAATGTTTTCAAAAATTGTAATTTTATTTAGTAAACTTTAAACTAAAATTTTGTTTTAATCTTCATACAAAATTATTTTTTAGGTTTTACATTTGTTTTCAATCTAATTTTAAAGAAGATCTTTTTTTATTTTTTAAATACTTTGCTTTTTTCGATTAAATTGTTGATTCTTCTTTTGCCATTTCTGTCCTGCTTTTCTTCCTATATTTCCTACAACTTTGCTCTTCTTCTTTTCTCCTTTTGTCTTTTCTTTTTTTGCTTCTTCTTTTTCCTCTTCAGTAGCTGTTCCTTCTTGTTCTTCTTCTTTTTCTGCTCCTGTTTTAACTTCATCTAATTTTTCCGCTTTTTCTTCTTCGTTTTTTCCATGTTCAGTCTGCTTTCTGGTTTCCGTATTTGCTGGTATGTTATCTTTTTCTTGTTTCGTTATCTTACTATTCCACATATAAGTCAGTTGTTTATTACCCATGTATGTTCCTAGCTTAACTTGTTTGATAAAAATGGTTTTTCCCAAGTCTTCGTGTTCAATTTCATTGGTAGCTTCGTTCCACAGGATTATGTCAATCAGGATTATGACAAATTATATTCATTGGACCGACTGAAAATTTGGTAACAAAATTTTCATCAAAGTTCTGATCATCAATTTTATACTTCCGAAATGAAGAAATGAAACTTTGATTTTCTATACTAATAACAGAGTTAAGTTCTTGCTTCACTAAACGAACATGCGAAGAATTCTGGAAAACGCGACCACAAGGTAGATTTACACAGGTATGGAAAAGTTGAAAATTTCCCATGAGCCTCAGTACGTGTCACATGACCTCGTGACGTAGGTTAAGGGGCCCGTTTTTTAATTAAATTACAATCAAATTAACATTCAAACGTTTGTGCGTTTAAACGCTAAAATTAATATCGCATAACCAAAATTGTGCAAAAAATCCCACAAAATTTTGACAAACGATAAACCGAACATAATAAATCAAAATAATCAAAACATCCAAAATGGCTGACGTTAAGGGGCCGCTGGAGAGCCAATCAGAGGCCAGTTGTTTAGTTCTGTCCATACCTGTGTAAATCTACCTTGACGCGACCACGTTTTGGAGGACGACCGCCTCGGTCATTGAAAATTTCACTCATAACAACTGTTAAAATTAAAATTAGTAAAAATTATTATTATTTTAACAAAATCATAACTGAAAAGTTCAATTTTTAAATTGAAAAAAATAAATCAGAAGAAAAAGGATGAAATGAAAATGGAAATTAATAATAAACATATTTATACACATTGAAAAGAAACAGCGTGAAAAGTTCTGATCGGAAATGAGAAAAAAACTTGGAGGTTATTGACTTAATGAGGAAAAATTGGCAATAGGAAAAAGATGGAACCAATCATGAAAAACCGTAAAAAAAAAAAAGAAAAACGCGGGAAAAGAAAAATGTAAGTTGATGGCAGTTGAGTGTTGGAAGTAACCTCACTTAATGATGATTGTTGAATGAAAACAGCTGATAAAAAGACAGCAAACAGTAAAGTAAGATGCGTAGCAACAAAACTTTTCCGAAAAACAAAAAACAAAAAACCCCCACTTCCCCTCATCCAATTTATGAGTTTTTAGGGATTTAAAAATCGGGGACGAACCCCAGAAAATAATTTATAGTTTTCCCGAAGCATTGAGAACAACACCTTTCAAATGAACCAACGCCCCTCGCAATTAGTACAGTGGTTGATTCACAATTTCATTCTATTTTTCAAATTAGATATTAAGATCCTATGATGCACATTTTTACAGAGATTGCTTTTTTACAAGAGTAATGAATTATTTTGTCCTAAATTAGCAAAAATATCAGAATTTAAATCTAGTAAGAATATTTGACTATTTGTCTATGCATTTGATAAAATGCATGATTGACTATTTGCCTGTGACAGCTGCACAGTTAAAATTTCCGTCTTTGGTGTTACTTTGTGTTCCTTTTTTGTGTCAGATCAACTCGAAGGACTTTGCTTCTTGACAAAATTTTGTGTTAAATCGACCCAAACCGTAGGTCACTCTCATACTTCGGATCACGGAGGAAATGTCCCAGTGGTGTGGCGTGCTTTGCGATATATCGATTGTTATGGCATTTAAACCTATGGAAAAGGATCGATAATCAGGCGGTGTTCGCAGCGAACACCTTAATTATCGATTATTTTCCATAGGTTTAAATGACAGATCAATCGATGTATCGCAAATCACGCCACGCCACGCCACTAAAATGTCCTGCCGAACTTATGTACTACTATTTTTATTTTCGTGCTTAGATATCACGACTTGCGAGAGGCTAGCGCAATGGATTACCACCGATGTGATCCAGGTTCGATCCTGGCAAATAAATCTTGATTCTCAACGAGGTCACAGATTTACAGTACAAATATTTAGTCACCTCAGCTCAAAGATTTGGTCAATTTGACAAAGGAAAAACTAACAACCAAGAAATCCACCATCACCTTCACTCCGTGTTTTACTTACAAAATTTTGGTTACTTTCACTTACTGTACATAAATTGTAACCTCTGTAGATCTCCAGTCGACGATGAAAATCGGAGTGAGGGGAAACGTAGCTGTGGAATTATAATGACTCCCAACACTCTCTTTTTTAAGGCAATGTTACTATGTTACAATTGTGACACCCATCAACTTGTTCCTTTTACCGTAGCAATTTTGAACAATACTTCCCTATGGTGATATATGCGACAAGGCACGGAAGAACGGATTTAATGGTCTATTCTGGCAACAGCCGTAGCAGAGCATCGATATCAAGTTTTGGATGCAACTATCGCTGCTTGACGGATGTCTGTGTTGCGCATAATACATGAAATGAAGGCGCACAGGATTTCCTCATGTTCTTATCAGCGCAGCGACGCAACATATCACAACACACGATCATTGCTCCATTTGCCATCATACGAACTCTCCTTTACTGTACTGAGCGCTAATTTTTGAAACTGATAGACAAAGCGATAGACAACGAAGACATAAGGAGTATGGAGCGATCTTATTGGTTGCAATGTGTAGTACCTATAGACAAAGGGAGAAAACGATGGACTTTCTATTTGGTCCATATAGAGGCTGCCATTTATAGTTGGTCTATATTGCCTTCCTCCTTTGCTGTCCCTTGGAAGTATCCACCTCCACTAATAGGGTCCCTCCATATCCCTTTTTTTCCCTTTGTCTATTGCTTTGTCTACCAATTTTACCAATCAGCCCGTAGTTCTCGATCAATAATATTTCAAAACGATGGCTTATCTCATAGCTTTACATGTTTAATTTTTTCCCTGAAATATTCTCACGTAAAGCCGCAAAGAGCCCTAATAAATATCTCTTCAAAAATTCTAGAGAACTTTAGGGCTATATATACTTCTTTTTCCTTCTTATATTTGCCAATCCTTTGATTGATAGTTGCGTATCGATCTCTAGATTTGCACAAATATGATTGATTTGTCATAAAATGTACAACTGCGAGTTGTCCTGCAGTGCTCTCGGTTAGGTAGTCCGCAAAATTATTCATCACAGTAGATAAGTGTAGATAGCTAATGTTAAAGTAAAACTCCTTGCAGAGTCACAAAATCTCCTGGCTTGTGTCTGATGGTTGTCATTTTTCGGACCCTCCAGCCATAAAATCTTCGAGATTTGACCTCGACGGGGCCAAAAAATAACAATCTAAGAAATTTATGAAACACTTGTTAACTTCGAAAACTTGAACACTGCTGAGTGATGTTGTATTCGTCAACACAACGAAGAGCTTTGTTGTGCTAAGGTTTTACCGTGTCGCCAAATTCTTGAAAAGATTCCCATCCGATGTAGTAAAATCGACGCAAGATGCTATTAGAATGTTTTGCGGATCGGCTCAATTTTTACCTTGTAACAAAAAGACACTCGATTTTTCTTTTATTACTTATCGCAAAATCAATTAAATTCCATTGTGGGTTAGACAAAGTTAAATCAACTATGCTATCAGTAGAATTCTCCTCAGGAGAGGCGAAGAAGTAAAAATAGTTTGACAAAAACGCGAGAGAGCGTAAGTGTATACACCGGTGAAAATTTCCGATGAAAACTCGGATGTGGTGCACCATCAGTGCATCAGATACGGATAGGAAACTCAACTCGTGTATTCATCTGCAATTGCTAACAGGGCCGCTCTAAACTTGGAAATGTTCGTAAAACTAAGACCTGGGGGGAATCGATCGATAAACTCGGTTCAGACGCGTTCGTTTCCTTATTCTATCATCAAGTTTTGTCAATTTCAGCGATTGAATTCATATTTGCTGAAACTAAGCATATCCATTTTCACATAAGCCCCACAAAGTTAGTATTTGCTTACTTTTAAAGCTCATCCAGGAATTGACATGTTTCCATTCAACAAATATGCGTTCGATTCCACTCTCGGATTTACTGACAAATTGACAACGGTGGGCTCCATTTATCCTACTTGAGGCGTCTTGCTTCTTCGTAAATCCCCCCATCCTAGCTCCCCAACCCCCACAATAAACATTTGTGCTGC
The DNA here is from genome assembly GCF_001854935.1 of Bemisia tabaci. Lineage (NCBI taxonomy): Eukaryota > Metazoa > Arthropoda > Insecta > Hemiptera > Aleyrodidae > Bemisia > Bemisia tabaci. The sequence goes on from NW_017565155.1 coordinate 86,544, forward strand.
CGGAAGAATTTTTCCGTCTTTGAAAACTGCCTCCTGGGATTTATTTAATTTCGAGCGTCGCGCTCTTGAGCAAACACGCTCTATAAATATCGACGACTAATACTGTCATGCTAAGGAAGAACGCCGTATGAACATTCGAGAGTTGCCAAATTTCCCTTGATAAAACGTGTATTTTTTTACGCCATTTCAACATATTTTTCCTTGAAAATTTCCGATACTCTGGATTAAATTGCGTACAAAATCGTCTGAAAATTCTGGGGGAAAATATGTAGAATTTTCGCGGTAAATTCGGTTTTTATCGAAGGAAATTCGGCAACCTCTGTAGGCTCTTACGGTGTTCTTCCTTAGCACGGCAGAATAGCGTTTCGGGTTTGTTTACGAGAATAAAGAAACGCGCTGTAGACAGTGACAAACAGAGTAAAAGCTGAGGGAGGTGCAAGGACGAAAATATCTTGGTCAACTCTCTCGCATGTTTTTACAAGCTCAAGAGTGTCATTTCAAATTCTGTCTGGGCAAGGGATTAAGACGCGACGTGAGCAGTGATTGAATTGTTTTATTCCCTTAAATAAATGATAAGGATCAGTTTTGGTTTTGATACCACGATCTGTAGTTGAGAACCCTAAAAGTCCACTTCCCACAGCGGCTCGAGTGTTGAATCGTTATATAATGTGACGAATCCAGCAAATTGGCAACATTGTTTTTCTCAATTTAAACCTATAGAAATGTATCGATTCTTAGAGGGGCCAGATGCGACAGGAATCTATTATTTAACATAGGTTTAGATGGAGGAAATCCGGCTGGGTCTGCCTCTGGGCTGGTTGATGACGGTTCAACAATCCAGACACTAATTTACAGAGGTTTTAGGAACAACCTTGATGACCTTACATGGAGGGGTCAAAATCTTCCATCTTGAACTTTAACATATTTAGATATGACCTCCATTTGAATTTCTATTTCAATGATCACTTTCTGAATACCTTGAATTTTTCGATCGCTACGCTCGGAAAATGCATGCATCCAATTGCGACGTTGCAATTCCGGCTTATGTTTAATCTCCTCAGTTGAATTCTCGTCAACTTTCGGCCAAAGTATCAAAAGCGCCATGCGACGTTTCAAAATTTCCCCTGCCATTTTATTTCTTTACAGAGAAATCGTTCAGAGAAATAGATTCAGTGACATTTTTGGACAGCTACGTAGAGCAATTTCTCTGTAAGAAAATAAAATGGCGGCGGGAATTTTGAGACGTCGCATGGCGCTGGTGATACTTTAGCCGGAACTATTGAACAGTTTTTGCTTGAAATTCGGTATGAATTTTTGTCACTTCTAAAATATGGACAGTTTTATATTAATTTAAATTTCTCCCATTTCATTCAAGAGTAGAATTTTCTTATTTTGAGTGCGAAAAGGAGGAGGTATAAATGAGAGTGAATTACTTGGTGTAAAAATAGAGAGCTTTTGCAGACACATACGGGCTGAAGTTTCACACGAGACCTGCATTCTCGGCTGTCTTATCCTGGTGGGCTGCGCGCGGGCGGCGTTTGACCGCAAAAAAACACCTCTATCCTTTTTGTTGAAAGAACAATCTTCATCCACACTTTTTTTGTTATTGCGGTAGGTTAGTGTTCCCTTCAGCGAATGGCTCATACAGCACCTCCGACCTCCGGTTTAATATAACTTCACCTTTTTTTTTTAATGATTGATAATGCTGGGAGCACGGTGCTTATTGGATTTTGAAAAAAAAATTGCCACGGATGCCATTATATACAATTAAAAAAATTAATCAGCAACTAATAACTCCTGAGTATTAAAGGAAAAAATGTAATAATCCAGTAGTAAGAAGGAATCCCGGTATCCTGACAGTAGATAGAGTTGAATTCAAAGAAAAGAAAAATACATGGAAGGCACCACCGCAGGAGGGGGGAGGCTGGGCATTAACCTGCCTCCCTTTTTAATCCTTTTAACCTTGTGTTTCTCTCCCCCCCCCCTCACATTTCCTACTTTCTTAGCTTCCACCACGAAAAAATAAATTCTGCAGTAGAATTCGTCCATTTAGAACGACTTGCTATTAAAACTTCTCTACAGCATTCCTGTAAAAAGAATGAGTCATCGTTGGAATTCTACACCAATGTAGACTAAAAAATTATTATAGCTTAAAATAAATTGCTCTTGATGCAGTTCCCGAAACCACCTGAAAATTTCCTGTCAACAGGAAATTTTGTTCAATTTATTCTATTATAATTATAAGACATAGTAAAATTAACAGTTTTACGTGAAAGAATATAAAATAAATATCTTGAAATTTTATAAATGAAAATTGAGTTAAAGTTACTTAGTCGAGGGTAAAATTCAAATATTCTTGAAAAAAAGAAAAGCCATGCAAAACAGGCCTTTCAGATCATTATGGCCATCGAGCACGTTTTCTTTTTTTTTTTTTCTTTTTTTCTTTTTTTTTTTTGTAACAGCCTGTCAACAATTTTTAATTAGCAAGCATGATTCTTTCCCCCTCGCGACGCGTGACCTTTTGAACTCGTACAGTAGAAGCCGTGTAATTCCATGGCTGTACGGCGCGATTAGTCTTTTACCAAGCGATTAAGTCGTTTAATCCCATTGGCGCTCAAAATTAAGCCTCGGCTGGGAATGACAGGATCAACTGGTCAAGAGTTACCGTAGTGCTCGGTGACGAGACAAAATAGTTGCGACGTCCTCTCGTATTGAGAAACCGCCATTTTTTTTCAGAATGGCAAACGGATTTCAAAGTGATTTGACAACATACAGCGGCAGTTTTCCACCGAGGCTGGCAGGGGATTGATCTAGGTTCGTGGATAAAAACAAAGAAAAGCGTAAGCTCCTGGCATAAGACGTTTAATTGAGAGACACACTGTATACTGGTTCGGTAAGGTTTCAACAAATACTTAAACTAATTCAATGAATCACGCCACGGATGAAGGTATACTGCGTATATATTTATCAGGTTTTATCAGCCTCTAACACTTTCGGGGGAGGGGGGTGTGGGGGAGTCGACTTCAAGGAAAGAAGATTCCGACATTTGTGTTTCTCTTATCATTCATGATTCGTAGCTCACATTTAAATTATTCTTATGAAAATCACGTGCGGTAGTTGGAGTATTTAATCCTAGCTAAAAAAAAAGAAAAAAAAAAAATGAAACGCTAACAAAGTATCATAGCGCGAGGAAAAACGGTGCAGCTTTGCACCTACAATCAGCGAATTTAAAATAGTTTATCGTTATAAATTAAAGTCACTAACCATCTGCAGCGTACATAGAGCGCAGATTTTCTGTGTCGGGATAGACTGCCTGCGTCAATAAAATTTTTGCGAAAAAATAAGGCCCGATTACGTTTTTCAATGTACGGCTGAGTTGTGAAAAACGAACGGAAACAAACACAACATGAACATAGAGCAAGAGATAGAACGCGCGTTGATGACGGCGCACAGATACAACTATTCGTACTTGATGGATGTCCGCGTTGCGTCTGCAAAATTGAAGGCGCCATGGCACGAGGCGTGAACTCGCAACATACAACTCACAGCACGGAGCACGTGTTTTTAGCAAAACCTTGGGTCAATTTGACCCTGCTTGGGCATGGATGGGATATATGACCAAACAGTTGATCGGCGGTTCATATGCTTTCTGTTTTCCCTTACAGATTCCTTCAATAATTAACATTTCCAATCCTGCCATTTTGCAATATCACGTTATTATGCATTTTCGTATGAATTTGATTGGATTTTTTTTTAAACTTAATAGGACCACAGGAATAGTTTGCTTTTGAATAACATTTATTAAATATGATGTTGTCGGCTGTGTAAGAAAACGCTCTCATTCCGTACTGTTTCTCAGTAACGAATTTGAGGAGTCGCTAAGACTTGAAAACAGGTCTGAGAGGAGTTATGGCCGGAAGTAATCGGGCATAAAAAATATGGGAACCTTAGGAAAACAAACAATGAATTGAGACGCTTTCGGACAAACAACCACTTAAATGATACATTTATTCAGAGAATGATGCATAGGTACTCTACGGTTCGTGGCGAACATTATTCGTGAATTTCATCACTCCCACACACCGAGAGCAATTGAACGTATTTAAATCAAAAGGAACTATATCTTTTCTTACATGAACCCTGCTATTTATGCACGCTTATGGACCTCAGAACTTACGTCAGAATAGGTATAGTTCCTTTTGATTTAAATACGTCCAATTTATATGTCTTCCACTCCGTTTGGAGGTGTTGAAAAGGAGGCTGTTACTCAGGGCGTAATAAAGAATATCGACTGTGAAACTACCGCAGACCACGTATCTCGGTTAGCGACGTCGCAGACTTCTTGTCACACTTTATTTGGACCGCGTTTAGCAGAAAGGAACCAAGCCACATTAGCTATTGCCAAATTTAAAGGAGCTGTTTCATTTTTTACACGACAACGTTTGTGCAAATTCTCTTGAAAATTTTGAGGAATTCGCCTCGTGCTATGAGGAAAATTCACTGAAATTTGCACAAAAATCCGCACTACCGTTTTCGTGTAAAAAATTAAAATTCCCAATTAAATTTGGCAATGACTGATGTGACTTGGTTCCTTTCTGCTTAACGCGGCTCATTTTTTACGAGGAAAACTACTAGACGTCAATTTTTGAAAACCTCCGTAATTTTTCTTCTCTTTGCGAAGAAAACTCTATGAAACCTTAAAGGAATGATATAGATTTTTTCGCCTTCAAAAAAGTAAAATGACCGGAAGTGGAGATTTTCAAACACCGCAAACAAGATATGCTTAAGATGGAAACTCTGTCTTCTGTCCGGGACAATATTTATATATATCAAGAATAGTGATTTTCAGTTTTCGATGCTAAAAGTTCTCCAATACATTCAAGAACATCGATTGCCAATTTCAAGCCATTAGTTGCAATATTAATGATGCTGCTTTTGTGATGCACATTTTGACTTTTGGACATTTTGACCTAGCAACGTGCACCCCTAAATTCACCATATTTGTATCATATCTAAAGTATAAATGAAAATTCTACATCGTTGAAACCTAACTTGATCGTTCATCTTACTCTGTATATTTTAACTGAACACTTGCTAATCACACGGTAGGCGCGCTTGCGGCGTTCTGCGCGATCTTTTTGTCGGTGCTTCTGATCGCGGACCATAACTCAAAACTACCGCGTCAATCTGACGTGGTTTACGTTATCAACGGGTAACCGCCGTGGGAACAGGGAAAAAGCTGCTGAGAGGGATTCTACCGTAAGGGACGGTTGCCATTTCGCATTCAAGCTAGAAAAATTTTCCAGTTAATAATTCCCGTGGTGTTTTCTCATCGAGTCACCCGGAATCTCTTTGCGGTGAACCCAGGGTTCGATTAGGGATAATTCAGGATTAGAGATGTGGCAGGATGTCTCTTAGAAATAACAGACACACCGTTTGAATCAAGGAGATTCCCTGTTGACTCAATGAGAGTTCTCGTCCGGACATTACTAATTGGAATTTCTTTTGATCCATGACAGAAAATTTTTGTTCGTGTAGTTGGAAATAATTTTAAAATTCACACGGACGTATTTCTGCCAAACGGAACTATGTGCATTAAGACATGAGCCCTGAGGTCCATAATAATATATGCATAACAGGGACCGCACGTCATAATGCACATAGTTCGGTTTGGCAGAAATCCGTCCGTAGGATCAACGGGAAAGAGCAAGCTATATTTGATTTTGCTTGATCTCAGTTTCTTTCAGAGCTCCTTGGTTTTAGTCCTTAAAATAAATGTTCACATCAATTTTTTCCTGTATCTTAGAATAAAACGAACCATTCATACTGACCAAAACTATCGTATACTACGTATTAAACATTGAATTAATGAGGATTTTTGGGCGTTGAATTACAAGTGCCAATCCAAATTTTTGGAGGGTAAATAAACATATGTATCTTCAACAGTTAATGGGTAAGGCATAGGATATCTATGAATGCCAACTAGTGATGATTTTTTTTAGAGAAATATAGACAATATTAAAAACACAAGATTGCGTCGACATTGATTGCATAGCTGCTGGCCTTTCTGTTGGAACCATTCCACTTTGATCCGAGCCCGGCCGAAAACGCCTATGATTCAATCCTGCCTGCTGTCTGGTCAAAATTCATTCTGCTTTTTAGTATAAAAAGGAAAAGTAAAAATGGGAGTTACTCGTTGTTCCTTTTTTGCTTTTGTCGTTTCAGCACCAAGGTGAAATGAATAATTATATAAGAAAAGCAGTTGGCCACCTCGTTCCACCCGGGATAGAATAAGAAGAAGATTTCAAAGATTGACTCATTTGTAATATCATGGCATGATAGTTCTCAATCTTTATTTTTTGTGCGTTCCTAATTCCGCCAAAGTATCACAAATGCCATGCGATGTTTAAAAATTTCCGCCGCCATTTCATTTTTTTACAGAGGAATTTTTTAACGAAGCTAGCCGAAAATTTCACAGAATTTCCTTTGTGCTGCCGATAAAATTCAGTGCAATTTTTAGACAGATTCAACCAAAAATTTATCTGTAAAAAAATTAAAGATGGCGGCGGAAATATTTAAACGTTGCGTGGCGCTTGTGATACTTTGGCCGGAAGGTGATAAATTATTCTCCTTCGCCTGAACAGATTTTTTTCTTTTACGGACGGATTTCCACCGCCAAAAAATTTTGAAAATTTGACTACCATACTTGCACCATGTGGCGGCAATGATCTGAATGTCCTGCTTAGGGCAGATAATTTATGTTCCATAATCACCGGTGCATAGGAGTGCGCTCTCTAGATTCACCTCCACGTCTCTCCTCCCCAAATACACCTCCGCGGTTGCCATGTTCGGCCTTAATCGCTTTCCCCGCACATGTGACAGAGAATTCAGAAAAATTCAAGGCGATGCGGCAACACTGTACGTCCGCTTGACGTGGGAGAGGGGACCTGGCTGAAGTAATTAATTAACATGGTCGGGGGTGGGGTGGTGGGGTCCGGGTCGGAAAAATCTCATCATGCCGTTCCTCTGAAGACACTAATCATTCCTGAGAATCGGTCCTTATTTTTTCGCTTGACAGTCATCAAACTTGCTGCTTTTCCAGCCCCGCTCACATTCAGGGCAATGAAATTTTACCTCTGAGGGTAAAAAGGCGGACTCGGTGTCTTGGGTCTCTCACTCACATTGGAAAAATATTGATTCTTGAATTTTTTAGCAAAAATAAATGTTTCTTAAATCAAGAGCAACATACGCTTTAATCAAGAAGGAAATTGCTTTCATCACTCAGAAACCTGCTTCATTTGTGTGATTTTGTTCTTAAATTTAAGAGGAAATCCTCTTGATGCCAAACTCAAAATATTGTTTCTTTTTTTCAAGTAGATTGCTTTTGAAAGAAGAAAAAACCGTACGCGTTCATTTTTACATCGGTTTTATTTTTTAAATACTAGGAGTTTCTTCATTACCTTGGCTAAATTTCCTCCCGCGTTGGATGACGTCATCCTCCATGTTTGGGCATGTTTTTGAGCGTTCGATGACCAAAGTGAAAAACCACGTATCTTTATTGCCATGTTTCGAAATGTTGACTTACAATTAGATTTGATTCTTTCGAAGAGAAACAAGGCAACTCTTTAAAACTTGAAATCTGCACAGAATATTCTACTAATTGCGCCTATAAATCAAGGGAGTCTTCAAGAACCTACATTGATTAGCTTTAGGAAAGCTAGGAAAGAGATTAGGAAAGTATAAAGTATGGCAGGAAGTCTGAAACGATGCGAACGGATATACGTGGTTCCGCACTTTGGTCATCGATATTTTTAGCCTCAACATTCCATAAGAAAGAGGAGCTAGACTACCGTACTGAGGAAAAACTCCGTATGAACCTTCAGGCGTTGCCAAATTCCTTTCATAGAACACGAATTTCCTGGTAAACGTACGAAGATTTTCCTTTCAATTTTTCAAATAATTTGTTTCGCAATTTCACCTAAATTTCCTGAAAATTTAAAGGAAAAATGTTCATAACCTTCCTCAAAAATGAACATTTTTATCGAGGGAAATTTGGCAACTGTCGAACGTTCATACGACGTTCTTTCTTAGCGCGGCAGTAGACGACACTTTCGAAAACCCGAACACGTGCTTCTTAAACAGCGACGCGGAGGATGATGTCATCCACCAGTGGCGAGGCGTGAATGATCGATTATCGATATTTCCCCATTTGAGCTGTGGTAAAGAATCGATTATAAGGGTGTTCGCTGCGAACAACCCAATAATCGCTCCTTTTCCATAGGTCTAAATGGTAGCTCAATCGATATATCACAAAGCACGCCACGCCACTGTCATCCACCGTGGGAGAAAGTTCAGCAACATGGAAATATAAATGGTAGGTCTAGTCCATCTGGCTTTTTAACGGTCATCTTGGGACTTTATGAGGCAGATCACTGCGGCGAAGTTGGATAGATAAATAGTGAGTGGGGTCGGCATGAGAAGCGTCCGACTCCCACGTATTAGAATAAGGAAAAAGGCAAAGCTGAGGAATTAAAAGAGGAAAATGGGGTGAAAGTATCCGAGTCGGAGTTCTAATGGGGTGAAAAGGACGAGCCGCGTAATTTATCGGGATGATTTCCAAAAACAAAGATTTTCGGAAGCCAACCGCTGAACAAAAGTAATTTTGTAAATAGACCACGTGAATAATGGCATTGACAGGAGCGGGGACGGACCGCGGTTAAAGACAACCGCGAAAAAGAGTCGGAAAAAGCGGACGGGAAGAAAAATGAGGCGGAGGAACGACGGGCGAACGGGCGGGGGGTGTAGAACTTGGAATAGGTTTCAACACAGAAAACTTTCCTCTTTTGATATCTCGTTAAAAGTCAAAAGTCGGGCGTCAGGCGAATCGATGGGGAAAGTTGTGAGCTCGGAAAGACACTCTCACTTCCGGACCGAATGCAGATTTCGGAGCCGCGCGACTCGGATTTTCCGTTCGAGTGTCCATCGAAACTGCCGCCGAACGAGGAATAAGGGATGAGGAGAGTACTGCCATGCTAAGAAAAAACGCCGTATGAACCTTCAGGCGTCGCCAAATTTCCTTTGATAAAATACGAATTTACAGAGAAATTTGTGAGTATTTTTCCTCCGATTTTTCAGGTAATTTCATTCGCAGCCAGATCTAAACCATCTGCAAATTTCAAAAGAGGATATTCATGACTTTCCTCAAAAATGATACTTTTATCGTATAAAATTTGGCAACGCTCGAATGTTTATACGGCGTTCTTCCTTAGCACGACAGAGTAGGAGTTGGGTTTAACGAAGTGCGCGGCTCTTTTTAAAGGCCCTTTGACAAGTTTCGTGGCTCGGGGAACTCTCGGATCTTCGGTGAAATAATTTATTGATGGCACATGATTTATAATCCCTGATCCACCTCTGTTATGCTACCTAATTAGGGCCAAAGCTATGGAAATCAAATCCTTCTCAAGGAAACATAAGCTCTGAAAAATGTCGACTTCACACGCTGAAAATGGGAGCTGAAAAAAGAGATCACCGGTGCACCGTTGAGCGGTGCCTTAAAAGTGGGCCACAACTCGTAATTTTCAGCGATTGGTGAGATCGGGACTAACTAGCCAGCATTTCACTTCTGTTCATAAAATGGCGGCCTGAGCTTTAAAGTTACCTGTAATATTGTGAGAATTTGTAACTTTGTACAAATTTGTAAAAATGTTCGTATAAAGTGAACAATAACTTAAAATGGGTTCTTGGGTCAACGTTCAACAAGGACTCCGATGACCCATTTTCAGGACTCCATTTTCAGCGTTGGAGGTCGGCATAAAGAAAATATCAAAGCTGAATCAAGACCAACCACGAACCTGATTCCTGACAAACGTATTCTTATTCCAGCGTAATGTACAGATAACTTCCCACATAAAGTCATCCATCTCGTTTTTCGTGTGGTACCCCTCTTGTTGTCACTGAGCGTTAACGCAAGATAGTTGAACATTATTCATGATTTTTTTAATGATCGATTATCGATATTTCCCCATTTGAAGCTATGGCAAAGAATCGATTATTAAGGTGTCCGCTGCGAACACCCTGATTATTGATCATTTTCCATAGGTTTAAATGATAGATCAATCGATATATCTCAATTCACGCCACGCCGCTGGTTTTATCTTTTTAAACGCCAATAATCCATACAGAATGCTCAGACATTTCAAAATCATGAGTTCGAGAAACGATGACTTCGCGAGTTTGAAAATTAGATTTATTAGAGGCAAACACATCAGTGCTGCCAGCGCGAGAAGCGTGCAAGCGCCTACAGGACTGCATGGATACTTCACGCATTGCGCGTACGCACTGTGATGTACGCGCAATGCGTGAAGTATCCCTTGAGCTGTACGCGCAATGCATGAAGTATCCATGCAGTCTTGTAGGCGCTAGTACGCTTTCCGTGCTGGCAGCACTGTGCTGGAGTCGGCGTTTTTCAACTCATGATTTTGAAATTTGTGTACGCTCTCCATTGATTAATTTTGTTTCAAAAGTTAAAAAAAAGTATGTACTATGGAAAAAAAACTACATGTTTTGAAAATATTAAGGTGGTTTTGTGCCAAATTTAATAAGTGCACCTAGTGTACTATGTTCTTGTAAAGGAGACATGCAGTTAAACCACATTCTTTGACTCCTTATCCGCCAATCCGTGTTCCTCAATTATAGTTGTATTAAATGGCATGCGTGATGCGTGAATGATACTACAAAATCATATTTTACGAAAAATGCAATATAGTACACGTGTAAATGAATAATTTACTCGCCAAAAAGTAAAGTAGAGTAAAATCAATTTATTTAACATGACAATCTGTTAACAAGCCTACACAGCCCTCATGTGGAAAAAACACCACCGTTTTCAAAATTATTCATTCGATCGGCGGACCTTTAATTACGGTTAAAGATCCTTCCCATATATACGTGATTGCACATCAAAAGCAACCAATTGCCTTACTTGCTTTAGAACTCATCGCCGATTTCCGGTTCTGTTTCCGCGACACTTCCTGTTCATTCGACGCGTCCAATATCCGTAGATGGAGACGGAACTACCCAGTGTTGCCACATCAATTTGAGAATAGGTTGGGAAATGGGGCAAGCTGTAAACTTTGTAGAATATGAAGGCATCACTGTAAGAATGTATCAAGCTGATAATAAAGTTGATTTGATTTAACGGTGCAGCTCAGTTTGTTATTTGTTGATAGTTCAAGTTTCTACGTCACAGCTACGGAGAGAAAGCCTGACTTCAAGTAGGTATATCATCGGTAGTTAATTTTGCAGATTGTCTCATTTTTTATTTATCGATTTTATATGCATTGATTTGAAAATAAGCACAATGTATGTATAGTGATACGTCCGATGCCGATTTTCTCAATTCAAGTCGGGGTAGTATCGCGACATTTGGGTTAGTAACCTAATTTATTGGAGGAGAACCACAATTAATTGGAAATGACCAAGTTGGGACTTAGGCCTTGTCCACCTGGACCCAGATTGGACGAATTAGCTCCACGAACTTCGAATTTCAAGAAACAAGTTATAGCCGAGCTATAACAAGTCCCTGGAACTAGTTTGCCCTATTTCTGCGAACCAAGCTCGTGTGGACAGGGCACTAACCTCTACCTCAGTTCTTCGTATAATTTTACACATAATCGATTTGTAATAAGTCGCTTTTCTATCAGTATATTATCGCTTTTTCACTTCTCAGTTGGACGTATTTCTATCAAACAGACCTAAGCTCCATAGGGTGAGGAAGGTAGAGGGGGGCTTAGATTGGTGGCGGAATCGGGCGTCCAGATTATTCCGTCCTATATTCGCAATGCTTTTCCATGGCGCTTAGGTCCGTTTGACAGAACGCGCTATCCGGTATTCTAAATTCCTCAAAAGGAACTCAAATTGGCGCTTGGTTCCGTTTGATAGAAGTACGTCCAGTTAATCAAGAGCATCCATAATGTAACGAGCCTTCCCGTCAAAGGGTTAAGATGAGTCCCTGCATCAGATAGAAAGAAAGTGTTTCATTTTGTGGTTGGTGTGACAACACAGAATTGTGTGACATCTCCTTGGAGTATGTTCGGTTGCCAAAGTAATGAAAGAATTTCTCTCCACTCGAGAGGGATGAAGAGGAGGCAATGATGGGCAAGGAGAATGGCAGGTTATCGAGGGCAGTGGACTGCTTTAATTAAATTCGTGATTTTCGTCCGAACCGATGCGAATTCCAAAGGACGCTGAAACCTTTCATCGGTTCCTTGCACACACAGCTCGGTGGGCTAAAACCTAATTTTTACATACAATATAAACGAGCATTTGCAGTAAAGGTATCCCTAAATTGCAAAGATGCTATCCAAAAAAATTAAAGAAGAAAAGTCTGTATCCTCATGAAATTTGGCAGAATTTTATTTCAATCTATAACTACACCTCTTACTGTAGTGACTCCCACCGAATTCTCTATACAATGGACGTAAAATAAAATGAAGAAAAGAAAATTTCAGGAACTCAATGCTGATATCACCATTTCTAGATTTTGCAAGATGACGTTCAGTTCCGATCCTATCTCACTGCAAAAATTCTCTTTAATGAAAAAAGTAGAACACGATTCGTGCGGAAAAAAGTACTGAAATTTAGGCCTCATGAAGATATTAACATGTTTATTCAACATTGATCATGAGTCATTTGAATTTCCAGCTCACGCAAGAAAAACTAGAGTCAAATCGTGCACTACAACTAAACGGTTCGATACCTCGGTCTCTTAATCGAGCAGAGCTCTTTCCCAGCCCTATGTTGTTTAAAGGGTAAACAGAAGGCGACAGTTGAGCTGAAGCGTTGCGTTAGAAATGCCATGTTTTCATATCACCGGGACTATTATGGCACAATACTACTATGGTACCATTATGGAGTTACTTCCAATAGTAATAGTTGCTCGAATCGTGCTTGACATGAAATTTTAATAAGAAAACATAAATCAAAATGCTTAAATGCGCACCTTACCTTGTGGTCCGATCAGCGATTATACCACGGAGTCTCTCAGCCGCAGGCAATAAGCAATCCCCGATAATTTACATGCGCCTTGCAAGTTGCCTTGGCAAATTGCAACACGACAATGCATGACGGGAAAATGAAAGTTTTATTGGTAGAGGGGTTTAACTCAGAGTTTTTGTGAACTAAGATCCCTCTCCTCGCGAAGTCAAAAACCAGGAAATGGGTGCATGAATTCTTATACAAAGTTCGTCGTCTCCAGGACAAAGGAGTCTAACTTTCATTCCAAGGTTGCTAAATCGATCCAGAGAACTAATTTATTTTACAAAAATTTACCTGTGCAATTTTTATCCAAAATGTTTCTGATTTTTGCATCTGAAATCTGAGGAAAAATCTGTGAAATTTTCAGTTAGGTTTGTTACTTTGCGATTTGCGAGGAAAAATTTGGCAAGATTGAAATGGAGCTACGTTCTTTCGTGAGGGGACGCAACATTTCGGCTGTTAGAGTCCATGATCTTGGGATTGGATGATAAAAAAAAAAAATAAAAAAAAAATAAAAGAAGAATAATAAGAAATCAGCCTCCTTAACTTTTTTGTAGGATCAGTTGGAAATTGGAATTCCTAAACCATGTATTCCATTCCTGTACCATTCCTTCACCCCGCATTTGCATTTGAGCACGGGGAGCCGGAGCCAGAAGTGTAATATTTTTAAATCAGGACATTTGGATTGCATTTTGCAAAAAGGAACCACTAGCATTGCAATGTTGCTGAGATTGTGCAACTTCTTTTGTCTTGGAGGAAAACCCTGATTATCCATTAATAGTTTCTATTTTACTCGCTAAAAACTGTAAATTTAAGACAAAAATTACCATCCAAATTTCATGGTTTTTCACGATTTCCGCAATTTTATTGCAAAAGATGAAGTTGCACAATCTTAGCATCATTGCAATGCTAGTGGTTCCTTTTTGCAAAATGCAATCCATTTTAAGTTAGGACATTTGGCAGCATTGAAATGGAGATAAAAAAAAATGAAAAAATAGAAGAAGACGAAATCAACCTTCTTAACTTTTTTGTAGGATCAGTTGGAAATTGGAATTCTTAAACCATGTATTCCATTCCTGTACCATTCCTTCACCTCGCATTTGCATTTGAGCACGGGGAGCCAGAGCCGGAAGTGTAATATTTTCAAATCAGAATTTCAGGAAGCCGGAGGACGGAGACTCCTGCGGGAAGAGAAATTGCGCCGCTGTTTTTCGCGGGGGGTTCGAGCATTTTGCTGAACATGTGAGCGAGGTCCGTGTTATTCCACTCCGGCTGTGATTTATGACAGGAATTTATTACTCCGAGATATTATTGCTCGAGTTGAGGTGAGGCTGAGGACCCCACGCCGCGCCCCCTAAGCCCCCTATCACGTCGTCATCCGTCTAGACAAAGTTAAGCGTTGCTCCTGTGCATCTTGATGTGGGTTATTTCTCCTCTCCTGTCTTTGCGTCCGCTCCGGGTGCTCTCGCGATGACTGGAGGGCAGAAAAAGTTATGTCTCTTTCCGAATGGAATGCATTTGTATTCGCCACCCCACCCACTTCGTCCAAGCATGCACCCAGATCGATAGTATATCATTGTATAGACCCATATTTCAATTCGAGAAAGTCAAACTTGCTTGGTTCAGCACTATATATTTATTTCTACGGATTTGTCCTAAAGTAGATTTCTCTGCCCAAACACCCGTAAATGAACGTATTTCTGCGAAACAGAACTATGTGCATCAAGACATGAGCTCTGAAATCCATAAGGATATATGCATAACAGACTGACGCCATAATGCACATAGGACTGTTTGGCAGAAATACGTCCAAATAATATTACAGATAAACCAAAACGTCAAAAAGTATCTCGTTGCCAATAGGTTTCAAACGTATCACGGATTTCGCGATTTGGTCAAAGACTCGTAGAAGCATTTGCTTTTTCTTGCACTCGTCTTCTTTGATACGTAATCGCTATCTTTAGGGCGTCCTATTAGAGCGCCTTATCAGTGAAGGGAAAGTTGAAGCCGAGTTGAGAGGTAATTAGCGCAGAAAATTCAACAACTCGAGCACGCTGAAATTTCATGACTCGAACATTTCAGCTTATAATGAGCATGTACTAACATTGTTATTGTGGGTGAGTTTCATGTTTTCTTGGTTATTTTAAGGTTTTTGCTGTTAATTCATAGCTACCGGTCATATTTTTAACCGTCAAAAATTTTAGACCAAACAGAATTGATTATTATTTGAAGTATGTTTGGCTTAGTACTTATAATGCCAATTTTTAAGAGAGAGAACTTTCTATGATCCTACCAAATTTTGATATAATGCCTGGCTTAAAATAAAAATTTGCTGGTACAGAAACAAAACATATTTAATAATTTGAATTTTTCTTCTTTTTTTAGATTAAAATGATGATTCGCAAGTTATATTATGCAATCACGTTGATTCTCCACGCTGAAAGTGATCCAAATACTCTAAAGGACGCTTTAATCGATCTTCGCGAATGAGAAATGCTCATATTTAGAAAAAATTTATTCGCGATAATGTCACGCATCAGACTCTCGGAGCTCGTGCGAAATCTACTCCTCTCTCTCCAAATGGTGATTACGTTACCCTGAATCATCGCAAGAAAAACAACAATGAGACCACTGGAAAAAATTATTCCTCGGGCAACAAATTGCAGAGCGCAACACTTTGAAGAGCGCGCAAACATTCGCAATAATACTCGAGATGGAATGTAAGTTGCGGAGCGGGGATGGGCGAGAGCAGAACTTGCAGGGGCTTAGAGGCATAAATAAATCCCTCTCCAGTGCACGGAGGAAAAAGCTCCGAGTTCCACTTTGGTAACTTGTTGATTTCGAGTCGTAACCGCGAATGAATAAGAGCATCTTATCACGTAATTGGGATTGGCTCAAGCGAGCCGGGATGTGTCCGCCAATTTCCCGCGGCTGGCGCGCGTCCAAGCCATTTGCCGACACTTGCATACACACCGCGTAAAAAACGGTTTCCGAACCGATGCAGCGCAACATTCATCATTCTCCCTCGACCGGGCTTAGTTTTTCCTCCTCGCTCCCCTCCCCCCCGTACCCCTGCCCCCGCTCCCTTCCCTTCCCTGGACGTCCGATCGATAATGAAATTCCAATTATACGCGCAAACACGTGGATTACCAATTTTTCTATTTCATCTTCTTTTTTCCATGAAATCAACTCAAAGGTAGGGGATGGGTTCAAATTTTTTTTAAATTTGATATTCCAATTAGTGGATTGGAAAGGAATTAAGTGCGGCTGCACAGTTTTGATTGATAGTGAGGGTTGTTTGTTTGCGAGTTTTAATGAAGCTAGGAAAAGAAGTACTGATTGTGAAAAAAAGATTAACTTGAGATAACCAAGCTCAAACCACAGCCCAGAGATCAATGTTGGAAGGCACTCATTAGGATCAACCTGACTGCATTTAAAGACGTCTTTTTTTTAATGTTACCTATTTTTCTTGTTTGTTTAATTGAAAAATATAAAAAAGCAAGGATTTGAGATTGATTTTAGGTATATTCTGGATTAAAAAGAACATAGGAAAAAAGTATGATGATTACGACCATATTCCTGGCTGAGTTTGGCACAAGACAAATGACTTTACACCAGCTACAGGTATGATTAAGTTACTCAGAAATATGGTTTAATCTACCGTACTTTTGGTTGGTGCAATCACACTTTTCTGGCTGACGCCATAATCAGCGAGGAATATATTAGAAATCATCATAATTTTTTCACACTCACTAACACTAGGACTCACTAACATTCAGTTCAAAATGTTGCTTATACCCCTCTCTTAAAAAAACCAAACAAGAGGATAAATTCGACAAAATATAATATATGTAGGCTTGTATTTCTTGATCCCGGTCAGTGGTGCCCTCTATGAAGTGAGATTTTTAAGTAACATTGGAGGCCCCATCGTTTACTATCAAAAATGACTCATAGAGCTATACGGAGAGGTGCCGGTTTTTTTGTTGTTGTTTCTTTTTTTGTTTCACACAGTGCACTGCAATCTTAAAGAAGCTTCACTGGCAACACAAACACTGTTCCGCAAGTTCCAGATAAAGTTCTTTGTCAAAAATGCTCGCTTGGGTGGAACTGGTGCACCAAAGCCACTCCAGTGTTTAAAGAATCAATAGGGAAGCAGAGTCAAGAATAAAAAGTTTTATGAAAATTCTTAAACTTCAAGCGCTCCCCCACAAAGAAGCTGTGGCTTTGTGGAGAACCCAGTGTTTTTGTTGCGAGTCTTCGGTCGACTAGGCACTAGATATTGCCAAATTACGTTGAAGTAGCCACTGATCAATGCACTTGAAACTGCGAGAGAGGCAACCCTGCTGGATGTTTTACTCCATCAGACAGTAAGCGACCCGACCCTCGAGGTTGTCAAATCTGAATAACTTAACAACAGATAACGCATTAATCAGCATAAATCGGTTTATTCTCTATTGAGCTTTGTCATTTCAACTGCTCGCTCTTTGAGGAAATCCAATGTTGCGCAAGAATACTAATCTCCTTTTGGGGTAATTTCAATATGTTGACGGAGTACAATCAATAACGTTCTCACAAAATCACATCTTGCCGCCTATCGTAAGACTGAGAAAAACTTGTTGAGTCAGCTTGTCGTTTGTCACCTATTGCGCTTGATGACGAATATTTCCCTGTTGTAATAAAATCAGTAGTTTGCGCTCGGATTTAGAAAAAAGTTAAGAAATGAGGCTCAATTACGGTTCTCGTATCTTCGGCTGTGTTACTCACGTGCCGCTTAAAGCACTACTACGAATAAGGCGAACAGAACCAGCAAAACCTGGAGATAGAGCGAGGAAAAGGCGCGCACTGATGACGGCGCAGAGATACAACTATTCGTACGTGATGGATGTCCGCGTTGCGTCTGCAAATTTGAAGGCGCTTTGAGCGCGAGGCGTGATCTCGCTATGCTCCGCTCTATAATGCCAATGAAATGTCACCCAGACTCGAGGGAAAGATTAAGAAACGAAGCTTAAATACGTTTCTCCGTTTTCGGCTATTTTGACACTCGATTTTTCCTTCCCATTTTCCTTCTCCCTTTTTGAAATTGGATTCTGATTTTTTTACGATTTATTTGTAAATCTATGAATAATCTTTGTAAGCACGGACCTCATACAACGTGTTATTATAGATTAAACACATTCTTTTTTTTTCGCAAGGATTGAATCAGGTCAAAATCATTCCTCACTTAAGCCTCATTTGTTCCTGATTTGGACTACATTTTGTAAAAAGTACCATACTATTATTGCATGTCTCGGTTAAAAACATCGTAAGTGTCCAATACAAACTTGTAATTTTATGGATGACCCAGATATAGTCGTTCCTTACTCCAAAATTGAGTCTATTTAAGAATGAATCTTATCTACCCTGATCTTTTTCGGAGCGAGGAGCAAATCAGAGGCGAATCAAAGATAATTCAGGATTTGAGTCCCCCACGCCACGCCGCGGCCTTCAATTCGGACGCGAACCTCAAAAACTTGGAATTGAGCGCGTATTTCAATCGGTTTCGCCGGGTATTAGAGAGGGGTTAAGAGGGGGTGCGCGAGGGGAGGGGGGGCAATCGATAGGGTGGCTCCACGACTTCCTCGGCTCAATTGCCGAAGCCGGCGAACAAGGCGAAAAGGAGCAGAGGACGCAACCCGCACAGCATTCACATCCCGCACCCGGATCGGACTCAATTTTTGATGGACGACCCAATCCGAATATGAATGATATCTCTTTTTAGATGCCCTCCGTCTCTTGCTCCTCCCCAGAATGCTTACTCCGTTCATGTTCGTACACCCGCGTTGCCAGACTCACCAATCGTCTCCCGACTTTCATCGGCGGACTCAAGAATGGACCGATTTCATCAGAAAGGAACTGGAGTCCCTTTATACTGAGAGTCAAGACAATGTGAATCCATTTCTGATTGGTTCCCGTATTTTAGGCCTTCACAGTGTCACAAACGGGAATAAAGATTACATTTTCACCGATTGCAAAGATTATAATCTGGAATGGACCAGGGAATAACGGGCTCGACAAGGAACAAACGGAATGAGAGAAGGAACGGAGAAAGTAATTTGAGAATGGGCCGATCAAAGATTACAAAAAACGTTCAATTTCTGTAATCTTTATTCCCGTTTGTGACTCCATGAGGGGGTGTTGTCTTGACTCTCAGTATAAAGGGACTCTAGATTTCATCAGAGAGGAACCAAGCCATATTAAGTTGAAACTGAGAAAAAGAGGTTAGACGTTTTATTCCTCCATAAGGTTCACTGTAGGAAATAAACTGTAGCCCCTCTTTTCTTAAAATTATTTTTTTTTCTTCGACTTTCAGATTTTGGCAGGAGAAAATAAACGACAAAAAAAACTCAAAAACGTTCTTAACTCAAATTTTTCGAGAGTGTGGATTGGTTCTTTTCTGAGAAACCCGGTCCAAATAATCGTTGCTCCTACAATGCCTCTTAAGAATTCAGGTCCTACTTACTTTTCTAGTCGTGATTACAATTCTACCTTTGTGGTAAAAACACTTTTGATTCTGATCTGATAGCAATGCTGTATTCTTGGCGGGATTGAAATCATTATTACCATAAAACTAACAAAACGTCTACCACTGGAAAGGTACAATCACAAGGTAATGATCATAAGTTCCTAGCCATGGTGACGTCACTATAAATAATATTCACATATAAATTCTTATGGTACAGTACTTTAAATTTTAAATTATAAATGTTAATCTTTGTTCTATGATCCCCGTTTACAAAAGTTTTACATTTGTATATGCATTTAATATAACATCTAATTTTAAAATTAATATAAAATTTATTAAATAAGTTAGCACTTAGGTGACAGAGCAACATTCTTTTTTCTCCACGTTTATTGATTATAAGAGGACTCTGACTATGCAGTTCTAGGTAAATCAATTATGTAATTAGTGAAATACGTATTTCGGTTTTAAAATCTTTTTCCACTTTTTAAAGGAAGCTCAAACATAGTCATTATGGGTTGTGCGTCATTATCATTGTCCCTATATCAACTATATTCTTTAAGAATTTTACGCGTAATTTTCTACTAGGGGCGTACAGTAGAACGAAGGAAAAAACATATTGCACTCTTTTCATGATTGTGTCATCTTCAACATCTTGCGCATGTATAATGTACATTTTCAATTTTGAACTGTCTTCATAATTTATTTGAGGTACGAAACTTTTGTTTCATAATTTTTAAACATTTCTCGGTAACACAACCATCTTTGTAAGGATCCTTGACTTCACACTCGATTATTAGACGCTTTGGAAAAATGGTTTTATCATCCAAAAACTCGCAACCCTGCTGTGCATTATCAATTTCGGCGCAATTTTTCAGTTCTATCTGGTATTATTATTGATTCCGGATGTTTCTTGGCCCCATTTTTTACCGCATTCCTAACCCTCAATAGAACATCTTGAGAACTCTCAGTTTTCCCCTTCCATTTTCACAGAGAACGTTGGAAACGAGGAACTAAAGATCCAATGCCCGCAATTCCAAACTATCAAAACCTTTTGATTGAACAGTACTGGCTGGAAGAAGAGACCATACTTTCTATATGACCCTCGTGGAAAATAATACGTCCTTTTTTATTTAGGAGCCCGAGTAATAAACATAGCGATTCATTTCATGCCATAGCCAGTTTCAGCCAGTTTCTCACAATACATTAACAAATAGGAACTTGTACAAGACGGTTTCAGCGTTACATTTGTTACTCTACAAGCTAATCTCGGCAAAATGGACACGTTTTGTCTTTACGAGGTTAAGCACCGTGATTCGAGTACTTAGGTTGCAGTCCTTTTTGACAAGTGATGTTCCTCGAAGGCTGTCAGTTAAAGATCAACTTTGACTGCAATTACAGCTGGGTAACGCTCTTTCACTGCGATTGTGTATAAACACATCTCCGTCCAATAGAAAGGGGAGCAGTGACGAGGCGATTTGATTGATTATCGATATTTCCCCATTTGAGGCTATGGTGAAAGATCGATTATTAAGGTGTTCGTTGCGAACACCCTGTTTATCGATCCTTTTCCATAGGTTTAAATGACAGATAAATCGATAGATCGCAAACCACGCCACGCCACTGAAGGGGAGAGGTGCTCTTGAAACGATGCCCAGTGAAGCGTGAATAATAAAGCTCTCATCGAAGACAAGGAAGACGTGTGTGGTGTCGGGAAAGTAGGAGAGCGACNGGGGGGGGGGGGGGAAGAGCTGCGAAGCTTCGTCGATCACAGAAAAATCAGCTTGAACACGTCCGTCACCCTTGAGACTCTTAACCCTAGATTCTCAACGCTTGCTGGCTTTGATAGCTTGCTAGCTTGCAAATCGTTGGCTGAAGTACGAAACCACGTATCTGCACTGCAGTGCCTGAAAATTTCCATTCCTATTTTATTTCTGAGAGGAAAATAAGTCGACTTTATACCTTGAAATATTTACAGAGTATTCTGCTGATAAAGAGGAAAAATCAGGGAGGATTTCACGAAACCACGGTGACTAGTTTTATAAAAAAAAAGGAATTGATGATAGGAAGTTTGCAACGTTATGAACGGAGATACGTGGTTTCGCCTCTTGGCCATCAAAATGTGGCACCCGCCTGGTCAATTTTCATACCTACGCTCCAGGATGCATGAAACTTTTATCAACTCTGAAATCTCGATATCCGAGGACACAGATATCGATATTATTTTATTCAATGAGGGGAAGGGGCGTAGTTGTCCGATGCTTGTTCATTAAATAAATGTGTCGCAAGCAAGTTGTAATGCCATGTTTTCCTTGCGAGCTTATAGGAAACATAACGCCTTCAAATTTTTACTATGCCACACGCACATCCCAAGAGTCCGAATAGTTGCATCAAACATTTCGTCTTGTCGGGCGCCTGACAGTATGTCCATTTTACTGAGAGTATTTAGACTTTTTTTTGCATTTGGGAACTAAAATGTGTGCCTCATCAGTAAAACTACTTCCTACAGTATAATATCCATCCTTTAGGTTCTGATGATCCGAAGTAATTACCGAAATTTTAAAGCTCTTGAAGCAAGAACCTAAATTTAAAAATTTAAAATAAATGCCCGATCTCATACGTAGATAGCCTAGTTGCTAGTCGTGGTAATAAATTAACTACACTGGAAAAAAACCGCTTGGACCTAGAGTCCAGACTCTTAAAAACATTGACAAGAAAAAATACTCTTGATTCAATCGGATTTTTGCTTGAATCAAGAACTAGGTCTCTTAATTTGAGCGGTTTTCCTTTTGATTTTAGCAAAAATCCGATAGAATCGATAGTATTATTTCTTGTCATTGTTTTCATGAGTCTGGACTCTAGATCCAATGTGAATTTTTTCGTGTGCAGTCAATAATATTGTTACAAAATCACATTTTTGCTGCTTATCGTATAGCTGAAAAAGCACTTGTTGCGTCAGGAAAGTACCTTTTGCGCTTGACGATAAATATTTCCCTGTTGCGATTAAATCAGTCGTTTGCGCTCGGATTTAGGAAAAAATTTAAGAAATGAGGCTCAATTACGGTTCTCGTATCTTCGGCTGTGTTACTCACGTGGCGCTCAAAGCCCTACTACGAATAAGGCAAACAGAACCAGCACAACATGGAGATAGAGCGAGGAAAAGGACGCGCGCTGATGACGGCGCAGAGATACAACTATACGTACGTGATGGATGTCCGTGTTGCGTCTGCAAAATTGAAGGCACTTTGAGCGCGAGACTTGAACTCGCTATGCTCCGCTCCATAATGTGAATGAAAAGTCACTCAGATTCGAGGGAAAGATTAAGAAACGAGGCTTCAATACGTTTCTCCTACCTTCGGCTTTGTTGACACTCGATTTTTCATTCCCATTTCCCTTCTCATTTTTTGAAATTGAATTCTGATTTTTTTACGATTTATTAGTAAATCTATGAATACTATTTGTAAGTACGGACCTCATACAACGTGTTTTTATAGATTAAACGCATTCTTTGTCTCGCTGTGTAACTATTACTAGTGCGAGATCTCTAAAATATATAATCTTCGATTACAAGGTTGACTCGAAATCTATAGCACCTGGCCGGAGCGTGCGAGCACTGGGATCTCAGCGGCCCGGTTGAAAATTTTCCGGGGAGCAGAACATCGATTCACCCGGGCGCTAGACGGAACGGAAGGTCCCGACCGAGTCGGGGTCCGCACGGCACGCTCTGACCGGAAATGACCACATTTTCGAGTGTCTTATTTACTGAATGACCCGTGAATTCCCCTCTCGACTCGCGCTCCCCCGACGCTCATGACTCCTCGGCGTCTCCTTAACGTCACTCCGAGATACCCGTCCTCCGCCGGCTCGCCTCCGGCCCGCGGCTGCCGAGTTCGTAGACCAAACTCAATTTATTCGAGTCGAATCAACGTCTGGGAAGGCTAAGAATTGGACCACATTTTGCAATGAAGCAACAATTTCTAACTTAATTTAGAAATAACGGATGCACCACTACTTTCCCCAAGTACACGGAAATAAATTAAATGTTGATTTAGCATTTATACTGCCAAAAAAATGTCCGACAAGTTTCAAATGCTGATTATACATTTTAACAAATGCTGAAGTAACTACGCCCACTGCAAAACGTACAAATTAAAATGTTATGTTAGCATTTTTGTATTGTAAAATCAGCATTTGAAACTTGTCGGACATTTTTTTAACAGTATAAATGCTGAATCAACATTAAATTTTTTCCGTGTACATAGATGTTTTTATAATAAAATAGACGCACTGGAAAAAAAAAAACACATCGGATCTAGAGTCCAGACTCATAAAAACGTCGACAAGAAAAAATACTCTTGATTCAATCAGATTTAAGAGTAAATCAAGAACCTAGCCTCTTAATTTGAGCGGATTTCCTTTTGATTTAAGTTTAAATCTGATTGAATCAAGAGTATTTTTTCTTGTCAATGTTTTCAAGAGTCTGGACTCTAGATCCAATGTGTTTTTTTTCCAGTGCGGGAAAAGGCGGGGACGAGGCTGAAAAAACGGACAATAATTATAAATCCCGGGACGTTTCGACCGATCTCCCCGTCCTCATCAACCGTCAAAAAGAATTAAAAAATATAAAAAAACAAAAGCTAAAAACAATGCTACCGGTCCCTGGTCGTGGCGGCTAGAGGACATGTTGGTAGTATATCAATGTCAGTGTCAATGTAAATGTTTTTCTATATGAGCAAATAATTTTAGTCCCTACTTGTTAAATGCAGTCCAAGTAAAGTTGTACAAAATATTTGTTCTTGTTAAAACAGCTTAACAGCTACGCCCGTTTAATCAAGGGAGGTTAGATTTGTCGTTGAGGATGAACTTCCACATTGGAATAAATTAAAAAAGAAAAACTCAAGTTTTGTTAAAGCAAATTACCTTCGTCCTCTGATAACTAAAGTACCTCCAGATTCGTCAAAAATAATTCAGCACACAAAAAATGATTCGGCTGTAGAACTAATAGGAATTAGTTTATTGCTTAATTTGCTGGGTTTTTTGGGGTTTTTCTTTTTTGCGGGAAGTTTTAATTGACGCAATAAAATACCCTTATATTCTAACCTATGAAATGAATTTAGAAATGTTCGAAGTGTCCACCCGAATTTTCGAGAAATTGTGATGAAGAGACATGTATTGTGATATGCTCTCTTTTCGTAACCTATCTAATGGTCCGTTGGGTGAATAGACTGGTGAATTTCTTCATATCCCCCAGAGTTGGCAAGAATGGATGTTCCTGTAGCTTTGACCATTTTTACGGCACCGACTGAAGTTTCAACGTCCTATCAGCAGGACTCTCCTAAGGGAACCTTAACTGAAGTCAGAGGTTCGGGTAAAATATTTCAGAACTCGTCAGGGCATATAATATGGTCGTTTCCCAGAACACTGGAAAAAAAAATAAACTTTTTGCCGCCAAGAAGTACTTCTTCTTAAATCAAGAATTTTGCTGGTTAATATAAGCTACTTTTTTGCTTAACCCAAGCATTATTTTTCTTGAATCAAGAAAAAGTCAGCTTAAAGCAAGATAAAGAAAATTCTTGGCGGCAAATTCAAGAATTATCATGCTTGATCCAAGCTACTTTTTTTCAGTGAAGAAGGAACGTGACCTAATCACAAGATTTCAAGCTGTTGTAGAACACGCTAAGAGCGTATGTGTGAACGGCAAATCTGCATACCTTGTTGCATATTATCTAGTATTTTTTTTAACCATGGATTTTATTGTTTTATTTTTACAGCAGATCGATCCTCAAATGATGGTAGACAAGACCGGAGTAGGTCCTGATGGTAGCGGACAAGGAACCGACCCGAAGCAGCAGCCGGAGGAGAAATCGTCTGAACAGTCTGAGGATGAGAAGTCGAAACCAGAACAGAAGCCAGAGGAAACGCAGCCGGCGGAGAAAAGCTCAGGAAGCAGGTTAGAGAAGCTGTCATCCGTTTCCTGTATTTCTCACTGTGTACACAATCATGCAGGAAATCCTTGAAAGATCTGCCCTAACCCGTATAAGCCCATCCTCGCAGCCCTGTGTTCATTGGCGATTCTTCAAAGTTGGCCGACACCGTTTTTTTTTTCTAGAATACCTGGATGGAGAGAATATCCACGGTGAAACTAAAAAAATGCGTATCTTAATTATGCCGTGCTAAGCAAGAACGCCGTATGAGCCATTAGGCGTTGCCAGATTTCCTTTGACAAATCACGAATTTTCCGGAAACTTTGTGAATATTCCACTTCCAATTTTTTACAGAGGTTCGTTTGTGCTTTGATCTAAAAATTCGAAGAATTTCAAGGACAAATATTCGTAACTTTCTTCAAAATTATAGGTTTTCAAGGAAGAAATATGGCAACATTTGAATGCGTATACGGCGTTTTTACTTAGCACGGCAGAGTTTCGGTGTTTCGAAATCTCTCCTCTCATTTTGTGTTATTCAGAAGGAGACTGAAAGAACATCATGACTTGAAATTTTCACAGAATATTCTTTATTAAGATAGAAATGATCACTGAAATTTTCAAAAAATGACGTTCAGTGGTTTCCCCCTGTAGAAAATAAAGTATGACGGGAGGTCTACAACGCCGCAAACCGAAATACGCATTTCTGCAGTTTCACCATCGACACGGATAATTTTGAAGTTTAAATTTGAATAAGTTATGGAACTCTTAAGTTTCAAAAGAGCCGCCAACATAATATGAACATGGCTGGAGTCGATGTTACCAACTATCCAAAATCGCCACTGCCTGTGTCGAAGATTTTAGAAAAAAATTGTGTATAGCCTTTGCCACGTTTTAGAATATCCGATCATATTCAATTTTTCTCAAGAACCCAAACACAATATCTCTTTGAAGCGTTCCAAGGATATTCACGACTGAGCGAAGGAAATTGTAGAGAGAGAGAATTTTAGATTTGTTTCTTAAGAAAATGAAGTATGCGCGAAAACTTGCAACGTCACAAGTCGCAAGCGAAAACACGCATTTTTCGACTTAGCCACCGATAATACTTTGCTTATGCAGGTTTTCTCGGAAGAACGTTAATTTTGGCGCAAACAACAAATTCTAAAATAGACAACGGAACGTTTTAAAAAAGTCTGTTCACGATTCTCAACGATCCTCGTGAGCAATGTAGCTAAGAAACAGTGGCGTGGCGTGAATGATCGATTATCGATATTCCTCCATTTGAACGTATGGTAAATAATCGATTATTAAAGTGTTCGCTACGAACACCCTGTTTATCGATACTTTTCTATAGGTTTAAATGGCAGATCATTCGATATATCGCAAAGCACGCCACGCCACTGCCAAGAAGAAACCACTAATTTACAGGTATTGTGCGTGTAGCGAGCAAGGAGTAAACTCTCGGAACTCCAATACACTCCTCAGCACTTCATAAATCAAATCACACGGCAAGCCGAAAAATTCACCATTTATCAATTTTATTACGGTTATAAGGAGGTTGCTCCAGTTTCAGCCAGAGCCAAGCTACTTATAATTCCAAATTTGTTTCCGCAAACGGTAGGCTGCGGCCGGTCTGAAGTCTCAATACGGCTCACGAGCTGTATATCAAACTTTCAGATATTCGTGTTCTTTCGAAGAAACCCAATCAATTTCCAATTTTCCGATCCGGAACTTTTGGGGCAGGCTCGCGTCCCACCCTCAACGCGCTCGTGAAATGAGCCCGAGAATTATTCCCAATTTCAATGCTCAGCCAGAGCTTTTATTTGGATATAAGATCCAAAGCGCCGAAAGTCGAGTTCTCTTAGAAAACCAAATGTGCGAGGGCAACAGTTGGGCTTGATCGATACTTAAGGGATTTTTACTCATCTAACCAACCTGAAGCGGTAATGAAACCACAAAACCACATATCTCCATTTTGACGTTTCAAATTTCCATAACTAGTTTATTTTTCAAAAGAAAATTACTGAATATTTTTGTAAATAATTTTCAGAGGATATTCTAGAAGAAATTTAGAGAAATCATTCACAATTTTCCGCAAAAATGATTATTTTTTTTTTAATAAGGAAAAAAAGTGTAACAAAAATTCTGCGTCGTCGCAAACCAATATCTTCGGTTCCTTCATTTCACAATCAACAAACATCAATCAAATGAAGTAAAAAGGTCAATAAATGGACTAATATTTTACACTTACCAAACTAACTTATTTCTTCGATGGAAATTCTTATTTCAGGAATTTAAGTTTCCCCACCTAGGCACCAAATAATTAAGTACGGCGAGCAGAAAACAGCTACTGCCGAAGATTTTCCAATATGAAAAAATTGAAAATTCTATCAATCATTTACCATGCATGCGAGGCTACAACCTAATTTTTACCACTAAGTGATAAAAATTAGGTTGTAGCCTCGTCCATGTACCATCATACCATGGTTGTACCATCGTCGAACGATAGTATCAATTACGTCATGAGTGTGAGAAGTTTAGACGGCGTAGTGCTAATTTTTATTCCTTGACTTGTGCCACCAATTCAATCACATAATTCGAGATCTGATCGTTGTTTTTAAGGTGTTCTCAGTTATCAATAGCCTTAAAACTGATCGGTTCGAGGCGCATAGGGAGGATGAGAGATTTTTTCTGGAAGGGAAAAATATGATCAACCATCCCTCATTCCCTTCGAAGTATGATCATATTGCACACAGCACATGCAGCCACCTATTGTCACGGTTTTTTCCGTGGGGACAGAGAATTCTATGGATGGGATTTCCTTCCCTACAGTAGTGTAGGTCACATTCATGAATTGAAGTCTCGTTAAGATCAATACGTGGGATAATAACTGTTATTGAAGTTTCGAAGAACGAGTCGAGGCTCAAACAGCACGTGGAACGAGTTACATGCGAACATCCGAGGCATGTGATTTTAGTTTTTAAAATACCTATCTAAATTGGCAGCCTCACGCACAAATATGTGCCTGATAAAAACAAAAATCTACGGGAACGAAACTATACAACTTATAGCTGATGTTTTACGATCAAATCGGGCCGTCAAATCTTCAAGGTTAGGTTATTTGACGACGTAGACCAATCGCAGCACTTGATCTCGATTTATTGATGGCTCTGTATCTCCGTTTGATTAACTTATCACCATCCCGCACTCACTGTAATAGAGATGTTGCATGTGTGAGGAATTTGCGATTTGACTGTTGATTCTTAAGTAAAAGTTCGCGAGAAACACGATGGTGCCACTGGTTTTCTCTGAAATCAACTCCCACGCTCAAAAAAAGCTCTCAAGTTGAGGCCAAAATGGAGGGAATATCCCACGCTACCCTGAGAGTCCACCTCTACATCAAAGCAAAGTCTCCATGCAAAGATAGGGAGCAAATACATTAGCAGAGTTGCCACTCCAACTCCAAAACTGAAAACACGGCAACCCTGCTAAAGTATTTGCTCCCTATCTTTGCATGGAGAGTTTGTCTTGATGTAGAAGTGGACTCTCAGGATAGCAAGGGATGTCACCTCCATTTTGGTTTCAACTTGAGAGCTTTATTTGAGCTTGGGACATGATTTCAGAGAAAACCAGTGGCACCATCATGTTTCTCGCGAACTTTTACATAAGAATCAACAGTCAAATCGCAAATTCTTCACACATGCAACATCTCTACCATCGCACCACTAGACAAGCAAGAATTAAATTTCTTTGAGGCACATTTGCTTATCAAAATTTCATGTAAAGCAAGTTGACTTCATCGTAAGCTTCCGAAGTTTATCCTTAAGTTAAAAATTAACGTTCATCGGTTGCATCGTTGTTGCGTTGCGTGTCTGGTTTATCAAAATTTTACTCCTCCTCATTAATTTGCAGAACTTATGATACTATCAAGAAAACTTCAGCAAACCAGAGGATAATATTCCATCATGAAACGTACAGAAGTTAGTTCGGAACTTGATTCGAATCGAGAAGTTTGGTCCAGTTTGAAAGCTCGGTTGTGGGTAGAACGCTAGAGGATAGAAGGCCAAAGTGCAAAACCACATATCTCCGTTCAATGGCGGATCTAGCAATTTGGCAACACCGGGATTCCTCCTATTAAATCTATGTGAAATAATCGATTCATGCCGGAGCACCTGGCCCCTCCAAAAATCGAAACTTTCCATAGGTTTAAAATGAGAAAAACAATGTTGCCAAGTTGCTGGATCCGCCGCTGTCTCCGTTTCTGTGCTTCAACATTTTTGCTCTTGTTTTATTTTTTCGAAGAGGGACGAGCAAATTTATGACTTGGAATTTTAACAGAATATTTTGCTGAGAGAAGAAAAATCAAGAAAGTTCTCAAGAGATTACGTCGATTTTTCTGGAGAAAAAATAATGTATGCCAGGAGGTCTGCGACATAACAAACGGAGATGCGTAGTTTCGCACTTTGGCTATCATTATAGTTTTTAAAACCGCTCGACCGATATAGAACACTTACGGTCTATTTCTTCTCAAAGTATTTCAAAACGTTCGACTTAATCAATTCGAGATACGCATCCAGGTTGGACCAGACCTGGAACCCGGAACAAATCACCTTAACTTCAGATTTCACGAGATTTTCCTTTCTACCTCTCCACGAAGAGAATAAAGCTCTCGTGGATGTAATAAAACCGACGACTACCATACTGGTAGGGATTGAGTCCCTGGCATTACCCTCGGAGCTATCCGTACGAAGTTGTGATCGGCAAGAGCCAGTGTTTGTTTACGGATCCCCGCGTCGCGTCGTCCGCGCTTCTTTTCTCGTAAAGTTATCGTTCGATCGATAAGTCCCTATCTCAGTAATGCTATTTATCGATCGAAATCATATCGACTGAGATTCAAGAATCGACCCGCTGATGCTGTAGAGCCCCGTTAACAAACAAACACATTACGTGCGAGCGTGGTGGTGCCCTGAATCCCTGCCGCGAACGGAGCGCCGCACAGTGGATCGAGTCCATCAGAGAATTAGGACATTTTATTTTTTACTATAAAACTGCAAATTTTGATGTTTAATTCGTCACATTTTAAATTTCAAGAAGTGGTTCAAGAAGACAATTTTACGAAGAAACCAATAGAACCACTTTTAGAACCTCAAAATTTTGAATAAATGCGGAGTTACAAGCTTTTAAAGTCTCCAAATTTTGTCCGACCTCTCCTATTGGCTCGCGATCCACTGTGCGCCATAGCGCTGGCTTCGGATTCCTTCGCTTTAAAACCCCATCAGCTGCGTTTCAGTGACAGGGAACAGGTTGCCGATTAATTTATTTCCTCCGTTCGAGCCATCCTAAGTTGATAGTCCGTGCCACCGACATGGCAACCGTGGGGAGAAAAAATGACTTGTTTCTACACATCCACACATTCACCTCTATTTGCGGGCAAGTTCTCGGGACACGTTGGACGAAAACCGCAATGCGTTGGATCCAGTCGATTGTGAATGAATAATCACTTTATAATGTTACTACGTAAGCCGTTTTCCGTCTCTTTCCATTTTTTAGATTCGTTTGTGCGCAAAAATTTGCTATTCCACGCGGATATACAAGAATGTCAGTGGGTTTTAGATTGTCTGGTGCTGGTCACAAGATCCTCTTGGGAGCATGTATCACGAGACGGTCTGGTACCCCCTCATTTTTTCTTCCATGGCATATCTATGGCGAAATTTTCATTTTGAGCGGCAATGTCAAACTTCCTCTCTGTTTGCATATCAAAACGAGAAAATAGAAATATAAAGTAATGACGGTAGTAAATGATAAGTAAGCAAATTGATCACCGATGATTGATCACGCAATTGATTGACCGTATGGGGGACTGTTGTCACAGGTTTAGCAATCCTGCGGACCCCAGCTGGTAGCCCCTGCCTCAAAGGGGGCAGTGGAGATGGTCACCGGCCTCTGGGCGTATGAACCACCTGCTAGAAGGGCAGACAGGGCTCTGAGCTGAAGTGAAAGCAACCTGTCTAGGAGAGGCAACTCCGAAATCAAACCCTGGTCCTCCAGGTTGGGGGTTGAGTCATCGGGCTAACTCCCCGGTACTTGTAAAAAGTTTTACTGTTAAACGACCTAACAATACAAGCCTCGGTACCACTAGAACTAAACGGACACGTCGACAAAAATTGAGAAAACGGACAATGGTATTTGGGACGTGGAATGTCCAAGGCATTTCAAATAAGTTACCGGAAGTGATATCGGAGATTCAGAAACTTGGAGTGGATGTCGCTGTTCTTACTGAGACCAAGAAAAAAGGGCACGGGTCAGAGAATTACGGTGACTATGATCTATTCTACAGCGGCGTAGCCAAAGATCAGCGTGCTCAGCAAGGAGTAGCAATACTTTTGCGGAGAAGCCTACGTAAGTTCGTGGGCACTTGGGAGGCCGTCAACCAGCGCATCATCAAAATGAACCTTAACCTGTACGGACATAAGATCACGCTGCTCGGAGTATACGGTGTAAATGATGATGCCACTGTCGCATGTAAGGACCAATTCTTCGAAGATCTGAATGATGAAATACTGAACGTTGGTGCTGGCAGGGAAGCCATTCTTATGGGTGATTTGAACAGCAGAACGGGACGACGAGTAAACTGTAAAGTTGTTGGACCGTTTGGGGAGGATGCTGTTAATGATAACGGTGATCGGCTCATCTCAATTTGTTCTCAAACTGAGATGAAAATTTTGAATGGCTTTTTTCAACACAAAGACATCCATAAGTATACCTGGGTCCAGCCAACGCGAGGATTGAAATCCATCATCGATTATGTAATTGTAAAGCACACTACTAAGTTGAAATTGCAGCAAGTTAGAGTGCGCAGGGGACTCTCTTGCGGCAGTGATCATCATTTCCTCCGAGCAGATATAGCGTTTCCCGTTAAAGGGATTAAAGATAAAGAGCCAATGCCTGAGCAACAGCAGAGTCAGGGAACGCAAAATCATGAAGTATGGTATAACATCGAAAGTTTGGAGCACCCTAGTGTCAAGGCTCTGTATCGGAAACGCTTAGATGAGAAGCTGGGGGATGGACTCTCGGGTACCACGGAAGAGCAATATCAGTTCATCAAAGATTGTATCCACTCTGCAGCGAAAGAAGCCCTAGGTGTTCACAAAACCAGTAATAAATACCAGCATCCTTACTGGTGGGATGAAGAAATTGAAGACGAAATAAATCTTAAGAGGCAAAAACACCTTATATTTCTGTCGTCTAAAAAGACTGAAGATAAAGTTGCTTACAGGAAAGCTCAGTCTAAAGTTAGGAGCCTCATAACACGGAAGAAGAATGAAGCTTGGGAAAGCAACTGTTCTAGAATTAACACCTACCTAGGGGGGAGAAAAAGTGCTGAGAGCTGGAAGTTAATTAAAGGTTTACGTAGAGACATGAAGCGCGACATCGTTTCTCCGATATCACTTAAAAAACTGGAGGATCATTTTAAAGATCTTTTGACGGAAAGGCGCCCAGAGTTTCGCGACAACAGCACGGACAACGGAAGAATGAACAACCTGGAGATCCACACTTGTGACATAATTAAAGCGGTTAAAGAGCTAATTAATGACAAAGCACCGGGTCCTGGTGGGATTCCTGTCGAGTTGGTCAAGTACGGGACTGCCAAGCTCTTTGAGTGCCTCAGAAAACTGATGCAACAATGCATCAGGGGTGACGAGGTACCAAGGGAGTGGAAGGAGTCTTGGATCAAGGCCATCTACAAAAAGAAGGGAAGGAAGGACGACTGTAACAACTACCGGGGGCTCTCAGTGACCGGGACAATAAGCAAAGTGTACGGGAAGATACTGAAAGCGAAGATCGAGGACGAATGGCAGGATCACGAAGCAGAGGAGCAGGCTGGTTTTAGAGCTGGCAGGTCTACGATAGATCACCTCTTTGTTATTGTCCAGGTCATTGAGAAGAAAATGGCCGTAGCTCAGGAACTGCATTTAATTTTTGTGGATCTCCAGAAGGCGTATGACAGCGTGCCGTTGGTGAAACTTTGGGAGGCCTTGGAAAAATCGAATTTTAACGGGGGGTTGATTGACGCTGTTAAGCGATTTTATAAAGGGAGTTTTACCAAAGTTAAGTGCCATGGGGGGTTGTCAGCGGGATTTTATGTGACTAAGGGTTTAAAACAGGGATGTTGTTTGTCGCCAACATTATTTAAAATTTATCTCGAGTGCGTGCTAAAAGAATGGAAAAAGAAATGCTCTGGTATGGGTGTCCCCTTGGGTGATCTCGAAACTCTGTTTACTCTGTGCTTTGCTGATGACCAGGTGGTGGTTGCTCAAGATCAAGATGACGCGGAATACATGATGCGCAAGCTAGTAGAAGAGTATCGGAAGTGGGGTCTGGAAGTCAGCATATCCAAATCTGAGAAGATGACTTTTGGCGGTGATCAGCAAAGCATTGAGTTGGAGGATGGGCAGCAGATCAAAGGCTGCGAGCACTTTAAGTACTTGGGAGTGCGGTTGACCCAGGATGGAAGGACGGATCAAGCTATCAGGGAAAGGAACACCTTAGCAAGGAAGGCTATAGCGATGTTAAATGGAATCCTCTGGGATCAGCGGATTTCCAAAGATAACAAGAGGAGGATATACAACGCTGTAGTCAAAAGTATATTAACATACGGATGTGAAGTTTGGCAGCTGAAGAAACGGACACAGGATATGCTAAGAGCAACGGAGATGGATTTCTGGAGAAGGTCAGCAGGAATTTCTAGGAGAGATCGGGTCCGTAATGATAGAGTGCGTCAGATAATGGAAGTCGAAAATGACATCGTGTTCGACGTCATGACCAAACAACTTGTTTGGTATGGTCATGTCAATAGGATGACGGAAGAGAGGCTGCCAAAAAAGATGCTTGATTGGGTTCCTCCTGGGAGGAGACGTAGGGGACGCCCAGTGAGAGGTTGGCGACAGGGGGTGTTAAATGAGATAAGAGATTGTCGGCTCCCTGATGACCTGTGGGAAGACCGAGCTTTGTGGCGATTAGGCGTCGCACAGCGCCAAAGAGCGCTATAAAAGCGACTCATATATATATAAGCAAATTGATCAATGTTTGGAAATTGATTAGCTTTAATGACAAAAGCTCTTCAATGATAAGTCCCTATTTTCTGCTCCTTTTGACAATGGTAAGGTATGGTTAAAGAATGGTCTGATAGTTCTACTATTAGTTTGAAGTAAATCTCAGAGTGATCAGAAAGGACCACTATTGCAGTATTTTGTGACTAGATATAAATTAGAAAAAAAACAACAACAACCCCGAGCTTTTAATAAGGTTGATACAATATTTTACAAGTTTTTTTTATTTTTGCAGCTCCTTCTTTTGTAGATAAACTTTTAGTTACATTGCAGGGACTGAAATTATCAATGTTAAAAATAAGGAGTAACTATTTTTGATTTTGACATGCCACATTATTTTAACAAGTTGAAACCAAAAAAAAAAATTGTAATGAATTTGAGAATATACATACAAATTTAACTTGAGAAATGGAGATTTTGGATCTGTATTGAACAAATTGTTGCTTCATCTTTTTGTTGCGTGTAATGTCTAGAGTCAATGTCAGTGTATTTCTGGAAAACTCCAGGCCTCTTTTGTCGGACTCATATTGAGATCCATCAATCGAACTGAGCTCAATAGGCAAGCATGACGAAGGAGCTGCCCGGCTAATGGTAATGACGAGGATGATTTATCGAATTATAAATGAAAAAAGTTTTTTTACGGACAGGCGGACACCGAGCCGATTACCAACTTGCCAAGTTGTAAATCAAAGTTATAGGAAACGAAAGTTCTGCTTCCACTGTTTTTTGCACAGGTATAATTTTGCACTGTTCACTAATCGGTTTTCTTCACGCGGGTAACGCCTTTTGGGACATGCATTTTCTATAAGTCACTAAAATTAGCAGGACATCCTCAGTGACAGCGATGAATTTTAATCATAATAAGTGTGGAATAATCATCGTTTAATTATTTTTTAATTTCAACGTTCGAAACAAGAGTCGTTAAAAGTAAAAAATTAAGAGATTACTCAATCATTGAGTCTTGAAATAAGGAGCAATCAAATATAGAGCCCATTCCTGTTGACCTGAAACTTTAGCAATTGAGAGATGAAGTCAGACTGTAGTTCATAAAATGTTTCTATTTGCTCTGGGTTTGCCCGGGTAGTTGAGTAATGAAACTTTATTACTCCCTTTCTTGAGTCGGACTAGTCGATATAGTCTCACCCTGAAACCTTGTTCATTAATAACAGTATTCCAACGTGATATCACAGTGATATCACTTTCTATTCCAACTTGCCGGTGAACGAGACTCAATGACTCTCCAGCCAAGTCATTTCCGGGCAAAACGGTTCGACCTTACAACATCATGCAAGCAGTACCCTGTTGGTATAAATAAGAGATTCTGCTGAAGGGCCTACTTTTCACGCACGATTTGACAGCAGAAAGAGGACAAGTGGTAGCATCATAGCAGAGACAAAAAACTCCGCCGAGGACGGGAAGGTGGTGGATATAGACCATAAATCAATGTCCCTCTCGAGCACCTTAAACCCTCCCTCGGAAAATTATAAGGATCTCGAGAGGCGACCAGACGTCGCAGATCAATAAGTCACCCACTTTTTGCTCGAGAACTGCCCTTAATAGACCTTATAATTGATGCGGTATATTTTGATAAATTAGAGGGAAGGATTCAGAAAAATGTAAGTAGGATCGCACGTATTTCTTTCTCATTGAACGGCCCTGGAACGTCATTTAGTATCCCGTCAGACGCCCTCACAAAGAATCCGGTGCTTTGCCGAAGGAAGGGCGTATCCTAATTTTTACGTGAGCCCCAGAAACCACCGAGTTTTACGTGATGGAGCGCATTTCGAATATCAGTTGCGCTATTATGTCCCAAGAGCGAGGAATTGAGCTCTGGTGCTTTTCAGTCGGTCATCAATATTTCTTTAGGTCCTTACTTCCACACTTTGAGCCACCAAACGTCCCGATTTGTTACTTTCTTGTTGAAAATACTTGCAACAGTTCAACTGATCGTAAGTGTTTTTATTTTGTTCAACGTTTTTTCTCCTTTGCACTCTTCTGGGTTTGAATTGCGCTTATGTTCAAGTGATTTTCAGAGGTGCAAAAAGACCTTCAATGAGCAGCACGACAAAGTTGCCGGTTTGTAATAGAGGTGCGTTGCATTTTCAGATGTAGACTCACTCACTCTGATCATAAATTTTCAGACATCTAAATTTTATTACTTTCTCCTTTTGAATCATCTTTTTAAATTCTCATTGGTGAATATTTGGTTTTATTTCTATCCTTAAAATATTCGATGTACAATATACCTTATCTATGTATAGGTACTTTTTTATTTTTTTTTTAATTTTTTCTTTACGAAATTATTACTTCATTTTGAAAACATTCATAATTTTAAAACGTGAAAAATATTTGTAAAACCTTTTCCAAGCGACATGAATCTCAATGAGCCGCAGTTGTGCCGACAGAAATTGCAAAAATAAATAAAAGAGGGGAAAAAACCAAGAAGCACGCAATCTTTGAACCAACAATTTTTAAAAACACACCTTATATTATTATTCTCCTTTGATAAATTGATACATATTTTTTCAAATCAATTTAAATGAGAATAATCAATGCAGAGTGTGCAAACATTTCAAAATCATGAGTTAAAAACGCTGACTATGCGAGTATAAATATTAAAGTCTAACAGAGCAGAGCGGTGTGCTGCCTGCGCGCGAGGCTCACGGGCGCCTACAAACCTAAGTGGATACTCCACGCATTGCACAATGCTTGAAGTATCCACTTAGGTTTGTAGGCGCCAATGCGCGCTTCGCGCTGGCCGCCCGCCCGCCGTGCGGCGGCACCTAAAGCAACTATTTTACAACAGCGATGTTGCACAGTATTATACGAAATTGAACGTTTTAAGAATGACAGGCATCCTTTAAAAGTACAGATCTTTCCTCGCAAAATAAATCAAGATATTCATCGTGCACAGGAAAAATCTAAGATCCTTTAGCTGAGGCAAATATAGAGGTTTATCCGGTTCTGGTATGACAAGGTGGGAATTTCTTGAAAGATAATCAAGTCCTGTTACATCAAAGAGGTGTAGAGAGTTTTAGTGAATTTTGTTTCATGGAAGTGACGCTCCCCCATTTTTACCAAAAATCTCAACTATATAATCTTCTCTGTTGGACCAAATAGACAAAAAAAACAAACAAAAAAAAAACAAGCAAACCCTCATTCTTCCAATACATTATACATTTGCATCCAAAAACGTCGTGAGCAATTTTCGTTTGTATTTACATGTGGGCCAATTAACTTTGGGTCTCAACTGGCACGTGGACCATGGACCAAAACTCCCGTGCCGAAAAAACGCGTGGACGTAAATTACTGGAAAAAGCAGGTGCGCGGACAAAAAGTCGTTGACGAAATGTCCTATAACCGATCGACTATTTTATTCTTGGGTTTTTTTATTACCTGACGAGACCTTTATATTTACCATTTTTTGTTTCCATGATATTTATAATTTAATATGCTCAGTAGTAGATGACCTGACAAACAGGGCAATGCAATAATCGCTTGTAAAAGAATGAGAAGAAGATTATTATTAATTTTTTTCTGAAATCGTACTTTCTCCTCAAATGTTCCAAATAAAATAAAAATAATCAGAAACGCCTTTCTTTTTTGGAGTAAATCTGAGATAGAGTATTTCCTAAAAATATTGAAGGTTGCTGTGCAGTATTGCATGGCTAACAAAACCTATATTCATCTCTATCATTCTCAGCAGGTAAGGGCGCAACTCAACCCTGGTGTTTCAGATTTGCTCTGTAGGAAAGATTTTCTCGCCATAAGTCATTTTATCCTGTAATTTCCCCGTTGAACATCATTCGAATAAATTATGCCAAGAATGATTTTACCTTATTGAATACGCTGCAACACAGTGAGAAATGTACGCCCCTCTGGTTTAAGACAACACTGATCATCCATTCACTCTTTCAAATGAAACAGAGCTGATTGTGAGTAATTAAGCCAATGCATAGTAATATTCTGATAGTAGATCATCCTCTTGTCGAATTACTCAACCGTTTGTTGTTTTCATATGACATTCCCGCGCAATCACACGGCAGACGCTTTGAATTCAACAAAAATCACACATGAGCTATTAATTTAGCAACTTAATTGTAGACTCATTTTTCACTGATTGACGTCACACGCCGCTGAATGGTGGCCGTCGCTGAACATGTCTATACAGCCATGGTAGGTGTTCAATTTCCTCCCCTCATTCCCTCACTCCATACAAAAGCCTTTGTTTGAATGTTGTTCCACAGAGAACTTTCATCAAAGCTTTACGCTGATTAATTTTTATACATGGTACAATTTATTTCATATCTCATAGTTTTAAATGCAAAGTTTAATGTAAAGATGGAATAAAGGACTTAACGAGTCTTGTCACAGCCAGGGTTAAAATAACCTCCTTTTTACTGAGTTTTCAAACTTTAAAGTGTAATGTACTTTGCTCGGTTAAAAAAAGCTATCTACATTGTGATTCTCTTGAACGTTTAAGGCCTTGCTTCATAACTGATGTTTAGAGCTACAAAGTGGATAAATAAGAAAGAAAAATTCTTTCGGGGAAAATAACAATGTTGCGTTCAATTTTTAGAGGTAAGAGAATATTGAAAGTTCAAAGGCCATCGACAAAGTGTGGAAAGATTCCAAGATCTGCGCGCAAAGTTGATTAAAACGATTTGCGACACCTGCGCGTGAAAGTTCCCACCCTCATTCACGTGTGAACGTCATCAGATTGAGCTTTTAAATCTGTATTTTTTATGGAGCGCTGATAGCAAAAATATGAATTTGTATGGGCTTCCTGACATAAGAAACACTCACCAATATTTTTCGCTGCGAGTTTAGGAGCCTTTAATTAGTGTAATTGAATTCTCATGCGAAATAAGTATACCTGCTTTTTCGAGAGTCTTCGCTAAAAATATACTTTATGCGTTTGATGACTCGTGCAAAATTTCATACAGACTTTTGATAGACAGCAATGAATTACGAAGTTTTTTTTCCTCTGGTTCAAAGACCGATTCTCTCTTTCAGCACATACAGGGTGTTCGAAAAGTCCCCTCCCCCCCCCCTCTAACTTTTGACCTAATTGAGATAGAGATTTGAAACTTGGAGGGTGTTCCTAGATCAAAGGGAGCTACTTTTTGACCCCCCTCCAAAATTTTGGGGGCCCCATTTTGGGGGGGGTTACGGACCCTAACTTTTAATTTTCAAATGGGAAGACCCCCTTTGTGATACCTCGTTCGAAAGAGCATAAAAAAAGAAAATTTTTCGCGCAAACCGGAAGTCATTATCTCAAATCGTTTCAAAATGGCGGCCGGTCAAAGTTCCAAATGGCCGAAAATTGGCACCTCTGCTATTTGCACATGGATTTGCTTGAAACTCGGTATCTGGGGGTATTTTGGCACGAGAAAAACGAATTTAACGTTAGATTTTCAAAAAAACCCTAATTTTTCAAAATGGCGACCGGTTTAGGCTCAAAAAGGCCGAAAATTTGACAAACTCGATTTTTTTGCCAATGGATTCACCTGAAATTCGGTATCTGGGGGTATTTTGACCCGAGAATAACGAATTCAACGTTAGATTTTTAAAAAAAACCCTAATTTTTCAAAATGGCCGCCGATTAAAGTTCAAAATGGTCAACAATTGGCAACCTCGACTTTTTGCCGATAGATTCGCCTCAAACTCGGTGTTTGAGGGTATCTGGGTGGGAGACAAACGAATTCGACGTTATTTCACCGAGTTTCAGGCGAATCTATTGGCAAAAAGTCGAGGTTGCCAATTGTTGACCATTTTGAACTTTAATCGGCGGCCATTTTGAAAAATTAGGGTTTTTTTAAAAA
The DNA here is from genome assembly GCF_001854935.1 of Bemisia tabaci. Lineage (NCBI taxonomy): Eukaryota > Metazoa > Arthropoda > Insecta > Hemiptera > Aleyrodidae > Bemisia > Bemisia tabaci. Next base: position 126,934 of record NW_017565155.1, read on the forward strand.
TCTAACGTTGAATTCGTTATTCTCGGGTCAAAATACCCCCAGATACCGAATTTCAGGTGAATCTATTGGCAAAAAAATCGAGTTTGTCAAATTTTCGGCCTTTTTGAGCCTAAACCGGTCGCCATTTTGAAAAATTAGGGTTTTTTTGAAAATCTAACGTTAAATTCGTTTTTCTCGTGCCAAAATACCCCCAGATACCGAGTTTCAAGCAAATCCATGTGCAAATAGCAGAGGTGCCAATTTTCGGCCATTTGGAACTTTGACCGGCCGCCATTTTGAAACGATTTGAGATAATGACTTCCGGTTTGCGCGAAAAATTTTCTTTTTTTATGCTCTTTCGAACGAGGTATCACAAAAGGGGTCTTCCCATTTGAAAATTAAAAGTTAGGGTCCGTAACCCCCCCAAAATGGGGCCTCCCAAAATTTTGGAGGGGGGTCAAAAAGTAGCTCCCTTTGATCTAGGAACACCCTCCAAGTTTCAAATCTCTACCTCAATTAGGTCAAAAGTTAGAGGGGGGGGGAGGGGACTTTTCGAACACCCTGTACGTGATTTAGATAGTCGTTTATAATTAAAATTTAAATCGTATCTGCAAAATATTAATTCATTTTTGAGAAAAATTATTCGTAAATTAGATGACTATGATGACTCAGTCTAAAATATACAACAAGGTAGTTAAAGTGTCACTCTATTATAAAGTCGATACTAAAAATAATCATTCTTCTTGATACGCTAAAATGAAAGTCTTTACGATAGTTCATCTCAAATGAATTCGTTTGATCTGATTGTGTGATATTTTCCAGCCACATCCTAAAGTTTCAGCTTATCCGCGATTTTCGAATGTCCACGATTTCTGATTATCCGCGGCTACCCCTGCCCTGATCACCGCGGATAATCGAGACTCTACTGTAAAATCGTTACTAATAATCATAATCCTTTATATTACACTAAAATGAAAGTTCTTACGATGAATTTCAAATAAATTCCTGCCCTATTCACAATGGATAATTCGAGGCTCTACTGTAAAATCATGACTTAAAATAATAATCTTTCATAAGAAGCTAAAATGAAAGTTTTTATGATAAATTTCAAATAAATTTGTGGTCATCGTGTGATCTTTTCCGGCCACGTTGTGTATTTTCGGCTTATCCGCAATTTTCGAGCATTCGCGGAAGCACCTGCCCTAATCACCGCGGATAATCGAGACTCTTCTGTAAAATCGTTACTGATAATAATAATCCCTCATAATAAGCTAGAACGAAAGTTTTTACGATTAATTTCAAATAAATTTGTTGTCATCGTGTGATCTTTCCAGCCACGTTGTATAGTTTCGGTATCTATCCGCATTTTTCGATAATGGAGACAGTCAATAGTAATGATTATACCCCTTCTTAATCCGCTAAAATGAAAGTTTTTAAGATGAATTTCAATTAAATCGGTTTTTATCATGTACTCTTTTCCCGTCATAATGTATAGTTTATATTGTTTTGTATAGTAGCTTATCCGCGATAACACCTGCCCCAATCGCATTGCATAATCGCGGAAACTTCACCGCAGAAGACCGAAGGACAGCTCCGTGAATATAAATGACATTTCGGTGTAGAAATCCCGAGGCGTCCCGCTGGATCGGTTCGTTTCGGTTCGTGCAGCCTGCGAGCTGCGTCTCAATTAAAGCAAAGCTATTCTGCCGTGCTAAGGAGAAACGCCGTATAAACCTTCAGGCGTTGCCAAATTTCCGTTGACAAATCGCTAATTTGTAGGAACATTTCTGAATATTTTTCTGTCAATTTTTCAGATAATTTTGTTCGTAATTTGATCTAAATTGTCAGAAAATTTCAAGGAAAAATATTCATAACTTTCCTTAAAAATAAATATTTTATGTGGGGAAATTTGGCAACTCTGGGGTGTTCATACGGCGTTCTTCCTCAGCACGGCAGTATTCCTCCGCGGATAATCACGCAGAACGGGAGTAGTTAAGATACGGTGAGCCTAGACCGGACGGGGCGCAAAAGGGCGCAAGGGTGAGGGTGGCGAGGGAGGGGCGCGACCGCCGACCGTGACGCTTGTCAGACGAGCGGAGGGAGGGGCGCGGGGCGGGGGGCGCGCCACCCCTAGAACAGACGAGAGTGAGAGTCTCTCGAACGGGGACCCCCAAACTTCGGCCTAGTTTCCCTCGACTCCGACTCAGCTAATTGTAAGTTTGATAAATAACCGAAAGAATTTACGCCGCTCTCGCCTCCCCACCCCTTTCGCGCCCCCGCCGCCGCCGCCCGGCCGAGGGAGGGAGGCTGAGGAAAAACAACGACATTATCACCAGCCAACTGTGTTGATTTACTGTTGCGACGCACCTTCGCCCTCCACCCCCGTCTCCGTCTCCTTTAACGTTCCGCGGGTGTCAGACTGTCTTGGAATATGAAATGGTAACATCAGGGACGCTCGCTAACCTGACTGCATTTTGCAATTGAATCGGGGCGTGGGAAAACCGCTGATGTCCATTTTTCAAGTCTCAAGTTTTTTTGAGTTCATCATACTTTTAAAGAGTTGATACAACTATAAAAGTGATGAAAAGACTAGTTTTGGGGTTGAGGAAACCTGAAGATGAGTTTGAACGCATTTTTCGTGGTTGCAACGAACTCCGAAAAGTATTATGAACTCGAATAAACTTAAGACTGGAAAAATGGACATTCGCGGTTTTCGCATGTCCCGATTTAATTCAGAACTATAATGTCTTGCTTATCCGTAAACACACTTATGTGCATAGGGAAACTAAATAATGGTACACATATTGTTTCTGGACTGAGCCAAAAATGAAGGTTTCGAATTACAAAATGTAGTCCAAATATGAATCGGGCAAAGGGCCGTTCATCGTGGTGATTAGTCACCATTTCTGGCGTGGTCAAATCGGCGTGCGATGTATCACATGAAGTATGTTAAAAATATTGGCAGGTTCTGATTTTTTAGCCAAAAAAGGACGGCAGCCCATACATATGGGTCTAAAAATCATTAAAAAAAAAATTTGAAAATTCAGGGGAATAAAAGCGGAATCCTATCTTGAAAAGAAAAAAAACCATGCATTTGATGCAGGAATCGATAACTTTAGGACAAAAAATCTTGAGGAATCATCATCACTTCAAAAACGTACCGCCCTGGAGGACATTAGGGTGTGAATCTGATTTTCAGGGGAGAAGGGGAAGTACAAGGCTTCGTCATGTAACGCTGAAATCGGCACCGATATATCGAAAATTATCGACGAAGGGACGACAGGCGGGTCTGCTTTTTAGTAGATTCCGCTCTTCATAAGCAGCTTATTTACCGTTTCATTATCTTATGATCATATTAAAGTCAACTCCAATTTTAGGAAGTTCAGAGGAGGCAGCGATTTATTTTTCTTTCCTACACAGGTAAAATAAAAGGGTTTTCTGGGGAGGGGGCGGAGCCGCAGCATCACATTGAATAAATGTAAAAGAAATATCAAATAAATTACTCATATACCGAAAGCTGCATCGACCAAATTCAGCGTTTACGACTTGGCAACCGTAAGAAACTCCTTGTTTAATACACTCCCTAAAATCCCTTTCCGAGACTCGCCGAAAGCGGTTAAATCCTTTTAAACGCCTCCAACAACCCGATAAATGAGCCCCACGGTTTTTTTTTAAAAAAAATTCTTTTTCCCTCTCTTATCTGAGAGAGTAAATGAACGGAGAACAGTGAGGTGGATAAACAGATGATTAACCACTAATTTACACCGTTTAGCAAATCAACAATTTTGTATTTTGGAACTTTCAGGTTTATTATTTGAAAATGTATTTATCATGCTCCTAAATCATAATTTATATTTTATCGTCCACATCTAAAGCTATATAAAACCTGCAACGCTACAAATTGAAATTCATCTATTTTTTGTAGCCATACCGATCGGCTTTTTTGGTTGAGATCCAAACCTCAACACGTTTGGTTCAGGGCAGATAAGGCAAAAAGCACAAATATGCCATTATTTTATTCCTTTGTACAAGTTTTAATTAAGGAAAAAACTCTGATAAAAGATTAAAAAAAAAAAAAAATTCAGAAAGTTTGTAGCATCCTGTTTGTTTTAAATGCTAAGAGCAGAGAATGATAAATGCTCATATTTTCACGTTCGTATTCATGCAAGTGCGGGTCAATGCACATTTTATTTCGATTCTTTGTCTGGGCGTCTCATCTTTTTCTTCGATTTCAGTCGAGTTATTTCCTCATTTCCTCTTGAGAGGGTGGTGTAATCGGCCTCAAAGCAACAGGAAAACCGAAATTGGATTTCCTCCGTTTCTAATCACGATCTCAAAACAGAGGAGGAAAAACCGCACGCAGCTTTACATGCTCTCGCTCCCAAATTGGCATCATGTTTTTTAATGCAAACTTTTTTTCACAGGACCTGCTATTATCTACTCCCCGAGTCCGTCTGTCGCGGATTCCTTGGACAAGGGTAAAAACTTTTTCTCTCCCTCTACAACACGGTTTTTAAACACGCCTGCATCTGGAATCCACTTTGAATTTTCACACAGCTCGTTTCAATTTTTAACGAAACACGGATAGAAAAACTCTTGAACCCATGGGTAGAGAGGTAACACTACCTGACTTTAGATCGAGAGCCACCCGCAACACTCCCTGCATCCCCCCTCAACCCTTCTACCCTTCTCGCTCCGTAAAATGCATGACCAACTTACAAAGCCCCCGGGCACCGAATAAAGTAGTACTTTTTTGCCGTCACTCTCTGTTTGTTTAGGCATACCGTCGTAGAGACGGAAAATCCCTGCAACTCCCTTGCGCACCCAATTCCAACCATTTCACCACACATCTTGAACTTTCTTAGTGTTTTCGGCACTTGTTTCATTCTAGGTCCCTCAGTCTCTTGTTTGCAGCCCGTAAAAGATCCGAAGGCACGATTTCTACGATATTCTTTAATTTGTCTAATTGAGTTTTCAGGTTTTATATCAAATGTGCTCAGTAAATATTTACACAAAAAATATAATTTAAAGATATGTAAACTATTTTTAAAGTAATAGTGCTAAATTTATGTATTCAAATATGTGCTTGATAAATATTTTAAAAAAAAGATTTCGTATCAAGACACTGAGAGGAAAATTCTCCTCGTCTCTTTAAAATCCGTTACTTGTTCTTGGCACAGTGCATATATAAAGAATAAAAAAGTGATTGATCGTGTGGAAAACAAATAACTCTCAGTGCAGTTGAACTCTCTTACAATTGAATTGATTTAATTCACAATTCAACCGTAAGTATCTGATAATTTCAAAGAAAAATACTCAACTTTCATTGGAAAAAAGAAGAAGAAAAAAGAAAAAAAAAAATCATGGTGGAAATTCGGCAATATTTGAATGTTCATACACGGTATGTTTTTCCCGAGCACGGCAGAATGGAACGAGTCTCTCTTCGCCAGTCGGGCCTAACCTAAACTCTGTCACACCGAAAAGGACGAGCGTGAGTTAGGAAAGTGAGTTCACTTGTTCAGCGTTCAGCCAAGACACGTAACTTTCAGTCGGAGACAAAGATAAATGAAAACCTCACAACATTGATTCATTAATCACATTTTTATAATTTCATCCCTTTCGGTTCGGGTGCGTTTCCCCACGGTCTCGTCGTATTTGACAGATTGTCTCGCGTCCGAAACGCTGTTTTATTGCTACGCGCGAGTGTAACGAGATCGTATTTCGTGAACGAGCGGGCTCGGTCATGCTGGCTACACCATTTTAATCGTTTAATTGACATTCACAGTTGAAAAGGTCCCTGCTTCGGTTACTTTGGGTTAAAACGATTTTGGTTTTATAAAAAACAAAGGGAAAACGATTTGGTTCATCGACAAAATTTTTTATTGAATCAATCGACTTTTTAGGGTACCTACTTTAAGACCTTTTAGGATAAAGAGACCGTCCTGCTGACCTAATTTATTCACGTTTTTCCTTCTGCCGATTATCGGTCGCGATTTGCGAGTGGCCAGCGAGCTGATTGTTAAAATTGTTAGACAAAGCGACAGACAAAGGAGACCCAAAGAATATGGAGCGATCCTATTGGTTGAAATGTGTGGTTCTTTTGGACCCACGGAAAAAATGGACAATCTGCAAGATCTCTCGTGGGTTGCCGTAGGTTAGTCTAATACCTACCTCCTGTGTCCATTGCAATTACCCGCTTATACCAATAGAATCCCTGCATATCCTTTTTATCTCCTTTGTCTATAGCTTTGTCTACCGATTTCAACGATCAGCCTGCAGCGCTTTGAAACGCGTTTGGAATCTTTGGCTTCGATCTCAGCATTTCGGGCCTAGTTTTTACGAGTTTGGAGTTTTTCAACCAAAAGATTCGGTTAATTTAAGCAATTATTGCATGTTTTGATGGTTCCGTTTGTCTTTTTTTCACTATAACAGTTTCACTGGATATTCACTATAGTTTCAAAGGATACGTAAATAACTTAGTCAAAGACAGGGGAGACGTCATCGGGCTTCGTTTCATGACTTTTCTGTCGAATCCGTGTAACACAACCTTGTTAGCACGGAGCGCAGCATTGCGAGTTCACGCCTCGCGCTCCTAGCGCCTTCAATTTTGCAGACGCAACACAGACATCTATCACGTACGAATAGTTGTATCTCTGCGCCGTCATCAACGCGCGTCCCTTTCCTTACTGTTTTTCCATGTTGTGTTGGTGATTTTCGTCCGCTTTCATCACTGCGCGTTGAGGGGTCTCTTATTTTTGAGAAGATTGGAGAAAATTTAAATTTAAGTTTGTTAAAAAGATGCTATTATGTGTCCAAATCACTAACCATTTTAACAAATAAACCAATGAAAATATACCTATACGAATCAAATGATTTGTTATGACCGTCATTCATTTTTATGAAATGCAGTTTTTTAAGAGGTATCGGTCATTATTGTTTTTTCGTATGGATTTTCCCATACTAGCGAGAACCTCAATTGAGGAGAGTTGGATGTGGGTAAAGAAATCAGGCCTGTTGTCAGCGCCACTACCGGTTTCACGCTTGTTAGCGATCGTCAGGTGTGCATAGACACCAATTGAGGTTCAATTGAGGTTCTCGCTAGTATGGGAAAATCCATACGAAAAAACAATAATGACCGATACCTCTTAAAAAACTGCATTTCATAACAATGAAAACATGTTTCAAGGTCTATCAAGGTCATAAAAGTGGCACGTCTAAAAATATATATTTTACAGTGTTAAGTGTGACGGATCAGGAAGAGGGTGAGAAAGCGCCAGTGTGTTACCATGGCGCTGAAAATTTCAAAAAAGTATTTCTCGCCATTCATTAACACAGAAATAACATATAAGACTTCAAAAACTTTAAAAATCAATGTATTTAAATCCGGATCAACTTGATCCGGCATGGGTTTTGCGCGTTAAAAAAATATTTTGGCATCTAAGGATTAAGTTGAGCACTTTTGTATGGTGCGCGTTTTTAGAAATTAGACTGAGATTGCCGGACCAGTTTATCAAATCTCCAGTCATCAGCCAAAACAACTCAAATCCAAGCGTTAACTTCTGGAGTACTGAAGGGAAAATGGCGTGGCAGGGCCACTAAAGTATATTGTCTCCAGAATGACCATATTCTCCACCGATAGGGATCCCAACATAGATAGCCATAGCGTTACGGAATTTTGTTATATATGTGCATTGGGCCTAGTTAAAAAGAACATATCTGTCGAGGGGATGAATTTAGATACAATTTAGCCTACGGAGGCTGAGTTTGGAGAAATTCTACTCGAGGAGCCCAGCACCACAGTATATTGAAATTTAAATAGCCTCGACGGACGGTGACCTTGAGTAAATGAGACGTTTGTCCTTCTTTCTTTCCAAAAGCGGTCATTTCGATAAACTGTGTTCAACCGGGAGTTGCAGTACGCAAACGGGTTAGGGTCCAATTTACTGGAGCATTAAAAAACCTTGTAGCAACAGAATGTGGTAGCTTTCGGTGGATTTTACATGAGATTTCCGTCTCTGGCTCCGTTTTACTCTTCTTGCGATTTCCAATTCGTTTGCAATTTTATCTAAAATATCTGAAAATTTTAAGGGGAAATATCCAAATTATTCCTGGAAAACAAACATTTTATTAGGGGAAACTAGGCAATATCCCATTGTTCATACGGCTTTCTCCCTTAGCATGACAATATTCTACTGTGTTAGAGGAAGAACGCAGTATGAACCTCCCGACGCTGTCAAATTTCCTTCAATAGAACATGAACTTTCAGGGAAATTTGTGAATATTTGTCTTCAAATTTTTCAGATAATTGTATTCGCGATTATATCTAAATTTTCTGAAAACACGAGTATTTAGTAGAAATACATATATTTTTACCCTTTAGAAATATACATTTTTCCGGAGGAAGTTTGGCAACTCTCGAATTTACATACGGCAATTTTCCATAGCACGGCAGTATTGTATAGGTGTTTTTCCGAGCACTTCAATGTGGGTATGACTGAATTGCTTAGCTCTGGGTAAATTTAAATTCCTACTAGGATATTTGGGATCTGCTCATCCTGAGCGCGATGGAGAGTGGAGACCGTCTTCACAGCCATGAAGCTGAGGAGGAAATCAAATCAGAATAGGATTCCAAGACGCCTAAACTGTTTGGAAGATGCGATAGGAACTAGAGTAGTATTGATTGCGAGGAGAAAAGGACTGGGGCTCGGGCGGCCGGGCGGTTGCAGCCGGAGATAATAGCCAAGATTTGCTGCAGATGATAAATAATTTATCAGAGCAGCAGGCATAAATTGCGCGGCCCGCCCGAGGCCCCGGGAAGGAGTTCCAACATGGCGCCAGGGAAAGAGGCTCCGACTCATTATTCACGTGCGCGGCCCGCCGCGCCGCTTTCGGCTTTTCGGCCCTTGACGAGGTCCACAATGATCCGGCCAAAAGTTGTCAAATCTGAAATCCCCATGTTGCCGTTCTTGCTCTAAATATTTGCCCAAGGCCGCCCTTTACAATGAATTCAGGAAATTTTCACTCCTCGATCTCCTGGCCTGTAAATCAATATGCGCAACGCAAAGAGAAATTCCAATACAAAAGTTTGACTTATAAGGGAAGTAAAACGCAAAATAACCCTAGCCTTCGGTTGATAATTTCAAGGGGAATTATACCAGATGCGGGCTGATTGTTGAATTTGATAGACAAAGCGATAGACAAAGGAGACATACGAAGTATGGATCAATCCTATTGGTTGTGATGGGTGGCTCTTATAGACTAAGGGAGAAATGATCGACTAACTTCAGGGTCTCTCGTGGATTGCAGTTAGATAGTCCATTACCTATCTCCTTTGTCCATTGCAACCACCCGTTTCCATCAATAGGAGCCCTCCGTATCCCGTTTTTCATCTTTGCCTATTGCTTTGTCTATTAACATCAACAATCAGCATGCTGGTTTTCTTGAAGAGATTGAATAAAAAACAAGTGATGAATACCAACGTCGTAATAAAAAAAATGCATTTTCCAAGTCTCCCCATTGTTTTCTGTGTTAAATTCACCGCGAAGTATACCTAAATCAACACAAAACTTGTATTAAATTGTGTCTCACTTCCTATATTGCCCAAAAGTAACACAAGAACACAAATATTCTTATCAGTGAATGGGTTCTCTCGATTTGCTTCGAAGACACAAGACGTGTAAGTTAATTTTTGTCACCAAAGATATTCTGCCCGGCCCGCACACTTTCGGTTAAGCGCCGCAACATGCGTCCATTATGTCCACATTATGTCCACGGAGGAGAAACATTTTTGGGGGTTATCCGCTAAAATTTTGGTACTATACCCTCGATTGTTGTATGATATAGACATGATTTCCAATTAACTTTGGTAGTTACGCAACGCAAGTCGGGTTGTACCGTAACACTTGGGTTAGTAACCTAATTTATTGAGGTACTACCAAAATTATTTTGGTCATTGCCACAATTGATTGGAAATTTCCAAGTTGGGCCCGAAGTCCTATCTCTTTTTTTCCGTGTCTCAGCCCTAAACGAGCAGGCGTGGAAAGCAAAAACGTTAGGCAACGCTGATTGGACTTCATTTTGCAACAAAATACCTCAACTTCTGGCTTATTCGTCGAAACTCTTCGGTACATTGAGGGCGAAAACGGATACTTAACTTGTTATCAAACATGGCCAGAAACTGCAGCTCCAAACTGCAAAATTTAGTCAAATTTACCTACCTTGCTTGTGTCTCACAACAATACACTGATTTAAAAATTGACAACAAAAAAATCTAGATATTGTAATTTCCATACCATACATGCCACACAACTCACTTTCGAATATAAAATATTAAAGATGATACAGACAATGATCCGCTATAGAATAGGAGTGGTCCACAGTGCGGCATATCCGGTTGGAGGTATCCCCTTCATTTATGGTGAATCGACGGCATTATCAGTCAAATCGCCACGAATCCAGTAAGGACCCGTCTCCTCCATCCCTTATGCTCGCTCGCTCCCCAAAATAAATGTGCTTACTCCCCCCCCCCCCCCCGTCCCTATTCCAACCTCACCTTCCGCGCTGTAACAAATCACTTCCTTGCTTTGAGTCTGTTCTCAGAGTAAAATCGCAACCCTCCCCCGGGAAACAAAGACGATTAATTGTTTGCTGTAATTATTCAAAAGCGCCCGCTTCATTACTATTGAAACATTTGAGTTTTTAATGATACAGCGTGTCATCCCTTTAATCACTTTCTGATCGACTTATCAGCTTAGAGTGATCCTCCTAGGATGTCGAGGACTTGTCGAGATCTAGTCTGAAACTACTTTGCGTCCGGAGAAATTCTTCCGCGCGTTTCTAGAATCTATAATAGATTTTGATCAATAGATGCGGATGATTTAATTACAAAGTGCCTCCTTGTTTCGATGATCATTCCAAATATTTGTAGCCGAACACGTCCCACCAGGCTATCGGTGAATTCGTCGCTTGGCTGACATAAGGCGTAACTACACATTGAGATGAGCCCGGAAAAGCATTGAATTGTATGGAAGACAGGGTTCTATTCAAAGTGTAATTACGCCTGTAGTATATGTCAGGTAGGCGACGAATCGGCAAAGCATTTGTAAGAATCTCGTGATTTGTAATACACCTCGAATACTAACTTTCTTATAAACACTTTTTGTCGAACGATAACCAACTAGTCAAATCAATTATAAGTCTCTAGGCAATTACTCATGGGAAGATGGGCAATTTTGGTAGAGAGTTAGTTAGTTAGTTAGTATATTTTAAGACATTCGTCATAGGCTATTAACGTCTTTACAGAGAATTTTCAAAATGGGAGTATATATGAAAATTTATATTTTTAAATTAAGAGAGGTGAAGAGTTTCAAACTTTTGGTAGTAATATAGGGTTCATTGCATGTAAGTGGGTTTGTATTTCTGTTGATTGTAGTGGAGTAGATGGGATACATTTGAATTATACGTCTTATATCTCTCTCTCCGAGGGTCAAGAAATGTAGTCACATCGCATCAGGAAAAATAAAAATGCTTTTCCAGCTTTTATTCCACTTTATCTGAAACGCGGGCATTGAAATTTAAAGGAATATATATAGAGATATAAAATATACACTTTGGCCATCCAAGAGGAAAGCCTTACCGTCGAGGAAAGAAATTCAGCTAACGTTAGACTCTTTTGCTTTGTTTTGTAAGAGTGCAACAGCTGAGAAGACGAAGATAGTTAAAATTCATGCATGTATTCAGGATTTCTCAAAGAGTAGGATTTTATTCATTTGCCTTTATATTTTAGTCATTTTTCCCTTCCTCTTTTTTTTTGGTAGGGAAAGAGAGGAGCGGAAACCAAGTAGCATGTTATAAAAAAGTGTGATGATGAACTTTTGCATGTACTTTTAAAATCTCAATGAACTTAAGTATGCTATAGTCATACTTAATCAAATAAACTTTATCGCACATTCATTTAGGTCATAATTCTTAACAACGCCGACTTTCAATCAGATTGCCACCTAGTGAACAAACTATCTTAAGCCGTATTCGCCATCATCATGAATAATTTACGTTTGAACAAACTTCTGAAACAGCCGAAACTAATGAGAATCTATCTTTCATGCAGGAAACTCATAAAAAACATATTTTCCCCGTTTCCCTTCAATATTCTGAAAACATAGGTGTATAAATATTTTATCACAGAAAAATTGTGTATTTGCACCTACATTGAAACACTAACAACTGTCAATGGTACATCCTGTTTTCTTTAAATAGGGCCTTTGTTACTACATGAAATGCATTTATTCTCTTTCAAACAGCAGTAATAAATAGGTACATTCACTGGAAAAAAAAACTAATTGGATCTAGAGTCTAGACTCTTAAAAACATCGACAAGAAAAAATACTCTTGATTCAATCGGATTTTTGCTTAAATCAAGAACTATGCCTCTTAATTTGAGCGGATTTTCTTATGATTGAAGCAAAAATCTGATTGAATCAAGAGTATTTTTTCTTGTCAATCTTTCAAGAGTCTGGACTCTAGTTCCAATGTGTTTTTTTTTCTAGTGTTCCCTAATGGCTGTACTAAGAAAAACACGTCTCTCGGATTGCAACGTCATAAACTTCCTATCATACTTCATTTTTCGTATGAGCTATGAAACTCCATTTTTTGACTACTATGATTAATCTCCTCTGAGGGAAGCGTTTCCTGCGCGCATTTCAAGCGATGAGTTTAATTCATTCTCCTGCAAAAGAAAAACGGAATACGCGGAAGTTTTGGAGCATCGCAACGAGATACGTGTTTTTCTAATTCCACCATCGATACGCTGCAATATTTCTTTGAGCCAAACAATCAACACTACGATAAAAACGGAGTCAGCTGAGAGGACAGAGGGATAGAGAGGAGTGGGTGGGGTTGAAACGGGGAGAGACTTGAGTAGTGAAGAATTAGCAGTTGAGACTTTAGGGAAACAAAACTACGAGAGAGAAGGGGGCAAGAGCTTCTCCGAACGAGCTTTTCACGGTTGTCGCCTGCTCGGAGCGATGATCAACGGCGCTTTAAAGAGCGAATTTGATATTTTAAGTGTAGAATAGACAATCGCGTCGGTTCTTTGTGACGAAGAAAAACGCAGGGCGGGCGGAATTTTTTCGACGACCGAGAGACTTTCCCGTCGCGCCACTCCTCCAGACGCCTCTTCAAAGCTGCCGCCACCAATTTCTTTCTCCTCCGGTGCGTTGTGCTCGAGTTCCGTACTGAAATATTTTTGCGAGCCTCAGGTCGAGGTCTTCGGGACTCGTAAATTTGGGTCGACGACCACGTTTCGAAGACTTGATCCAGACCTAACCTTTAGTTATCGAATTCTTAGTATTTTTTATTTAATTTTTAATTCGTAACCGCCCACGTGTATTCCAAATACGCAACAATACGTCATTTCAAAGAATAAAATATTATTAAAATATTAAAAAGTCACTCAATAGTCAGAGAAAATTTTGTACATATCAAATTCTGACGCGTTTCAACTCACATCCGGGACGCTACTTGAATTCTGCAGGGTCTAGATGGGCTACATTTTGCAATTTGGAACTATAAATTCTAGTCCGGTTTAAAAACAACGTATGTGCCATTAGTTTCCCTATGCACATAAGTGTTTTTCCAGAAGAGCCAGAATTTATAGTTCCAAATTGCAAAATGCAGTCCAAATGTGACTGTGGAGTTTACGCAAAGTAAATTAACGCACTTTTGGACTGCGACAGAAGATCGTGTGACGTAGCATTGAAAGTAAATAGAAGAATCAAGATGGCGGATCTTCTGCCACAGTACAAAAGTGCGTAAACTTATTTGATGTGGACTCTAACTCGCTCCATTTTTGCGGTTAATAAAAAATTACTGAGTCTGGTTTAAAGTAAAGTAGAAGTAACCAAGGAGGGCTTTTAACTAATTTTTATATTTATTACGTTATTTACCAGCCAAAAATGTATCAAGAAATTATTTTGCTTCCGTGGAAGAAGGTCCTTTTCTTCGCGGAAAGTCACACTATTTTTTACTTACTTCGTCTTTTTCGTCACAATATTTCAACATAGGTAAAAACGCACTTTTCAGAAGAATCACTATGGCGGATCTTATTTCACAGTTCAAAAGTGCGTAAACTTATTTGATGTGGACTCTAAAGCCATCCATTTCAAGAGTGGCGGTAGCCACCCCCGGTCGAGGAAAATGACGTCCTACTAAAGTCCCGATAGCAAAGTGGTGGCCGACACTTTTTATTCCGTTAACGGAAAATTACTAAGTCTGGTTTCATGTAAAGTAGAAGTAACCAAGGAGGTCTGTTGGATTTACAGCATCTTGAACGTGGGGATTAAACGAAGTACTTAAATTTTCGAGGCATGCTTTTCAAAGCCCTTAACCTGTCTTCTTTCTTGTTTCAGAACGAAAAGTAATCAAAGATGGATGAAACTGCGGACCACCGTTCAAATATCCTCTGCAGTTGGATCCACAAAGTCAAAGCCACCTTTGAAAAGAGAAGACTCATTTCTAAAGAGATTTTCCACGCGACAAGTACCTCAAACTCAGGTAGAAACAATTCTATAAAAAAACACAATATTATTGATTAACATTAATTAACCTTAGGTCTTTCTGTCCACCAACAAGCTTTTACGCTCAAATGTCACTGAGTATCAGTATTTAAAGAAACTCGCTATCTCGTCGGTGGTAGACACAGATCTGCGTGCATAAATGTTTTTAACAAAAACTTTTCCGCACGTTCATTGCAAGTATTGATTCGGTAAATCATTGTCGATAACTTTTCCGTAAAATTGAACTATATATATTAAAGAGGCTCTGCCGATGCTTTTCGGTAATCCCGAATTTTTAGGTTGTAATTGTCAACTTTAATCCATCTGCAATGATTGCAACGCATAAATATTGCGAGCACTAACAGTTACGGTCAGGCGCTGTGCTGCGTTGAAGAAATCCAGAGCGCCTGCAATTTTGTGTATATGCAACAAAATGTCTCTGCAGCACGAATAGTCGTTTCCAGGCGCCTTAATGTTTTGCGATCAAGGTGACAGAATACGTGGCTTTGGCGCATTGTGCTCGAGATATGGGAGACGCGTCGCCATAATTGAAACGTTTGTTTTGAAGCGGTGCCGACTCCGAAAACCAAATTTTTCAAGAGACAAAAGTACTACAGAGGAGGCGGAAAAATTAACACAATGAATAAGTTCTTGGTGTTAAAGGTCTATTCTTGAAAGGCATCGTTGGCGAACAAATTGCAGGACGTTCGCTATATTTTCATTCTAATAATTGGATTTTAAATTTTTAGAGTTGGCACGTCCTTTTAACCTTAAATAAACAAGGTGACGTCGGAATTTTGCCTGAGAATCTAGAAAATTGAATGTAGACTTACTATCATACTTCATGGTTTCCTTCAAAAATTAGTAAACGTCATTGATCGAAAACTTCCTTGATTCTTTTGCCACATCTGCAAAATATTCTGTAAAAATTTTAAGCTACAAAATTGACTTGTTCCTCCTCGAAAAATAAAATAAAAGCGGACATTTTGAAATCCCGCCATAGAGAAGCGTGGTTTCGTTCTATACAGCCATTGATACAAATTATGTTTATTTCTTTTAAAAGACTTGCGTATAACAAAACCTTAAACAAAACGGCTTGAATACAAATAAAACCAGCCAATTTCTTGACAAAAATGTCAACGAAAAATGTAAACTTTTTTAAAATGCATTGTATTCAAACATTTCGATTCGGCACCGTAGTATTCCAGCTCTGCTGAGTAAACACGGATGTTATTAAGTTGTTCAAAAATGTTTCTCGGGCCTCTTGGCAACGGCCACGCCGAGGAAATAAAATACACGCAATAAAGATGTAAGTTAACGGAGCGTGAACGTAAAGATATTTTGTGCATACCAAACCGCGGTAGCCCTCGGAACCGTCATAAAAATAAAAACGACCGTGATACTATTTAAATGTAGGAAGTTACTCATGGACTACCTTAGGCTGTTAAAAGCGAAGAACAAAGGTGCATGATCATGACGGAGATCATCGCGACGTTTAAAGCCTTTAAATGGAGGTTGAGGTCTCTGAGCCGTCACTTTTATACAGGGTGGCCGGTGACCTGCACCTCTTATTCCTTTTCAAGATCTTAGCGTTATATAACCCGATTTTTTTGACCGCGGACTGCTTTACCCAGCACTCCCTCCACTTCCCGCTTGCTGCCGTAGTAGCATGACCCACATGTCTATACGATGGGTCATGTCAAATTGATAATTGGACGGAGTTAAACAGAAAGGAACCAAGCCACATCGGGATCGAACCGAGAAAAAGAGGTTTAAAGTTTGGCTCCTGCATAAGACTCAATGTAAAAGATAAACTTCAAGTTCAATTTCTGCAAAATTTGCTCCAACAAAAACTTTGAATTTTCGGCGATAGATAGTAGAGCAACTGTTGAGTTCAAAACCACTCATAACTCAATTTTTTTCAAAATGTGGGTTGGTTCCTTTCTGCTTAACTCAGTCCAATTGATGTTGGTTTCTCTATTTTTTACATGCCAATGTGAATACGTAGATTCATTTCGACATCATACAGATGCGGACTCGAAAATTCCGTTCTAATTGTTTCAAATAAATTATACTATGTCATTGGGCCACCAAGCAATGAACGAATTTTAACTTAAGAATACAAGTTTCCAAACGAGACGTTTTGACGTAGAACGAGTAAAAAACTGCTGTGCCAATTTTCAACTCTATGTTATTGAATGATGTTGGGGTACTCAACATTATTACTCGAAATTCACGTAAAAAGGTCGAGAAAAAGTACGCAGAGGTAAAAATATATATTCAGTTATTTTATCTGGTAACCAATGTATTATTGTACCAACGGGTATTTTTGGCAGGCTGTACCTATTGCAATGTTTTAAAATTTAATTTTTAAGTCAGCAATCCATTTTTCCCCCGTGGATTTGAATCGTTTCAGCCAGTATAGGGTCTAGGAGTTGGTCCAGGAGAGCGGATCTCTTTTATCGGGCCAGGTTGATCGGAGCGTCGGGTAGCTGGGCATGTTCAATAATTAAGCATCGATGGAAAGTCAATTTGCGCGCGCGAACAGCTCTAAGACCCCTTCCACAAAGTCCCGCGCAGCTAGTGCAAACACAATAAAAACACCTCCGGGGTCCCGGCGCCAGCAGAGCATGCATGGTTCTCCGGTGTTGCCGGGTCTGTCAATAATAACATACAACCTCGTAACAAAGCTGTAAAAAAACATTAATACATACCCATGCACCAAAATCAACAGGAGTTATCTGCCAATTTGATCATTCGGCCACGAACATGATTCACCGAAAAAAAATGCATCTGACACACAGCACTGAGTAAAAAAATTATCAGAATCTAATATCTGTAATATACAGGGTGTCCGAAAAGTCCATACCCCCCTCCCGTATCTTTTGAACGGTTAGAGATAGGAAAACGAAACTTTGGGAATGTTTCGTTTTTCTATCTCTAACCGTTCAAAAGTTACAGGGGGGTACGGACTTTTGGGACACCCTGTAAGTCTAGTAACCAACATTTTTTGTCTAAAGTGCCGTTTTATTGCAGTAATTAATAATTTCACCTGTGTAAGCAACACAGCCATTAGTTGCAATTTTCGCAAAGTTGGCAGCACTGTTTTTCAGCCAATTGACTCAATCATATATAATCCATCATTGTTTAGGAAGTTTGCCTCATTTAGAATCAATAAAGATCGATTATTTTACGTGCACTTAAATTGGCGACACTCAGTGTTGCCTTATTTCAAGTATCGATTCTGAGAGCGACCTCAGCGAGCCAATTGGAGAGCTAGACCTAATGTTTGAGTAGTTCTGATTATGATAATTTTATCTAGTGCTGTGCTCGTGCAATGGGTATGCAAATCGCATTGTTTCGAGTCGCTTGAAATTTTATCTGGCTTTACAAACGTTTTCATGGCTTTTTTCAACAACTAGGAGGTCATAAAAGACAGTAAAAGGAATTTGAATCAATCCAATTCCCCTAAATTTCCCTTAGATTATGAGTCATTTTTGGCGAGTTTTAAGGATTTGTTAACATCAAAGTCTCTCATCACCTGAGTCTGAAAATTATGGTTGATTTAATTCCTCCGCACACTGAATAAAAGTGTTTGGCTCGAGCATGATGATTCTTGAATTTTCCGCCAAGAATTTTTCTTATCTTGATTTAAGCTGAATTTTTCTTGATACAAGAAAATGAGGCTTGGGTCAAGCAAAAAAGTAGTTTATATCAAGCAGCAGATACGTACTTTTTTACTATGGTTATAAATTTATTTAATTTCATTCGCTCCAATTAAAATGGAAGTAGGTACACTTTGAATTACCTCAAATACTACAAAGTAGCACTGAACTGAGGATTTCAATGAAAACAATTGGCATTTTTAAATGAATGAATTCAATTTGCATTCATCCTAATATAAGCGCGTTCCTTATGCTAGAGCATCTACGTGCAACACGTCTATTTGGCAACAGCTAGTTAAAATATGTAAACAAAGTTAGCAGCAGCGCCGATTATGAAGATACCCATAGCTTCCAACCCTACTACCCTACAGTTTAAAAATCCCCTCATATGAATCTCGCACAACCGGCGCATAGGCAGCGGCTGCTTGTCAAACAAAAGTTTTAGCAATATACTATCATGTGAAGATGATGGAGTAAGTGTGCAAACACTGAAGAATGAAATTAAGGGAATCTCTAGCAGGCGTAAGCAAACACCCGGATATCGAGCGTAATTCACCAAAATACTGATTAACTTTCACATTTTCAGCAAGAAACGGATCCATTAAGCCTACAAGCTCATTTTAGAAGGATCCAGACACAGAAGTGAACTGTTCGATTCGACTAATCGAATGTAATATTCGTAGAGTTTACAAAAAAAAAATTGGAAAAAAAAATTTTTTTGGAAAGAAACTGCAGGTTGTGCTTTTAGTCATGATGGATCCGTTTTTTACTAAAACTTCACGGTAAAGCCACAACATATTTTTCTACATGCTCGACACCTTGATGTTTGTTTATAATTCCGGTGTAGATTGACCTTGAAAGATCTTTAGTGAACCCGAAAAAAAAAATGGATAGGTTGATTTCAACTTTATCGTTGTTTTTATGATTCTAGATGCAAAGACAATCCGTCACACAAGTCGTGAAAACTGACACATGGCGCACTTGATTATTGTTTATAAATTTTTAGTATGAAGCGGAATATCCTCATGATAGGGGGGAATAACTCACTTGAATACAGGAGCGTGGTATAATCCGCAATATATCGATTGATCTGCCATATAAACCCATGGAAAAGGATCGATAACAGGGTGTGTGCGACGAACACCTCAATAATCGATTCTTTACAACAACTTCAAGTAGGGAGATAGGTATATACAATCGATCATTCGCGCCTCGCCAGTGCTTGAATACCATCGTCTTTCTTGGAGCAATAGTTCTCAGTGGAATGGCCCACTAGACGGATTAGACAATTCGTCATATTCCAGACAAAGGAACGTAACTTCAAAGCAAGGTTGCCAAATTGACTCTAGAAATTAAAGTTTTTTGCAAGAATGTACTTGTACAATTTTTGCCCAAAATGTTCCTGACTTTTGCATAGGGTCAGCAGAAAAACCAGTGAAATTTTTAGTCGAGTTTCCCAAAATTCTCCTAGTAAAAATGCGATTTGCGAGAGGAAATTTGGCAACATTCGAATGAAGTTACGTTATTTCATGAGGGGGTTGACGATGTAAGCACCGCAATTCACGATCTCTCATCAAAATACCATCTAAAACTCGTTGGATACATTGAATATTTCCAAATTCAATTAATGAGTGAAAAATTAGCGTTTTACTTTTTCAGGAGTTCAAAAAACCAAAGTTCACTTATAGTCAAATATTTCACGACATTAAGTGGGGCAATCCGGACAGCCAATCTTTGGGTCTAGTCCAATTAGAACGAAGTTAGACATCAAAGACTTAACTTCAGAAACGTGTCTCTGAATCTTGAAAGTCTTCCGTTGTTTGCGTGCTTTTCATTAGAGATTCTCTCTTGCGGAGATAAGCTCTATATAGTCTTCCTCCGCCCCCATCTGGAACGGATTTAATCGTTCAACTTGGCCACGATAAGCGTTGCCTAATTTCTTCTCATATTCTGTCTTTTCAAATAAAAAACGAGACAACATTCCGATTTAAATACCGTGAAGTTATTTTGTGATCTAGATAAAATTCAGGGAAAATTTGAAGAGATCATCTTGTTTAATTTCTTGTTAAAAAATTAAAACATGAAAAGAATTTGAGTAACGTGAAGTAGGTAATTGTATAGACCATGCAATTGGCATCCTTTTCCTCAGAATGCACGGTATAAAAGTCTTCCATTTTTTCTTTGTAGTTCTGAGCAGCCAATCATACACGGAGAAAAAAACTTCGGGCGTGGGACCCGAAGTTTAGGTCATATGGATCTCTGAAGATTTCGGATTGATTTTTTATCTAGCTGTTGAGGTTCGGATTACTCATCTGAAACTTCGGTTCTTACATCTGAAGTACTTAGGTTTTCACATCCAAAAAACTTCGGCTTTCACATTCAAAAAACTTCGGTTCTCACATCTGAAGTACCTCAGATGTAAGAACTGAAGTTTCAGATGCGTGATCCGAACCTCGACAGCTAGATCTAAAGTGTTCAGATGCTCAATCGGAAAACTTCAGAGATCCATATGACCTAAGCTTCAGGTCCCACGCACGAGGTTTTTTTCTCCGTGTATTACAGGAGAAACGAAAGAAAAAGATCCAGCGGCAGTGAGTAAGAATACGGTGCGATGTTTGTTCTTCTGCCAGTTGGCACCACTGTCATCTCCGATATCCAAACGAGGGTCATAAGTCACGAAAGCGTTTATGCGTGTCATTATTTTTTCACGACGCGAAGGGTAAAGGGTTTGTTTTTAAGAGCCAACGCAAACGACTTGCTGCCCTCCATGTCAACAGGTGTTCGGATGTCAATCGGATATAACCGAGCTTAATTACGAGCTTCCGCTCATTTTGCATAGAATTCGCTGTCGACGTTGCCCAAACTCCATTTACGTATTATACATATAGGGCGATTCGAAAATTTTGCACTATCAGCACCAGTTATCAACCCTGTAACTTTGGAGCAAATTTAAATAGACTCTTGAAAGTTTGTGAGTACTCCTCGGTTGAAGGGCACGACTCTTGAGATTTCTCAAAATTTAGAAGACATCGCCATGAAAAGGACAAGCAGCTTAGGAGTTATAGAGGTGGTACGGAACTTTTGGATCACCTTATATATTTAGAAAGTAAGGGGTCGCTCAAGTATTACGTAAGCTACTCGGGAGGGGGTGAGAGGGTCTGAGCTTGGCATACAGGGTATTGGAAGATATGGATCCTGTCATTCAAAAAAAAAAATAATATTCAATTTCCCCATAAAATAATCCGTCCATCTTTTTTTGGGCTTTCTCTGTTATTTACGGAAACTTTTCGGGGAGACGGGGGGGTGTCACGACTGTCACGGTAGTCATGCGTAGGTAATTCGAAAGAAAGTGAGAGAGGTGTGCTTTTGAGCGAATTTCAAGATGGTAGTGGGGTCAAAAAGTCAGTTCGTACGACTTGTGTAATACTTGAACAACCCCTGACTTATTTCGTGACAAATTTAATTGCGCTATTGGCCCAGAGCAAGACTGAGTGATGAAGTGTGGTCAGGAGGACAAGTGATCTACAGGCCAGCGGGCTGATTATTGAAATTGATAGACAAAGCTATAGACAAAGAAGACAAAAGGGATATGGAAGGATCCTATTTGTGTAATCGGGCGATTGCAATGGACAAAGGACGTAGATAATAGACTACCTATCGGCAACCCATGAGGGACCCTTTAGTTAGTCCATCATTTTCTCCCTCAGCCTATAAGAACCACCCATCTCAACCAATAGGATCGCTCCATACTCCCTATGTCTTCTTTGTCTATAGCTTTGTCTAACAATTTCAATGATCAGCCCGCAGGTGCGGTTCACTGTATAGGGCCCGGTTAGCGGTTGGTGGAGGGTCTCTCGTCTTTTTTTCCGCGAGGTAAATAAAATTCGCATTGTGTCATGAATCTTTTTACGATACTCTTATTTCTCTATGTATTTATTTGTGTGGTTCCAGGAAACTGTGGACACAGGCGACGACGGGGAGGGGGGCTCGGGGTCGCAATCGAATCTCGACGACTCATCGGTGCGGCGGAAGCGGCGGCGACGGCTGCGGCACCCGCGGTCGGTGGTGAACCCGGACGAGAACTTCTACTTCTACTGGCTCCTGGTCATCACGGTCTGCGTGCTCTACAACCTGTGGACGCTCATCGTGCGGCAGAGCTTCCCGGAGCTCCAGATGGGCTACTCCACGCTCTGGTTCTCGGCCGACGCCTTCACCGACGTCGTCTTCCTCTGCGACATCATCGTCCAGTTCCGGACCGGGTACCTCGAGCAGGGGCTCATGGTCTACAACTCCAAGAAGCTCGCCGGGCACTACCTCAAGTCCAACTCCTTCGTCCTCGACGTCCTCGCGCTCCTCCCGTTGGATCTCCTCCAGTTCAACCTCGGCATCCAGCCCCTCCTCCGCTTCCCTAGGTTTTTGAAGGTGAGCACTTCCTCTCAATACCTCAGGGGCCGTTCGACTATTACGTAACATGTATGTATGTTACGTACACTGGAAAAAAAAACCACGGATCTAGAGTCCAGACTCTTGAAAACATGGACAAGAAAAAATACTCTTGATTTAATCAGATTTAAGCTTAAATCAAGAACCAAGCCTCTTAATTTGAGCGGATTTCCTTTTGTTTTAAGCTTAAATCTGATTGAATCAAGAGTCCTTTTTCTTGTCAATGTTTTCAAGAGTCTNTTTTTTTTTTTTTTTTTTTTTTCCAGTGTAGGGGGGAAGGAGGTTTCCTGGGTTATAGTGTGTATGGCCCAGAGAGCTTTCCCAGACATTTAAAAAGTGAACGAAGTGCCTGTGGCTGCTACGCGGTCGCCAACCACTGAACAAAACTACCCGTAAAAAATCGTAGCATTACCATGTTCAAGTTTTTTAAGAGATTAATGGATTCAAAACCCGACGGGTGCATCCGAAAGAAAGCGTATACTTATCTATGATTGCAACGTTATGCACCAATTTTATGTGTTATTTTTAATACATGTTTTTAAGAAGTTAAAAACAGTTTTTCCGAAAATTTTCCGCGAATTTATTTAAATACTCTCAATTAAAAGTATCGAAAATTTCGACACAACATTTTCGTTCGTTCTATTTTCTTTTAATGTAACCAAAAAAAATTAAATATCATCCGACTTTCTGAATCGTTACAATGAGGATACATATTTTCCCTTTAAATATGGTAAAAAACTGGAGGAATAAAGTCAAGAATTATGACACGCAATCCTACAGCATTCCCACAGCCGTGTAGTCGCTGATATGCGTTTGACGCCAACTGACCGACTGCCCTGCATTTGGCGCAATGCGAGAAGTATT
Source organism: Bemisia tabaci (assembly GCF_001854935.1). NCBI lineage: Eukaryota > Metazoa > Arthropoda > Insecta > Hemiptera > Aleyrodidae > Bemisia > Bemisia tabaci. Next base: position 150,437 of record NW_017565155.1, read on the forward strand.
CAAGCAGTCTTGTAGGCGCGAATATGGGCTGCAAGCCAACCGCACTGTTTGGCGCAATGCGTGCAGTGTTCCTGAAGTCTTGCAGGCGCTAACATTTAACGCCGCCCGCACTGTGTTTGGCGCGATTATTCAAACTCGCGTTAGAATAATTGCGGCATCCAATAATAGAGCTTAAATGGATGTGGCCCATGCTGTGTTTCGACACCGTACGAACATTCCCACGTTGCCTCGTTTCTCCCGATTAAATATTTTTTTCCGGGAACAGTTAGGAAAGTTCTTTATACCCACGACTATTATTCAATCTTTTCACTCCATTAATCATCAGCTAGGGTCATCGATGACTTGTCAACAAATTAACCTAAACTAGCGTTAACATAAAAATGCGTTTATTTTCCAACCGTTTTTTGCTTTTCCAAACTGCTACCTTAAATTAACTTCATTTTAAATTCGCGCATTCCTGGTAGCAGATGTTAAGGTTTCTATTCACGCGTTTTATTTTCGTGTCTTTTTACGAGCAATCCTCATATATTTTCTTAGACCTCTCGCGCAATCCTGAATTACCGATTTCTATCTGTGTTTCATTATTAGGGCTCAATTTGGTCTCATGCTGTTCACTAGAATTGCATTTCTGATGGATTAAATAATACTCAAATTTCCTCGAAGTAATGGTCGATAGTGTAGAACATTTAAAAGGAAAGTATTGAGATAATTATACCACTTTTCTAATTGATTCGCCATTTTTAAGCCTCCCATGGAGCTTTTGAGGCCAATATACACACCTAACCTAACCTGGGCGGATTTGAAATTAAAGTGGCGAGTAGTAAATGAATTTAACGAGGATTGCGAAATTTTTAGCAAAAGCATCCATGAAAGTTTGTTCCGAACAATTTTCAGAAGTTGGGAATTTAAAACAATGTACCATAACAAATACTATTATACCTAGGAATACCTATGGGCACTGTATGTATGAGCTTATCGGTAAACGGTAAATGCTCTTAAACCCAAATTCGAACTTAAACTTTACATAACATAAAAGGATACCATTAAAAAAATAGATTAAGTCAACGCGACTCTAACAATATTTATCGTGACCACAACAAATTCGCTGATAGAAACCGTCTGTCTATTTCATAGGGGATATTGCATGCGGGATTTCAATACCTAATTCTACAATAATCACACTGATGATACAATAAAAAATTTAATCCTTGTCTCCCCCGACGCATTCCCGCATTTTGTGGCAGCAAATGGGCGTGTCAACTAAGTGGCAAAAAATGTTGATTTACTCAATGTGGATCGTTGTTCTGAGTTCATTTGAGCAAAGAAAGAAATCAAATTGTGTGTCTTTTATTTGTCCACTTGACTTCTTGTTTTCGTTTTTTAACTTTCCTACCGAATCTGAGATACATCTCATTACGGGCGCAGAGCGGAGCATTGAGAGTTTACGCCTCGCGTCATCGCGCCTTCAATTTTGCAGACGCAACCCGGACATCCATCCAGCACGAATAGTTGTATCTCTGAGCCGTTGGCTTCACTTATCATAATTTTACTTAGTCTCCTACCTAACTTTTAAAAAATATTTGAATCGTTAATTTTGATCATGTCGAAAGAACGTCATAATCCCGCCCCGTGGAGACACCAACGGCGAAAAATCACCGGAATTAGAGTACCTATATAGGGTGAGTATAGACACACTGGAAAAAAAAACACATTGGCTCTAGAGTCCAGACTCTTAAAAACATCTATAAGAAAAACTACTCTTGATTCAATCAGAATCTAGCTTAAATCAAGAACCAAGTCTCCCAATTTAAGCGGATTTCGTTTTGATTCAAGCCGATTGATTCAATCGGATTTTTCCTGTCAATGTTTTCAAGAGTGTGGACTCTAGATCCAATGTGTTTTTTTTTTCCCAGTGCATGTCGACAATTTTGAGGTTAGGTGATGGAGCTATTAGACCCCAAAAGAGTAGGCAATCTATGAATTCAAATTATCCAGAGTGATTTACAATCACAATTGTTGGGAACTGTCGTTCGTAAAGCACGTGTTTGACTTGGTGTTGGCATAAACTTACTCATTTTTGCGGTAGAAAGCTTACTTATGAATTTTCTTGTCCATTTTTGTTTGATATTGGAGTCTAAAGATTGATAGTGACATTTTTCGTTTTCAAAAGTTACCTACCCTTTTGGACCCTAAGAGCTACATATTTCGAGTTATCCATACTCTCCCTATCTAGGTACTCTAGCCGAAATGGAGATTTTGCATGTGTGAGGAATTTGCGATTTGACTGTTGATTCTTATGTACAAGTTCGCGAAAAACACGATGATACCATTGGTTTTCTCTGAAATCAACTCCCAAGCTCAAAAAATTCTCTCAAGTTGAGGCCAAAATGGAGGGGATATCCCACCCTACCCTGAGAGTCCACCTCTACATCAAAACAAACTATTCATGCAAAGATAGGGAGCAAATACATTGACAGGGCTGCCACTTTATTTTGGGACTCCAAAACTGAAAACACGACAACCCTGCTAATGTATTTGCTCCGTATCTTTGCATGGAGAGTTTTGTCTTGATGTAGACGGGGACTCTCAGGGTAGGGTGGGATATCCCCTCCATTTTGGCCTCAACTTGAGAGCTTTTTTTGAGCTTGGGAGTTGATTTCAGTGAAAACCAGTGGCACCACCGTGTTTCTAGCGAACTTTTACGTAAGAATCAACAATCAAATCGCAAATTCCTCACACATGCAACAACATCTCCATTGAAGTCTAACGATTGATAGTGACATTTTTCGTTTTCAAAAGTTGCCTACCCTTTTGGACCCTGAGAGCTACATATTTCGAGTTGTCCATACTCTCCCTATACAAATACTCTAGCCGAAATTACTCTCGCTCGAATCTAAAAGAATCAAGATCTGCGAAACTGCCGGTGGAGACAAGGCCTTGAAGTCATCTGCAAACGAGCGCGACTCCCCCCAACCCCAGCATAACGCTCGCGACGCGAAATCCCCGCGAGGAGAACCACACGTGATATGAGCACCGCTAATGTCACCGGACTTAATGTTCTTGAGGCGGAAAAAAAATCCAATCCGGGAGAACGGGGGACCCGGTCATTTCGCGGGAGAATCGCGTAATTGGAGCCCTCATTTGCATTTAAATAGGAGACGCATGGGTGGCCCATTGAATTAGTCTCCTCCTTTGGTCGGTGGCTCCGGCTTCGGTTCCGAGAAAAGATAAGGGAGAAATACGACGACGGTTTCTGCCGTGGAAAGGAAGAACGCCGTATGAACCTTCAGGCGTTGCCAAATTTCCTTTGATAAAACACGAATTTCTCGGTAAAAATATGAATATTTTTCTTCCAAGTTTTCAGATAATTTGGTTCGCAATATCACCGAAAGTTCCTGCAAGTTTCAGGCAAAAATATTCATAACTTTCCTCAAAAATAAACATTTTAGCGAAGGAAATTTGGCAACTCTCGAATGTTCATACGGCGTTCTTCCTTAGCACGGCAGTTTTTCACGCTCGCACCCGGGCTCTCTCATTTTTCCCCCGCCAAGCTCGACACTAGTCGTCGGGAGCTTTTTATTTTAAGTCGCAATGCATTCATGCATTCAAAAGCTCGTCGTCAAATCCCAAAAATCATTAATCGACTATCACCGAGGGATGGCTTAATGTATGGTTTGTTGAGACCTCTTTGAAACAGGGAACTGTAAAAAAAAGCTTTGCCAATCACTCATTAACGCAAATCTTTTAATCTCAATCAGATAAATAAATGACTAAGCCAAGACTAATTGGACATACTTCTGTCAAACGGAACTATGTTCATCATGATGTGAGCTCTGTCATGCATCTATTCTTAGGGGTCTCAACACACATAGTTCCGTTTGGAAGAAAGGCGTCCAATTAGATCGAGTAATCTGTTGCACACAACACATCGACGATGAATCTTCCAAACCACGTATTTCATTCGCGATAATTTCGAATCTCCGCTCCCATTTTACTTATATTGATGAGAACAAATCAATATTATTCCGTGCTTTTGTTTCAGAAAAAATTGCAAGCACGACATAATAATGTAGGTTTCAAATGGACTACATTTCGCAATTAGGAACTGAAATTTCTGGCTCAGATTAGAAGCAACGTATGCACCTAAGTATTTTTACCGATGAGCCAGACATATTGTAGTTCTTAATTGCAAAATGAAGTCCACATGGCAGTTTCAGATTTTAAGTGACTGAAAGGGTCATTTGCTCAATTGGAGTGCATTTTGCAAAAAGGAACCAGAAGCATTGCAATGATGCTAAGATTAAGCAACTTCATCCTTTGCAATTAAATTACTAAAATCATGAAAAAAGTATGAAATTTACATGGTAATTTTTGTCTTGAATTTACTGTTTTTAGCGAGTGAAATATAATCTGTTAATGAGTAATCAGGTTGTTCTTCCAAGACAAAAGAAGTTGCACGATCTTAGCAACATTGCAATGATCCTGGTTCCTTTTTGCAAAATGCAATCCAATTAATGTTCTCAAAATATGTAATAATCGAGTAATGATTTACTAAATACTTCAAAACATCTGCATTTTAGAATATAGTCTCGAAAAAAAATAAAAGATACCGTTTTGTAAAGTCCCATTTCGCTGAGAAAGAATAGAGCAATTAAAATAATGGGCGATATCACGCTTCATCTCCATTATCTTCTTAGTGGGGCATTTAATGATTGCATGCCTTAATGCTTCCTTATGCCTCGATCGAGCGGTAATATAGCTTATATTAAGCAAATAAAGGAACAATGCTCAATTATTACCGCTGGACTTCGTTGCAGTATTAATTAGTAAAGATCGACTTAATCCCTTGTGGGATCACACACAATACATGAACTTAAAAGCGTGGAATCTGGGGTAATCTGCGGCTTTTCAAAACATAGGCACAAGGAGGTACCGTGTAAGGCTATTTATTAATTACTCCGCAATTGAAGTGTGGAGAGTTATACAATACGTTTAATGATGTAAGGCAACTTATTATACCGGGCTCCAAAAATCGAGATGACAACTGAATCACAGTTTGTCAGAGGATAAAGATAGCATTGCAATTTTACATTTTTTTTAAAAGTGTGCAGCTTCTTTTCTCTTAACCGAGAGCAGATTTTTTCTTAACAAATGAAATCTACAAGTTAATTATCTCATCGGTAATTTTGCGAGACGGTAGAATGCTTTTTAATGTCAACGTTACATAATTTTTTACGCATTAATTAAAGTTTTATCTCGAAGCATTGGACATTTTCAACTAAAAATTTCACGGATTCCTTTATTGATCACACACAAAAATCAGCAACACATCGGAGAAAATTGCAGTTGTATATATTCTTGTCAAAAATTGACTTTTACGTCTATTGCGCAACCATGGAATAGAGTTACCTGCCCTTGTTTGGGAAACGAAGATTTGATTAGCATGTTTTTAGATACAAATTCAAACAATTTTACTTTTCGTGTTTTCTCACAAAACTAAATTGAATGCTAAGTTCAACCCTTCGATGCTCAAGACTTTTTTGTACGCTAAGACTCAAGACGGGTTAAATAAACCCGTATTTAAATACATTGGTTTTGATAGTTTTTGTCGATGGTATTTTTTCATTTTTTTTTTTAAAGTTAAGAAATACTTTGTTTGACAGTTTCAACGATTAGGTAACATAACTGCAATTTTTTACCTCCCTTCTCCTTATTTACCATGTGTTAGATGGTCAGGTCAATTTGATCAGACTTGGAATTCCTAGGGGTTGTCGACAAAAAAATATCCCTATCTCGATACAACTCTCACCAGAATACCACTTTTTAGACGTGCGTATTAATAGACCTCTAAACTTATTTCTCCGAAATGATTATTGATTTAGACACGTCATAGCTTATTTCAAGCAAACTTAAGCTTAAATTTTCTAAAGTTTCAAAAATAAGACACACTTTTATGAGCGTTGATGACGGAGAAGAGATAAAACTATTCGTACTTGATGGGTGTCTGTGTTGCATCTGCAAAATTGAAAGCGCGATGGCGCGGCGAGAGGCGCGAACTCACGGTGTTCCGCGTTTTGTCGGCGTTCTGATGAGGAGTCGCTCGGATTCGGGAAAAACATGACAAAAAGAAAGCCCGAATGCGTCTCTCTTTATCTTAGGCGTAGCCTTTGAAACACCACTACAAATAAGACAAACAGAAACAAACGTATGGAAAAAGAGCAATGGAAAAGATGCTCGTTATTGACGGCGCAGAGATACAACTATTCGTGCTTGATGGATGTCCGTATTGCGTCTGCAAAATTGAAGGCGCGGTGTCGCTCAGATTCGAGAGAAGAGTTAATAAACGAGACTCGAATCCTCTTTTCTTGTCTTCGGCAATATGTTGACATTCGATTCTTCTCTTTTTTTTCAATTTGACGTCTGATTCTCATCTCAGGATGTATTTCTAAGCTCGTATATACTGATCCTATTCAAATCGTGGAGCGGATTTTTTCATCAAACCTCGGGTCAATTTGACTCGTTTTGGGCATCTAAGGGTTAAAAGCGTTCCAAAGGTATTAGTTTCAACTCGCAAAAGCACAATTCGGTCTGCTAATCGTATATTCGCTCATGTACCGTTTAACTAAACAAGTGAGCCTAACAGTCATAGAAAAAAATCATTCTTTCACAGTCTCGGCTGTAATTCCTTCTATTCTAACAGGATTGAACGTTTTTTGCCTGAATGAACTTAACTACATCAGAAGTTACCTGATTGTTTCTATGATGTTTTATTTTTTAAACAGAAACTAAACAACCGATGGTTCTGAGTAAGTGTTTCATAATCTAGAGTAAATTTAAAGAAAACTCAGAGGGGTCAAGGAGTTTTTGGTTTTCGTCAAATATATAAAATATGAAAGAAAAGAAGGCAACGTTAGGTGAAGCCCGGCTGATATTCGCCTAATGGATCTTGAAATTAAATTATAAGCCGTTTACATTTCAAGGGCTAAACATGTAAATGCTATATTGTCCCATAGCCTCTGCTATTCACTTTCCTATCCTTTGTGTTTCAGGTGTATCGTGTGTATGACTATTATTACATGGTGGAATCTCGGACAGTGTACCCGAATCTTTGGCGGGTAGTCAATTTAATTCATATTTTATTAGTGTTAGCTCATTGGTTCGGTTGTTTTTATTACTTACTGTCGGAGACGGAGGGGTTCAAGGGGGACTGGGTCTACCCCTACCGGCCCGGCGAGTACGCGACGCTCTCCCGAAAGTACCTAGGATCAGTCTACTGGTCAACGCTTACTCTTACCACCATAGGAGACCTGCCGACGCCCGAAACCAACGCAGAGTAAGTGTATTTGACGATTTATTTTCTTAAGATAACCTGCCTCATCAATTTCTTTTTTTAAAAATATTATAATTTATCATTCACGACAAAAAGGGACCTTCAACCAGGAAGGAAATTTTTTCGAAGCATAGGGATGCTATCGAGATGGATCGAAAAATTGAGTTTTGGCCGAAACAAAAAATGGGTACTCACGCCTCGTTGTTTCTCCGTCAAAAGAACGTGACTTTATTTCTTATTTACTATGGATAAAGTAGCGAGAGGTGAATGGTCGATTTTCGATATTTCCTCATTTAAAACTATGGTGAAGAATCGATTATGAAGGTGTTCGTTGCGAACACCGTGTCAATCGACACTTTTTCATAGGCTTAAATGGCAAGTGAATCAATATATCGTAAAGCACATCACGAAACTGTATGGATACCATTAATTATGATATATTTTTCAATTTGATAGATAGACCACCAAAATTTTTGTAAGTTAATTTTTATGATTCCCTATTCCGTCGTTTCCGAGACGAAAGCACGTAACGTCATTTCATGGTTTCAAAACTGACTCAAGCCATTTAATGTCTTATGGGAATATCACAGTTTAATTTTTCATCAAAATTTCACTTATTTTTGTTTGTAGTCTGAGGAAAAATTAGTAAAATTTTCAGTCAGAAACACTCGATACTTTTCTAGCTAAAATGAAATTTACGAGTGCAACGTTGGAATGTAGTTACGTATTTTTGTACGGGAAATGACGATGTGACGGAAAAACGCTTTGACTTAACTCCGAAATCACTTCCCGGGTGAATTTTGCAAATCGTTTCTTTCGGAGTAATTTCACAGTGTTCTAGTCAAATCTCATGACGCAGTTTATGGAGAATGTTCTAAGATCCAGAAGTCATCACCTGATCGATCGCTTATCGAAACGTTCAAAGCTGTAGCGTTACCTCTCACCCATTCTAAATATTCGACGTGCTCTGTTCTGTATGTGATTCAGTTTGAAACTTTGAAGTTCGTAGTCAAGTCCGATCACCTTCGTAGGTTAACTTTGGCGCAAAATAGGCGCTCGTTTGTAAACAATCGGTGCCTCGCAAAACGAATGTTGACGCGGCGAAAAACAACAACAAACTCCTGTTCCCCTCAGCGCTTGGCCATTGTTTTGAGAACACATCATGAATTTGAATCGTTTGGTGGCGGGCTCCGATATTTCAAATTTGATTCATTAACCTTCTGCTCTTTGAAGGCGGGGGGTTCGTGGATTCACGGAAAAACAGAAGCAGATGAGCTTTAACAATAATAGGTAGGTTCACGGTGAAACGTAGGCAGCATTGCCGGTTTTCATTGTTAATTTAAGATTAGTTTGAAACAACAGAGCCAATAATTTCTCTAAATCAGAGCTTATAATATCGTTACTTTCCAGCCAAAGTATTACAAGCGCCATGCAACGTTTACAAATTCCTGCCGCCATTTTATTTTTTTACAGAGAAATTTTTTGATGAATCTGTTTGAAAATTTCACTGAATTTTATCGGCAGCACGAAGAAAATTCAGTGAAATTTTTGGACAGCTTATCAGCTTAATCGTGCAGCTTAATCGTACCCCTTTAATACGGAAAGGGAAAAGGTATGAAATTTCAAAGCAATTTAATCACCACTTACTTCTCCATTATAACGTTTTATTGTTAGGCTTTCCTCTGCCGTGCAACGCAAAAAATTATAGCAGGAAAACTTGTGTATCTTGGCACAACTACCCATGCACCTCAAATTTTCAGGTTAAATTCTTCATATTTTTTGCAAAAAAAATTCTGTAAGAACATTGTCCCAAGGTACACAAGTTTTTTTGCTATGATACATTGTTTCCAAAAATTTAAAATGACGTTTACGGCGTTTTTGCGTTGCGCGGCAGAGGGAAGCTGACAATAAAACATTATAATGGAGAAATAAGTGGCGATTAAAATGCTCTGAAATTTTATACCTTTTCCTTTCCGTATTGAGCGCGCGCGTGCGATTAAAAAGAACTGAAATCGGTCAGAACCGTTCAATTCCGGTTGTCATTGTTCGCGAAGTAGATTTTGCACGGATACGCTTCTAAAATAAACGAAAAATTATATTTTTACGGGGCGACGTGCCAGCAGTGGAGGGGGGGAGGGGGAGTGTAATTTAGGGGTGAAAAGCTTGGGCTGCGGCCCGGAAGCGCAAAATGAGGGACTGAATCAAGGAATAAAGCAGGCAGATTATCGATATCTCCCCATTTGAAGCTATGGTAAAGAATCGATTATTAAGGTGTTCGTTGCGCACACCCTGTTTATCGATATTTTTCCTCAGGTTCAAATGGCACATCGATCGATGTATCGCAAAGCACGCCACGCCACTGAGAGCAGGCGTATAATGGAATCAGCCCCGCATTAATTGGTGAATTAAATACCGCCGGCTTTTGCATCCCTCTTTCCTCCGTCTAGGGTAGGAATTGTAAAACGTACACTCGGTTCCAATTACGCGCCGTAAAAATTAGAAATTGTAGATCAGGTGTTACGAGGCGGGAAATCGAATTAATGACGATTGATACAGTTGCTGTATGCAGGAAAAAATGGGGGCAAACACCGTAAATTTCATCAGACGAACATTTTCTTATGACAAGACAAAATGAAAATAATTTTATCGCAGCCACCCAAATGATTTGAAATTATTCTAAAAAAGCAAGACAAGAAATTAATGATTGCAAGACACATCTTTGATGAAGAGGGATTAAAAATGATTAATTTCAATCTACAAAACTAAATTTTAACTTGAATCCGAGATCTTAAAATTATACTTTGATCCAAGAGTCTAGTCATTAGATACTTTGCTCAAGAAAAGGAAGTGTTTCGTTTTACTTTTAAAGAGCTATGAGCACGTACGTAACAATGAAGGCATCGAAATATTAGCTTTTCTCCTCTTTTTGCAAAATAGTGTCAAATTATTTTTGTCCTTTAAAATCATTGGCTCCAATCCGGACTTGGTCGCTCGATTAAGTACATACAAATGTATGATTGACTTTAAAAAAAGGTTATAGAACCAACGAACTCCCATATGGAGTTTAGGGCTCCTATTTTCCGAGACTTCATCCGTAGTCCATTTGATGTATAAGCTTTGCGAATGAACGAACTTTAATGAACTTCCCAGAAGAAATATGAGTAAAATAAGACTAAGTTCAAAGTTGTAAATGGTACTATTGGAGGTATCTGAATTAGTTTATCATCCAAGACAGAGTGACGCTGCTAGCATTGAACTACCTTAAATTCGAATTTTATAAGCGAGAACACGATATTTTAGAAGTAGAGCTGGCTTTGAATCGGGTCGTAAGTGATACATGGTCTGTTACGAATCTTCAGTAGAGGCATTCATAGATGTTAGAGACTATAGAACACTTACCCTCAGGCTTGAAATGTATTCACGGTGGATTTAGTCGTTCAGCAGCGCAGTCTGGCGTGAGGCACAAGAGGTATTTCCAGCCTGAAGGCCCGTGTGTGAACTGACCTCTTGTCATGAATATTCATGGCTACAGCGAGGAATAGAGTCTTGCGGATGACTGGGCAAAAGCTCCCCAAGCCGTGCAAGAACTGCTTTGTCGTGTTCACACTATTTGCCAGGTCTGCAGGATTTGACGAACAGCCCCTATGCTTTGTGAGTAAATCAATGTAAAATGTGACGTGTCGGAGAAAAAGGTAGAAAACTGTGCCCTTTGAATCCTTTAGACGATCTGATAAAGAGGAGAACAAATACGATTTGGCTGAAGCGATTTGGCGAAGTTGTAATTTATATCGCTTTTCCGTTAAAATCTTAGTTTTTGCTCGACTGTTTTGTGACTGACTTTAAGTGGGCTGCTTGAAGAATCCTCCGGATTATTCAGGAGGAAAATCTTAGTCTTCACAACTGTGGTATTTCAAGATAATAGCTGAGACTTCTTAGATCAAAAATGAACGTCTTTCAAATTTACCAGAGCAAAAATCCTCAGTTAAAAACTTTGATCCGTTTGTCAGCTCTCGCTCAATGCGCCTGTAACAAGATGCATATGCAATTTGAGGTACTTAGACGTTAAAATAGTCGTATCTTACTTTTACTAGTCAAGTGATTGTTTTATAATTTCTCTGATAAACAAATCCTATGAAACATCTAATTTACGTATGTACCTCCTCCTTTTAAGAAAAAGGTGGCTTTTTGCGTTTAATTTTCACACCCATTTTTCTTTAAACCTCGCTCTGAGGTTTGTTCACTCGCCGGCTGAAATTGCACAGCTGCTAAAATTAAAAAACGCTTGCAATCGAAAGGAAATTGCCTGAATTGCTTGAAATCTTGACATTACGAGAGCCTTCTGGATAAATTTCCCCCCTCCTTTTTTGTATGGATATTTAGTGAGTCACTAACATATTTAGACATTTTTCCATGGGCTTGTGAAGTATGTTGACAAAAAGCAATCGGATGAATTCTCCTAGGCAGTTCACGAGTGCATGCCATTTCCTTAAACGTAAGGCATTTTTTTTTAGGAACGATGCAAAAATCCTAGTTATTTTAAACAAATCTGTCGAAACAGGTGCAGAGATGAAAAATGTATCTTTTCAATTCGTTATTTATATGAGATGATGTAAATACATTACGTTCGTCACTTGCTGATTTTGAAGGGGTTTTCTTTTCAGTTTACATCAGCAGATAACGGTTAATTACTTGTACTTTTTGGCAAAAGTCTAACTAAGAAATTTTAAGACTAGATTTTAAGGCCTTTACTTACGCGATTTTTCACAGAAACATTAATCAAAATATTTTTACCAACGACCACTCCCAGGAAAATCAATCGAATTGTTAATTATTGGAGAGAGGACTAAGAACAATTTATTCCTAGTAAAGACTTGCAATATTTTCAGCTTCAAAATTAAATTTTAAGAATCATGGCCTTAACTTCTCACTTATCATAGAGTAGTATGCAGGTGTGTAGAGTTACGGCAATATCTGCATTCCATTTATGTCACTGTTTACTTAAAATAACTCAATTTTGACTTATGCTTATCCTCTTTTTACCGATAAATCTCTGATTTGATAGGACTTTCTCTGTGTGTAAATAGTTATTAGTTTTTTGCATTCTAGTTCAGTGGACGCCTCAGGAAATTGGTTCAGAAATACTTCGTTCAGAAATATACGGCGCAAGTCAAGATTACTTCGGTTTAATACAAACTTTGGGTCAGTATTTTCGTATATGTTCCTCTAAGCAAGCTGCGGACAATTTTCTTGAGTATTGAAAAACGGCGCGACGGGGATTTTTACAGGTTCTAAAATCTTAAGAATCAGGAAAAAATCAGCGTGGTAACTATGAAATACTTTTTTATGATAAATAATGGATTTCCAAAACAAAAATTATGTATAAAGGTATATGAATGACAGCAAGAAATTTTATCTGTAATAATCTCTTTATAGCTTTTCCCGTTTTTTTTCTCTTGGTTTTATTTTATTCATCGCACCCCTTTCTCATTTTATATTTTATTCCTTCGCTTAATCACCCATTTGCGCATTAAAATACATTGAGCCTACATGAAAAAACTCTTAAAATTAGTTTTGAATTGTTCATGAACACGTGGAGAGTTATTTTGTGGTCCTCAGGCACTCGATAATTGTGACCACAAAAGTTACAATCTTCAGAAGTGCGCACTCCAAAATTGATCAGCATCGTCCTTCTTTTATGTTTCCTATTGAAAGATTCTTCGTCGAAAAAGCGAACTTTGGTGACTTGAATGATCACTTCAATAACTCTCATAGTCCTCAACATTTTTCTAAAACATTGAATATATCATTGGCATCGTAGTCCTACCACTTAAACTATTAAAAAGTCGTGTAACAAAAATCTCTTAAAAAAGTCCCCTTCGAAATATTTCTAACATTACAAAAGTTACATTCCGACTTAAACTCTAATATTTGGCTCACTAAATACTGAAAATAAGTTTATTGGGTGATTAAATAAATATACTCTATGCCTAGGTTTCTGCAAAAAATCATTAAATACATTAAACAAAAAAGTGCATTCAATTTTGATCAAACACTATTTCAACGCACTCGAAGGAATCAAAACAAATGAATGATAAACGCATACACATCAGAATGTCTGTTACGAACATAATCTCTAATCCGAAACTTTTCTCATCTGCAATACATGATAAAACCACGCTGAGCGGAAAACTCTAGCGACTGATAATAAGAACGTAAGTAACTATGATATAGGCTCTATGCCCACTTCTCTTTACGCTCGTGAAACTTACAAGTTTTATCTCGGCGATCAGACTCTTGAAAGTTTCTCTGGAAGCGGCGCTGCTACCTGGTGCTAAAATTAACCTGATTCGCTGAGAGACCCCAAGGAGAAAGTCCTTCAATTCCCCGTTGTTCACGATAAATTCGAGGCCACGGCTCAGCAAGTCCACTACACCGACGAACTTAAATAAAACTAAAGTTTGAGCGCATTTTTCTCTGAGGACCGTAAAGTCCGTCGCTTAGTGCCTATCTCCGTCCGATATCCCCACACACCGGAAAAGCAAGAGGTGGGGGCTGATGAGGAGCTAATGTAGTTCTCCGCTTTCCTCCCCCGTGTTATTCTGCTCACATGCATAGATGCCAACCAGAGAAAGTATGTTTTAGATACATCGCGCTATCAATCTAGTCGATTTAAGCAAAAGTTAAATTCTGAGGTCAATGATGATGCTACTTGATGAGCAACTTCTTAAACATAAAATCACTTGATGATGACTGATAATTGACGAGGAGAGCACTTTCCTAAAAAGTTTTAGCAGGTTAGGTTAGGATTTCAAAGCCATTGCTTAACTCTTTGGTCACCAGTTATCATGAGGTGAATCTGAGCTTTGACTTTCGAAAGCACTTTTTACACTACAGTGTAGATAACAGAGACCGGGAATGACCAAATCAAAATGCATTTCATGCACCATAGGTTTTCAACTCTTCAATGAGCAAAAAGTTATGAAGTTAAGTAAGGAAAGAATGCGAGGTTAAGATATATTAGCCCCTGATATTAACTTAGCTGCGAAGAAAGCTTTGTTCTGAACGGGAGTGCACTTATGTTTTCTTAACAAAATTTTACATAGAACACAATCTGTGCGGCGATAATTACAAAAAGTATTTATCCTAATTTAAAGTTGAACTTATTTTTATCGGGCTGCATTATGTTGATGAAATTACCTTTCTCCCGATCACTTTTTATCCGGTTCTCAGTAGACGATAGCTATTTCGATGATATTAATCATCATCATCAGGTCTTCGACTTCGACTTCGGTAAACACTAGCAGTCACATCCTATATTGTTAAAATTTACTAAAATTTACTAAGATTTACTAAAATTTACTATAAAACACTTTAAAACTCGTGGGTGCACCCGTCGCGAACGCGTTCTTATCACCCGTTCGCGACGGGTGTACCCACGAGTATTTTAAAAGTGTTTATAGTCTGTCCCAGATACGAAGAGCCCTGGAAAATCAGAGTAATTAGCACTATTTGGCGGGTTGGGGTGCCTCGACCCTCGTCACCTGTCATCTCGTCGCCTCTCACATGCGTCGCACAGAGGGTCGCAAGCCACCTTGCGGCAACGCATACTCCCTTCGCATCTTTCCGCGATGGTTTTCCCCGAGGCCCAGGAGCGGATTCCCGGCGTAAGACGCCGACGCGCCGCAGAGCTCATAACCAACCCTCTGTGCGGTGCGGGGTTGGCTCGGTGATTAGTCGGACACAATAGAACGAACGATACCTTGCTTCTACATCGTGCAAATTATTCCGATTTTCCAGGGCTCTTCGTATCTGGGANGTGAATTGAAACCACCCGATCATGAAAACTCAATGCTCTACGTGATTCACATCGCGCGCTAGACGTTATCATACATGTCTCAGCGATATAAAAATCTGGGAACCTCAGTCTTGACGCTTTGGCTCAGCTATAGCAGATTTCTTATAGTTTGAACCACACATGGTGGGAAATGAACATTGCTCGATTGAGAAGCTTGCTGAAATCATTGTAGTGCGCGATTTGACTCACGTAGAGCTTTGAGTTTCTTGTGAGCGGGCAGTTCAAATTCCTCGTAACCAATGTGAAATGAAAAGGTTAATATCTTCGTTAGGAGTTGGTTTCAGTAATTTTCGTTGCGCGAATCGTGTTCTAAGTGAAATTTTCGTTAAGAAACATGTATCGGAATGCTTAAATTCGTACCTTGTCTAGTGATCCATTGTTGCGCAAATCATGTTGTACGTGGACTTTTGAAGAGGAAACATATAAGAATGCTTAAATTGTAAATTCGTACGTTGTCCCGTGGTCCAATGCGCATTGTTTTACTCTAAACATAGATAAATCGGTGCTCCAGTAATTAACGGATGACTGACATTTAATGAGAATGCTAAACAATAATAGGCAAGCAACCACCTTGGCCAGAAAAAATTGACAACAACGTGTCGAATGCTGTTACACAGCTGAAAAGGAGATACGGATTACTCCGGGATATGACGTTGCTTTCCTTTTGGCGCTTATTACCTTACTAATTTTTCAGTAACATCAAACTCCAAAGCGTATTTTCTTAAACTGCAAACTTTTTAATTAGGCACGATATCTCGCGTCCTAGACTGCGTTCCATTTTTAATTGTGTATATTTCTAAAGTGATTTAAACTTTCCTGACACGACATCGCGCACGTGTTCTCCTCATTAGGCGCAATCGAGTAATATGCATCGCAATTTAGAGTTTGAGTTAAATAGGTGTCTTGCCATTTTGTAACGTAGAATTTTAATTTATTCAAATCTTTATTACTCATTTACGCTGTCACTTCGAGAAGAGTATACTTTCAGAAAAATGCACACCTTAATAATGCAATTACGCTGCAAAGATGAGTAAAGTCGTTTCAACTGCAGACGGAAAAAATGCGGCTCCTTCGCACTGAAAACTCAATCATGATCATATTTTACATCTGTTTTAAAATAAACTTCAATCTATTGATCTATTTTTTAAGCATTATAACGTAAAATACTCCATTGATTGACGACAAAATTCCACCTCACTTATTGAAACGAACAAAAAAAAGGTGGACAACTTTCTTCTTATTATTTTAAAGAAGAAACATCATCACTACATGACAGTATTTCATTTTCTTTGTAAATCACTTTTTCTTGCCTTATTGACAAATCTTGCGTGATTATTTTCATTACATTAGACTTTCATTTAAAAAAAAAAAAAAATCTGTCACATCAATCACAACAAAATGAGGGTTATATCCATTAATTAATACAAATGAAAATGAAATAAAGATAAAACCAAGGAGGTTTTTAAACTTTCAATCATTTCAGCTCAACTCAAGAAATCTTTGATCACTCCCCTATAGAGGTAAAACATCTCGAAATAAGAGTAATAATGGTTTTGATCTGCATATTTATTGAGAGAATTCAACAAACCCTCTGAGTCAGTTATTCTCTTCAACTTAACCTTTAAAAGGAAGTTCTACGGATGTTTCGGTGCTTGAAAGTTAAATACCGGCGCCGAAATGTTTCGTACTCCTTTCGACAGTTCATCTTCGCTCAAAGTTTTTCTCCAAATACGAACTTCCGATCCTGCCTCGAGAGAAAGTCGTATGAATATTCGAATGTTGTCAAATCTCGTCATGCAGCATATTTATTTCTGAGGGGAAAAATGGGCGTTACCGTTGAAAATTTCAGATATGCTAAATTATATATTAAATAAGATTCTCTCGAAAATGCATAACGACGGTGAAACTACCAAACCACGTATCTCGTTTGCGGTGTTTAAAAATGTATGCTCACATTTTATTTTTTTGAAGTAGACCAAATCAATATCATTCCTTGAAATTTTCACAGAATTTTCTCTGCACGAAGAGGGAAAATCACAGAAATTTTCAAGACTGGACGTTAAGTAGTTTTTCATTTAAAAAATAAAGTATGGCAGGAAGTCTGCGACGTCGCAAACCGAGATACGTGGTTTGGTAGTTTCACCGTCGATAAGGCAAATTTTGGTAAGTTTCTCGAATAATTTGCATTTTCACAAGAAATTTCACAACGTCCGAATTTGCACGCGTACTACGTGTTACTAGAGTAATTGCTGGACAGTATTGACACCACTTGTAAGCGCTCCCCCATTCATCACTGACTGTGATGAAGGCAGGCAGAGGGACCCTCTAAGAGGGAGATAAGTAAAAAAAAAAAAACTTGAAATAACGCGAATAACTTTGTGTTCGAATTAACAACTTTCACTGCTTGTTAAATAGTTTTTTTTTATTATTATTATTTATTTTTATAATTACACATAAAGAATTCTTAAGTCCATTTTTAGACCATACGGGTCTTTACAATTTTTTTTTTAAATTTCCTACAATAGAATAGGGGTAAACACCGCTATATATATAGTTTTAAATAGTTTCGATCCAGTGTTAAATGAAATTATTGTTGACCTCCGAGCTAAACTTTTGCCGTACTGAATTACATTGCTTAAATTGTTAGTGCGGAGTCTCCAAAAAATAGTATTATTTTCTAGCTTAGAGTAGTTAATTCTGTAGCGTTTAGCTTAAAAAACAACCTTTAGAAAACAAGCCAAATATAGAGAATGATAAACTGCGAATTTAAGGAAAATGCAGATGAAATTTCTCAGCACAGTTACTAGCCTCAAAAAATAAGATTCATTACAGACGGTAATGATAACATTAACGAGGTTTTAGGACATTTCGTCAACGATTTTTCGTCCGCGCACCTGTTTTTTCCAGTAATTTACGTCAACGCGTTTTTTGGGCACGATAGTTTTGGTCCACGTGCCAGTTAAGACCCAAAGTTAATTGGCCCACATGTAAATACAAACGACAATTGCTCACGACGTTTTTGGATGCAAATGTATAATGTCTTGGAAGAATGAGGGTTTGATTGTTTTTTTGTTTTGTCTGTTTGGTCAAACGGAGAATAATATATAGTTGAGAGTTTTCGTAAAAATAGGGGAGCGTCAATTCTATGATACAAAATTCACTAAAATTCTCTGCACCTCTTTGGTGTAACAGAACTTAATTATCTTTCAAGAAATTCCCACCTTGTTATACCTGAACCGGATAAACCTCTATATTTGCCTCAGCTAAAGGCTCTTAGATTTTTCCTGTGTACGATAAGTATCTTGATTTGTTTTGCAAGGGAAGATCTGTACTTTTGAAGGATGCCTGTCGTTCTTAATACGTTCAAGTTCGTATAATACTGTGAAACACCTCCGTTGTGAAATAGTTGCTTCAAGCTGTCGCCGCACGGTGGGCGGGCGGCCAGCGCGTAACGCGCATTGGCGCCTACAAACCTAAGTGGATACTTCAAGCATTGTGCAATGCGTGAAGTATCCACTTAGGTTTGTAGGCGCCAGTGAGCCTCTCGCGCTGGCAGCTCGCCGCACGCCGCTCCGCTCTGTCAGGCTTTAATATTTATACTCGCATAGTCAGCGTTTTTTAACTCATGATTTTGAAGTATTTGCCCACTCTGCATTGATTATTCTCATTTAAATTGATGGAGAAAAAAATATGTATCAATTTATCAAAGGAGAATAATAATATAATGTGTGTTTTTTAAATATTGGTGGTTCTGTGTCAAATTTTTCGATTTCCAAAGCACTTCAATTTTTTCCTTTACATTTAGTGCTTTTTTTGTGCTGCAGCGAGGTGTGCGCGCAACCAAACGCTCAAAATTTGACGTATTTGACTCTAAAAGATCGACGTATAAATGAGTTAAAAGTAAAGATTGCGTGCTTCTTGGTTTTTTTCCCCTCTTTTATTCATTTTTGCAGTTTCTGTCGGCCTGACTGCGGCTCATTGAGATTAATTTCGCATGGAAAAGGTTTTACAAATATTTGTCACGTTTTAAAAATATAAATGTTTTCAAAATGAAGTAATAATGTCGTAAAGAAAAAAAAATAAAAAAAAATAAAAAAGTACCTCTACATATAAAAGGTATATTGTACACTCAATACTTCAAGGATAGAAATAAAACCAAGTATTCACCAATGACAATTTAAAACGACGATTCAAAAGGAGAAAGTAATAACATTTCATTTAGAAACTGAGCAACCATAACAACACCTCCTTCTCTCTCAATTTCTCATTTTTATATTGTCAATATAATTTTACACACCGACTAAAATAAAACGCTTGGACCAAGTCACTGTTGCTTACGTGGCACAGTTTTACGTGTGGGCGTAAACTACTGGACAAAAAAGGTAAATTGTTGACAAAATGTCCTGAAACCCATTAATAATACAAATTCTGGATTGAAAGTTGGATCCCCCGTTCTTAAAGGAATAGAAAGCGTTTAGTATCGAAATGAGGTTTTTTTTTTTTTTTGGCGCTGAGTCATTTTCTTTCGCCCTAAAGCCCTCTTGCCTGACTCCATCGTGTAACCAATCCGTTTCATTGACATCATGGAAGAAGTAAATAGGAAAAATTTAATCAATGTTCTAAATTATTGAATGTTAAAAATATGTTGGCAAAATATTGCAACGCCGAACCAAAGACGTGATCCAACTTTGAAGTTAGGTCCGCATAGCGTTCATCCTCCAGGCAGTTGGACAGTCACACATTTAATACGGAAAAAAACTAGTCTTTCGGATTTTCGGCAAGGGTATCAGCACCCTTAAGTAGGACGCAAAAGGCGTAAAACCTCTTCAAAGGTTATGAATAAAATATCCGTTCGTTGGAACAAAAAATTATTACCTCCAAATTCACTTTCCTTTTTCTCTCAAACCCATTTCCTCATAAAAAAATTCAACAGGCAAGCTCTTTTATCATGCTCACAACATAATCCCAAGTTAGGCTAACGTCGGGCTTAACTTTGAAGTAGAGTTGTATGACGATGTGGTTTCACCACTGGCCTACTAATCTGTGTTTCGTTCGGACATATGACGCTGGGTCCTTTTCCTCTCTTTAATGTTTATACTCGAGCAGTTCCGACATTGTGTATCACGTTTTGGTTAAGGGTGGTCGCAGCCTGCTCTAGCGCTGCAATGCAAGACTAATATTGTTGGCTCTCCCAGGAAACCACGTATTAGATTATGAGACAGAAATAATTTAGATTTCTGTTTGTGAGAGGCATCCTTGCTACTGCTAAAACTCGTTTTTGGACTGAGCAACGTTAGGAATAAATTGTGAGGGGGAGAGAACGAGGGAAGGCAGCGGAGATTCTCTCAATTTGGCAACATTAAAATTCATCGATTAAAATAAATAAGGCAACTTATAGTTATTGATGCAGGTTGCCTCACATAGAATCGATTACACTTTTTAGCATTTATTTTGTTGCCAACAAGTAGGGAGTCGTTCCCATAAAGATAATTTGCACATAAAATGACCATGATGTGAAAAGTAAAGCCCTATTCCTCGAAGACAACCTCTGCTCAATTCAAGTCAAGTGTCGTGAAATTATAAAAGGTCGATTAATTCAGTTCAAAGTTCATATCTGAACTTGCGAATAATAATCAAAGAAAAATACGCGATAAGCTCATCAACCGAAAGGAATGTGCATGATATCCCATCCTCTTTGGGCTGAGTCCTATTTTCCAATAACTTATTTTCGTGTTTGAAAATGAGTTTAAAAAATGTTTTTCATTGATAATTTTTTTGTTTTTTATTGTGGAATAACTATTTTTACAGTTCTTTTCTTGCTGTCATTCATTGGCACTTTTTCTTATATAGATGCCATATGCTCTGTCTTTGAAGATTTTTAAATAAAAACCTGTTACAATTAATTGTCTGACTTTGCAATGCTGTAATATTTCATGAACCTGCAATTGAAGGCTGTCCATTGAACTCTTAAGCAAAAAATCTGCAGAATACTAAGTGTCAACTTGTGCATCAAATCCTGCGATGGTATATTGCAAATTTTTAATGAATATATGTTTTTATTTATAGTATATAGCAATGACCGTTGAACATGTAATATTTTGCAGTATCTTAAACTAACTTATTTCTCAAAGTATTTATACATTGCTTCTACTTAAAATTTAAAGGCTTATTAACAGTATAGTAGATTAATAAGTTGTTACTCGCAAAATTTAAAACAAATATGATGAAATTAAGAATTTTAATCTCCCAGTAAACTTAGGAAAAAAAAAACTTTCCTTTTTCCAATAGCGCATTTTTACTATACAATTTCACCAACTATGATGAAATTGTATTTTTTAAAGGATTTTCTTATTATGGCAGATTTTACCAACCTTGAGAGCCTAGTTAAAATACAATTTTAGTTGAAAATACAGAGAGAAGATGGTTTGTGATATCAATTAATTCATTGGGAAGGGACGCTTCAAGAGAAAAATTATGAAACACCGTTCGTGTAAGTTTCGCCTCGCCGTTACGATCTGTAGGCCCCCAATCGGTGATTATTTATCAGGAAATATATTAAGCTTTTACATATTTCTAAATGTCTTCTACTCAAAAGTAGTCATCTGAGCTTCACTTTTGGCGACGCCTTTTGCGAGTGACATGAGTGACATAAGTTTTTAAGTTGTCCCGTATCTTTCTGATTTTGTATTCATTAACCCGGCCATTGAGTTTTCGGACAGCTTTCAATTGTTTGAGCACTTATTTTCCTCGCGTAAAATATCTTCCAGCGACGAAAATAAGGTCTTGTATTCTTTCCTAACTCCTTTTTCTGATGTGATGTAATCTTTAAGAACGTGAGTTTTAAACTTCAGCCGCAATACATACTGAAACAGTCTCAAGAAAGTTGTCCGAAAACTTTGTGTCTGCATGTTGTAATCATAATAACTAATGTAGTAGTTGAGAGAAAAAATTTAGGAGGTAAACTGATTTTTATGTTTTAAGTCTTTTTTTTTTACTGTGACAACAATCTTAAAGAATTTGAAAAAAATATCACTGTTCAGTAAGTCAGTGTAGAACTGCAGATCTTCAGATTTTCACCACGGCAGTGGACTAATATTGGTACTCAAAAAGCATCATATTTTCTTCTCTTATTCTTACGCCTCGGTGTCACGCTCATGATTTGAATTTAATATTGCTACAAAATAAGATACAATTCCTATATGAGGATATTAAAGAGAGAGAGAGAGAGAAAAAAACAATAATAATAAATGGGCTTAATGTCCAAATATCCTCCACTTTAGTTTTGTCTAGGTATGAAAATGGTTGATTTGTAAAATTGTATACAACAAAATAGGTACTCACATTGTCTTATTCATGGTGCTTTGGTCGAGCATGGAATTTGACCATGTCTACCTATAAAAGTTTTATTTGCTGAAGAGATGCAAATTAAAATATACGGATAATAGGAGCAAAGAAATAAAAAAAAAAAGGTTCCAATAATCTGCCAGTTTCTCTATTTAATTGTTTAACTACTTTGAAAAAGAATTGCGAGTTTTTAGCGCTCAGGAAAATGGGTGAAGGTTAATGCTGAAACTTGAGAAATAGAAATAATTGGTGTGCATCCATTTTTCATTGTTCTTTTTTTATTTTCTTCATCTGAAGCAGGATAAATCTTTTAATGGTTTTTTTCCAAATCCTGTTAAACCAAATATCAAATTATATGAACTACTTATCGTAAGACAATTCTTTCAAGGGAATCAAGCCTAAAAATCAGACCAGAATTTATAACTCCCTGGATCCGTATGTACAATATCGATATAAAACTATCGGTAATTTTTTTTTCTTTCTTTCTTTCTTTTTTCTTTTTACTCTTCGATTTTCTGCTACCAGATGAAAAACACGATATTAATCATATGAATAATCAAAACACAATTTCCAAAAATTATGCACTGAAAATGGCATTAAAAAGGGTACTTTGGTGGTTTCACGCACAAGAACTTAACCACAAAATTTTGTTAAATTCAACGGAGAAAAGTGTTTTTGATGATTTTGCATGTGCGATACCATTAAATGTGACTTTTTTCAGTGAGCATACTCAATAATAACAGTCTCAGTGTTAAGTAAAATTTTACAGCTCATAGTCCGTGATAATGGAACAAGGTGCAAACCGGAAAAACAATCGAGAGGCAAGACTGAAAAAACATGAATCAAAAACCGGGAACGCTTCGCCTACAGTGACCCAGCCATGATCAATCGATAAAAATGTAAAAAAAGAGAGAAAAAAAGATAAATACGATCGAAAACCTTAAAAACTTCATTGTTGGTGTGGTACTTTGATGCTTAGACCGTCTTACCAAAAATTTAGATTTTTCAGGTTTTCAAGTTTTTACTTTTTTTCTTGCTCTTATTTTTACCACGTGAATGACTGGGTCACCAGCGGAAACGTTTGGTGTATTTGATAAATGTTGTTCGTCTTATTTCTCTTTTGTTTGCCTTGCTTTTATTTATTTTGATGAATAACAGAACTATGCCTCCTTATTTGAAGTTTAATTTATAATTTTCATCCTTTCAAATTCATGAAAATTATTTCATTGGGCTTTTTTTCAACAAATATTGCATGACATGAGAGGCTTCTAGTTAAATCTCAGTCTTTTTGATTTTCAATGTATTCATACTGTAAAATTTGTAACTTTTTATGCATTTGTAGTATTTTGTAAATGCTTCAGGAAGGTTTAAAGTATTTTAACATTTTTTTATTCTTCTGATTATTTCAGGTATATTTTTACAATCGTTAGTTATCTCATTGGCATGTTCATTTTTGCTACGATAGTCGGTAAGTACTCAATTACAGTCTCTCATTTTTATCCTTCTAAAAGTAGAAACTAGTGCCAAGTCATATTACGAACATAAATATTAAAATGTGATTCCGATTTCCGTATATTCAGTGTCCTAAAGAAGGTCTTTGGTCGAATTCCTCCTGAGAGAAGGCGCAGAGTGCTACAGAGTGCTACAGTACATACTCACCTATCACGTTAATCAAGCGCTACTATAAATAGCGCGTTATACATGTATGATACAAATTAATGATCCTATTTGTTTATTCAACAGTCAATTAATTTTGCTTGAAAACAAATTGTGCTGGTTTTTATTTTAATCCTACACGGTGTGCATGACGAGTCACGCGGCCGGTAGTGGGTGAGGGTAATCAGAGAATTCCCACTCCCTCCCCCTTCCAAAAAGAATTAAGAAACAAAGAAAAAGACGGGAAAGGATTCCTCCCTGCCTCTTTTCACCTTCCCAGCCGAGTCTTTTTGCGCCCTCCTCCCCGTAAAAAAGAATCCTGACTACGTGTCAGTATTATGATCACACTCTAGGCTCTTAAAATTCAAATTTTCTGCTTTGTACTACAAATTCTCATCAAACATAAAAAACCTAGACTGTCAAGGAGATACATTTTCCTACTTTGTTCTCGTTTTCTAGGTCAAGTAGGGAATGTGATAACCAATAGGAATGCAAACCGATTAGAGTTTGAAAGACTGCTAGATGGTGCAAAAACGTACATGCGACATCACAAAGTGCCTGGGGGAATGAAACGGAGGGTACTAAGGTGGTACGACTACTCTTGGTCCAGGTAAAAATCATTTTCACATTTTTTTGGAAAAATTACAAAGGCAGGAGGAACTTAAAAATACAAACGTTTGATACTGAAATTGAAACTGCCAACTGTCTGGACAATAACATTCAGACCAAAAACAGAGAGTTATAGAACAGGGAGCTAAAATGCATATTTAATGAACAATGTATACATCAATCATAAGATTCACAAGCAACTGACGGTACGAAAAAAGTAAGAAACCCTAGCATTCGTTTTGACTATTTCCTTATCAGTGCATAGTGACAAATAGGTTGCATTCATCACTAATTACAAAAAGAAATAATTAGCAATAAATCACCAGACAAGGTACGTGTTTCAGTATCTTGATCAGTGGCGTGGCGTGCTTTGCAATACATCGATCTATCGTCCATTTCAACGTACGGAAAAGGGTCGATAGACAGCAAGTTCGCAACAAACACCTTCATAATCGATTATGTACCAAAGCTTCAAATGAGGGAATATCGAAAATCGATCATTCACGCCTCACCACTGATCCTGGTTCAAGTTTCTTTAACAAAATTTTACGTGAAACACGAATCTCGCAATGAAAATTACTGAAATTAACTTCCAACCAAAACATTTCAAGTTTCTTAACGCAAAAAGTCAAAAGCCCTCGTCCATGAAAAAACAACAGTCTACGTCAGTTAACTGGCAAACTAAATGTTATTGTAACAGCTTCTGTGGTATTAAAATATGACGACGTCAATATCGGCGCCTTCGCTCGGCTATTGCACGTTCTTTCATTTGAAAGACACCTCGTTGTTACCATAGAGTGGAGCGTTGCGAGTTCACGCATCGCGCCATGGCGCCTTCAATTTTGCGGACGCAACACGGACATCCATCACGTACGAATAGTTGTATCTCTGCGCCGTCATCAGCGCGCATCCTTTCCCTTGCGTTATTTCCAAATGCATTGTGTTAAAACGGATCAATTTGAACCGACTTGAGACGCGTTTAAAAACAAAGTCTTGAGCATTTAAGTGTTAATACATTACTGAAATAACGATTAATAGGAAATCGTCTTTGTAAAGAATACAAACCGTCAATGTCATATGTCTGCACATCATACGTTTCTCCTAATTTAATGGTTGTCAATGTTTTCTTCTTACAGGGGTCGCATCCAAGGAGGAGGAGACATAAACACTGCCTTAGGACTGTTACCTGATAAACTGAAAACAGAGCTAGCTTTACATGTAAATTTAAGTGTTTTAAAGAAGGTAATTACTCCCTATTTTTAGGCCGACATATTTATTTACAGCGTGTACTTATTTATTATTCTCAATTTAATTTCACATATTTACCCTCTGAAATTTTGCTCGTGGAAGGAAAAACTTTGAGATTTAGAATACGTGCTTGACTCAAAAAGGGATATTTTTTAATTTTATTGTAATATTCCGACTGAAAATGGCCAAACGTCTCGGGTGTTTTATTATTGTATTTTAGCCTTGTTTTCCGTTTTTCCTCTCGTTTTTCTTCTGTTACCATTGTCTCGGGCTGCTCCATAAACATTTCTATCTATGTTCTAAAATAATAGAAATTTCCCGCGATCTAGCAACCTCTCTTTGTAATCGGAGAGGAAAAAGTGAAGAGGCAAGCAAGAAAAATCAAAGGCTCGTCGCTCCGTGGAGGTGACTGGAGGTGGGAAAATAGGGAGGGGGGCGACATAACTTTGAAAGATGACGAAAAATGAGGAGCTTACAAAGAAAATGAGAGCGTTGATTACAACTAAACAGACGGCGAAACAAAGGAATACGTATCAGTGATTTGAAGTGAAAGGCACGCAGCACTGACTTCTTTTTCTCCTTTTCCTCGATTATTTAGCCTGATTGCCTCCTCTATCGGTCCGTGTTTTTGTTTCGAAATTGTGTCAATCGAACTTGCGTCTTGCCTCCTCAGACTTCACATTTCCCCCGCGTTTCCGCAGTCCCGGTGCAGCCTGCACTCCAGCAGAGGTAAATTCGTGCTTGCCACATCGTCATCAAAGTATCGCAAGCGCCGAGTGACGTTTCAAAATTTCCGCCGCCATTTTATCTTTTTACAGAGAAATTGTCGGTTAAATCCGTTTGAGAATATTGCTGAATTTTATCGGCAGCACACAAAAAATTAAGTGAAATTTTAAAACAGACTCAACCAATAATTTCTCTATAAAAAAATAAAATGGTGGCGGAAATTTTGAAACGTCGCTTGGCGCTTGTGATACTTTGGCCGGAAGGCGACGACATTGTATTGAACCATTTGAAGTGAAAATGTTCGATGGCAAAATATTATTTTACTCGATTATTCCTCGCTGGTATGTTAATCGGTGCCTGCCACTTTTTCAACAACCTGGAAAAAAATGAATGAAAGGAAAACTGAGCTTTTTCTATAATTTTTCACAGCGGTTACAGTGAGATCTAACAATGACTATAGAGTAACAAACCAAGTAGTTGTGGCTTCTGAATGGAATTAATTATTTGATACAAAGCGTCAATATCGGATTTGTTTGATTTTTCATATTTTGCGAGAAATATTCCTCGTCGACAAAGATGGAAATGCAAGAAATGCTCCTGTTCGGAACGCTGCGTTGTTCGCGAAAAGGGGGTTCTTTTATCCATTTTCCTTTGGAAAATATTTTACAATATCTCGCCGGAATGAAATGGCTCATTCTTGGAACTGTTTCGGATTTGCTCATTTTTAATGGAAGTTTGGTCATACTGAAGATTGATTCTTTCTATGAGTTCCATATATAATCACTTTAGTCCAATAGGCAGTAAACCGGAATCCTTCGATGAAAAAGTGCTGTTTATGGATTGGATTCAATGATGGGTCTGTTGCACGCAAGAGATATAGCCAACGAATTACACATTGTAGTGTGCTGGTTACACGCTCAAATTTTCATCAATTTCCGATCAAATGGTGACTGGTGCGCACCATCTACCATCAAATTTCTGCAGCCTGCAAAAATTTGATGGTAGATGATGGAGCTGTGGGGCTCATCCTTCATCTGATTTCCACACAACCGTGCTTATTTCATGCTTCTTTCAATCAACACGCTGTTTTAATAAATTTTACGCATCAATCTAGATAACTCTCGACCGCCATCTTGGTCATCATTTTGATCGGAATTTGACGGAAATTTGAGCGTGTAACCTGGCCATAGGAGAAAATCCGCTCTAAAGTCACGTTGGGCGTGTCAAAAAAGTCTGAAATCCACTTCTTAGCGCGTAATTTGCGGAATTTGTAACACACTTTCTAAAATTTACCGCGTATGTGGGCAGTTTTTCTTGGTGGCCGGCAGTCAGGTTTGCCCGGCGAGAGACCTAACCCAAATAAATAAACTATCTCGCGAACTGTAATAGATTCTCCTTGCTTAAGATTTCAATCCATTCAAAGCTTTTTTTTTTGCGAAATAAAGGAAGAAAAAGGAAACGATTCTTTACCACGGCAGCATTATGTGCAAAGTTTTTGTTCTAACTTTTTAATTCCTTACAGGTTACAATATTTCAAGAGTGCCAGCCTGAGTTTCTCCATGATTTGGTGCTAAAAATGAAAGCATATATCTTCACACCTGGTGACCTGATTTGTCGGAAAGGAGAAGTTGCGCGAGAAATGTTTATTATCGCTGACGGAATACTAGAGGTCATTAGGTAAGTTTTTTCATAACATCCAGGTAGTTTCCGCGCTCCGCGTTTTATTTTCATTCTTTGCCCGTGTCACATGGGTTCGAAATATTTAATGTAAAAACATTTTATACATTGTAGTCATGTTTATCAATAAAAGTTAATAAAAAAGAGTGGGTTCGAGAGAGGCTGTATATACTCAAAATTCAATCGCAGTAATATTCAAAAAATATCGAAGTTTGTGAAATAACAGTGAAATGCGTTGCATAACCTTGAAACAATACAACTTTTGATGCATGGTGGTTTTAAAATGCGAGATACTTGAATTTTTAATACTGAAATGAGGCTTTAAAAAGGATTTGCGTGCAACTGCAAACTTTAGGAATAAATCTGATCTGAATAATGTTTAAGTTCCTCTTTATACGACTCACTACTTTACAACATGTTTTATGAAGTATTAGAAATGTTCGACTACCTGATGGGCGCATGCCAGCTGTTCTATCGCTAGACGATATTATGAATTTCTTTCGAAATAGTTGTTTTTTATCTGTTCTTGTAAACTCTTAGATATATTACAACAGTTAATTAACTGTAACCTGTTTTTTTTTTCCTCCAGTGAGAGCGGGCGAGTTTTAACAACAATGAAGGCAGGGGATTTTTTCGGTGAGATCGGAATCTTGAATTTAGATGGTTTGAACAAGTAAGTGTACTTAAATATGTTTCACTTTTTTTATTTTAAAATATGTGTGCGATGATAACAATTCAACATGCTCATCTTACTTTTTAAATGCATCCTTAACCCCACGATTGTGGACACCTGATAAATAATCAGGATAGTTAATTTAGAATTATTATTTACACAATTGTTTGATTGAAAAAAAAAAGTTTTGACATTTTGCAAATATTTCGCACTAAACATTTGAACAAACCTCATCATTTTGAAAATCGGGTGTTGAAGGTATTCCGAATAAGACACGATAATTGAACCGCGTTAAACAGAAAGAAACCAAGCCACATCAGCTATTGCCAAATTTAACAATGACATTTTATTTTTTACGAGCGAACGTTTGTGCGGATTCTTTTGAAAATTTTAAGGAATTTGCTTTGTAGTATGGAGAAAATTCACTGAAATTTGCACAAAAATTCGCACAACCGTTTTCATGTAAAAAATTAAAGTGCCCAGTTAAATTTGGCAATAGCTGATGTGGCTTGGTTCCTTTCTGTTTAACGCGGTCCAATTGTGCTTTATGGGATAGCCAGAGATAGTGATTTCTTAGTGCAAGATACATAGGTAACATATATAATTCATTTATTTACAACTATAACCTAATTAAGACGTTACCTATTATCGAGCAGTCACCCATTTGAAAGGGGACTTAACTAAACATAATTTTACGAATCATTTTTAGGAGGACGGCAGATGTTCGATCGGTGGGTTACTCGGAGCTGTTCAGTTTATCGCGTGAGGATGTTCTGACGGCGATGAAAGATTATCCGGAGGCTCAAGAGATCCTCCAGTCTTTGGGACGGAAGCGGCTTATGGAGGCCCGAAACATCAACAGAGGCGCAAAAGTAGCCGGTAAATATACGATTAATCCTCGCAACTTCTTTAAGCCTGGCTATAGGTGCTATGGGGATGTTTACCATGCACTGAAAAAAATAAGTATGGTAAACTATATATGTCTACTTGATTTTTGACACAGAGATACCATTCAGTGGAAATAACCAGAATTATAGCGGTATTCACCAGAACTCTGGTGATCTTACCAGAGTATGGTAAATGCTATCATAGAGCCCGGTATTTTTTACCATACTCGGATCACTGAGTCAGAGTATGGCAAAATCTACCATATTTATTTCAGTAACCAGTTTTCATAACGCAGGTCTGCGTTCCAAAAAAAAACGCTGGAAAATTGACTGTTTTGTGAGTAATTTCTAGCGCTGAGGTCAAAATTGACCTCTGTGTATTTTCCTCATACCCACCAGTTTGTCAGAAAATCGAAATTCCTTTGAAATTGAATTTTTTAATTTCAGTTCAAGTGCAAATTGAATATTCCTCAGATAAGTCGGTTTTATTTTCCCCATTTTTCCTACGAAGAAGTATCGACCCAGAGTCACTGATGAATAAAGGAAAAACTCAGGTCATTTCTGGATCAACGCTAATGATTACATGAGATTCAAACCCCATATCTCTAGATTTTGTTTTCCAGACATATATGTAATAGAGGAACTGACCAGGGTGTCTCTATCATTCTGAATTGTGCCCTGTATGTTTCAATCATCCATGAATGTGACAAATGGGTAAAAATCAGAATCATGCGGAGAGACACCCAACCCTCTATACCTCTATTACATAAGCTCTGGTAAAAAAGAATTTGGGGAGATGAGGGTTGAATTACATGCAATTTATATCATGCAGTCCGAGAACAACCTAAGTTTTTCCTTTACTCAAAAATGTTCGAACTTCGCCAAAATTTCAGCTTTGTGATGCACTGACGATGAATGGGATTTTAGAGGACTTAATTGATGCGCTAAACGTTTTCACCCTTCCGCGTTCATAAAAGGTCGCATTTCAAAATAAATTCAAGTCGAAGTGAACTCCTGCCTGACTAAAATACGCCGTCTCGTAACAAAGCCGCTCTCGAAGTCGACGCTTAAACTACAAAAACCGGGTATCTCGGTTTTCCATGCTGCAGAATTTTTTTCAAAATGCAATATTTTTTAAACAGAAAAACTTCAAACGTCATTTCGCGAGAACTTCTCTAATTTTTCCTCACCCTGTGAGAAATATTTTTCCAAAATTCCAAGCAATGGTCTTTATTTGCTCTTCTTCGATAAAACAACGCGGGGGCAGAACTTTTAACACACCTCAGAGGAGTTACGCGCTTTTGCAGTTTCACCGTCGAAACGCCCTTTATCGCAAATAGTGACAACTTAAGCCTCGGCAAGATGTGACGACAGCGGTTGGCCCGGCTCAACTTGGACGCGTTCCTGTCAAACGGAACTATGTGCATGATGACGTGAGCCCTGTAATGCATGTATTCGTATGAGTCTCAGGGCTCACGTCTTAATGCACATAGTTCCGTTTAGCAGAAATACGTCCACTTAAGAGTTAATTTTACGCTCGAGAGGTGATCGTCTGGGATCCCTCGAAATTATTCCTCGTAAGCTGAACTTCGCGACAGGCCTACAAAACAACCTCCTCGACGGAGAAATTGTCGCGTCACCTCCCTCGCGGGTTTTTTATCCCTCGTCAACGCCCGCCGCCAAAGGGAGTAGGCGTGCTTTAAAGTGCCTGCTTATAATTAATTCGGCTAAACTGTTCGAAATCCGACCGAAGCAGATTCGCCGATCGAGTAAAGGCGCCCTTTGGTATAATAAATCAAAATAAGAGTGAGGTTATTGAAAGGGTCATTTTTGGAGGGCCTTTAACTTCTTTTTCCATTAAGAAGCCTCTCATTTTAGACATTTTAAATGGAGTATAATACTCGCTATGTCACTGATGAAGATTATCACTAAAAATGAAGACGATCAAAAAATATTCTCAGAAAATGTTTCCCTCTTGCACGCAGTTTCGAGAAGTAACTGAGCCAGAGGAAAATAATTTAAGGTGATTCGACGGGCGCTATATTTTGTGTCAGAACGACAATCGATAAATCGCAGCAATTAATTCCATTTTCTCAGCTACTTGTCATTTTTTAATTCCTTAGTCTCCTGAAAAAAGAATCGAAATATCAACATTCGAGAAAAATGACGAGTAGCTGAAAAAATGGAACCGATCGATGCGATAAATTGCATATCGTTTTGACACAAAATATGACGTCCATCGAATCACCTTAGGACATTCCGTCAACGATTTTTTGTCCGCGCACCTGTTTTTTCCAGTAATTTACGTCGACGCATTTTTCCGGCACGGGAGCTTTGATCCACGTGCTAGTTGAGACCCAAAGTTAATTGGCCCACATGTAAATACAAACGACAATTGCTCGCGACGTTTTTGGATGAAAATGTATAATGTCTTGGAAGAATGAGGGTTTGCTTGTTTTTTTGTTTTGTCTGTTTGGTGCGACGGAGAATAATATATAGTTGAGAGTTTTGGTAAAAATGGGGGAGCGTCAATTCCATGAGACAAAATTCATTAAAACTCTCTACACCTCTTTGGTGTAACAGGACTTAATTATCTTTCAAGATTTTCCCCGCTAAAAGGCTCTTAGATTTTTCCAGTGTACGATGAGTATCTTGATTTATTTTGCGAGGAAAGATCTGTACTTTTAAAGGATGCCTACTGTCATATATTAATACGTTCAATTTCGTATAGTACTGTGCAACACCTTTGTTGTGAAATGGTTGCTTCAGGCACCGCCGCACGGCGGGCGGGCGGCCAGCGTTCAACGAGCATTGGCGCCTACAAACCTAAGTGGATACTTCAAGCATTGTGCAATGCGTGAAGTATCCACTTAGGTTTGTAGGCGCCAGTGAGCCTCTCGCGCTGACAGCACACCGCGCGCCGCGCCGCTCCGCTCTGTTAGGCTTTAATATTTATACTCGCATAGTCAGCGTTTTTTAACTCATGATTTTGAAATGTTTGCACACTCAATATTTATTACTTATTCTCATTTAAATTGATGGGAAAAAATATGTATCAATTTATCAAAAGAGAATAATAATATAATGTGTGTTTTTTAAATATTGGTGGTTTCGTGTCAAATTTAATGATTTCCAAAGCAATTTAATTTTTTCTTTTACATTTTGTGCTTTTATTGTGCTGCAGCGAGGTGTACGCGCAACCAAACGCTCAAAATTTGACGTATTTGACTCTAAAAGATCGATGTATAAATGGGTTAAAACTAAAGATTGCGTGCTTCTTGGTTTTTTTTCCTCTTTTATTCATTTTTGCAGTTTCTGTCGGCACAACTGCTGAGATTCATGTCGCTTGGGAAGGGTTTTAAAAATATTTGTCACGTTTTAAAAATATAAATGTTTTCAAAATGAAGTTATAATTTCGTGAAGAAAAAATTTTAAAAGATAAAAGAAAGTACCTATACATATATAAGGTATATTGTACATCGAATATGTTAAAGATAGAAATTAAACCAAATATTCACCAATGACAATTTAAAAAGATGATTCAAAAGGAGAAAGCAATAACATTTTATTTAGAAAATGAGCAACCATAACAACACCTCCTTCTCTCTCAATTTCTCATTTCCATATTGTCAACATATATTTACATACCGACTAAAATATAACGCTTGGACCAAGTCACCGTTGCTTATTTTACGTGTGGGCGTAAACTACTGGACAAAAAAGGTGCGCGGACAAAAAATCGTTGACAAAATGTCCTGAAACCTTAAGTTCTAATAGGGGTCTATTTTATTGCATCACGTCATCTTCATTATACAAATATCAATAGCGTGGTGTGCTTTGCGATATATCGATTGATCTGCAATCTAAACCAATAGGAAAGGATCGATAAGCAGGTTGTTCGCAACGAGCCCCCGAATAGTCGATTCTGTACCATAGCTTCAAATGGGAAAATTTGAATAACCAATCACTTACACCTCGCCACTGACAAATACTATTATGAATTATACATATAAAACAAAATTGAATTTTATGAATGAATGTAATCAAATCCTCAGTTTGATATTAATCCCGAATAATGGGCTCATTACTAGGATTGCTGCATGGAAAGTTTTCCGAGTGTAGTGTCTTCGAGATTCAAAACTAGAACACAGGCTCATCAAAATCTGTTTTGTTTTTCACCAGGAGGTGATAAAAAACGGAAACAGGCATCACCACCCTCTCCAGACAGTGGAGATCATAAAACCAGCAAAAAAATCGTAGACAAAATTAGGAGCGATGTGAAAGGCCTCCGGAACGTGTTACGGAAGAGCCGCCGAGGAACAAGGTAACGCACTAGCTTTTATATCTATATCCCCTCAGTATGTGTCAAATTCAAACTTAATTTACCTCTCTACTCTTTTCCAAATCATTGCAATTGAGAGTTATTCGCGGGATGATATTATGTAATACCAACATGGTCTTGCAATTTAATTTGGACAATTTTTTTTGAGTTCTAAAAAAGACCTTAAACTCGATCGTTTCACGCATCAGACAAAACTAAAGAAATCAAGAAGTGACAAAAACTTTTAAGGAAACGATGAATAATGAATATTGAATGATCCCCCGCCGCAGTAACACTGTTAACAGTAAAACATAGATTACAGGCATACCAGTAGATGCAGTGATGAAAATTGTCCGTTTGGAATGAAGAACAACGTGATTATTGTCTGTTTAGTTTGCTGCACCTCTACTTGATATTATGAATCGATCTTCATCAGGACGACAGAACAATTATCTTTAACATTATAATAGAACTACATGAGTTAAAAAGATATGAGAGACGTTTAAATTATCAACGAGTTGACTCAATCCACATTACAAGTGACATTTTCACTATTGGGAAGCAAATCAGTGATTTTTTCGATTAATATGAATAATAATCATTGATTTGAAACCAAAATTCTACAGTGAATTACCAATTTTATTTAAACGAGAGGGACCTAAAATTGTTTTACCCAGCATTGCACGTACTATTTACTCTTCCGTGAATGTTTCCATCACTATAAACATCTGTAAATTTTTTTCTTCCTCCGCGTTTTTGAAGCCTCGTTATAAACGATGAACGAAGTTCGTGATGAACTGACACGTGTAGTGCATGGACGATTCTGTACGGGCAATCCTCCTTCAATGAACTAGGTAGGCAAAATGAGTTGCTCGGGAGCTTCCTTTGATAATCCCTGTGGCGCGCATTACTGTCCAGCGTGCATTTCAAATAGTTCATCTTCAAAATATTCATCAACACGAGAGGTTTGAGAGGCGACTCAAAGGCTTGAATAGTTGCTTTTGAAGTCAATTTGAAACATTTTACAAGTATACAAAATTATGATTTGTATACGACTCGAGAAAGATTCAATATTGCGACAAGTACGGGTACTAAAATTTTGATTACTGACCCTTATGCCTCTATGCCATCAACTTACATGCTGGTAATGTTCAAAGACATATTTATTCGATCATTTTTACCACTTAAAACTCTGAGAGAAGAATCGGATAACTAATTTCGTTAAAAAAATTAAATAAAATAAAATAATAAAACGTAAAAGGAAAGAAATAAAGAAAATGAAGGGAGCAACATTAAGGTGAATCCAGGCTTGGAACTTCGCGATTTGGCCACCACGTCGCGCTGCTCAGAATAGCCGTATATATTTGCCAAAATAATAAAAATTGTAATACTTATTCAAGATTGGAGATCCAGGGTATATAGCAACATACTTGAGGAACACTCAGGAAAAAAATGTTCTCAAAATTCCTAAAAATAAAGTCTTAACTGCGGCGGAAGGTAATTCCCATTGCGGCAATGGGAGAGAGAGAGGCAGAACACGAGGGATTCCGTTGCGCGCTCGGCTGCCGCCGCTGAGCTGAAAGTTTCAGCCGTACTTTCTCTGCGCGTGTTATTCTAATTGCCAATATTTTTGGCTCAAAATACCAAGCAAAAAATAATCTATATTTTGCGGATCTGCTTTTTGTAATTTGAGGAATATTTCAGTAATCGTCGAAGGAAAGTGAAATTCTCAGTGGTGATTGGTGGTGCTATCTCTAATCTTAAATTGTCCCCAGTCAAACCCTGGATTCTCCTTAACCTTTGTTTTTTTTTTTTGTTGTGTTGTGGAACGCGATTCTTTACCTCGAGTCTTTTATCCTTGATCTCATCACTACCGAGTATCCTGCTTCCAAAGTAATATTAATTTCTTACTTCTTAATCTTCCTCACTAGACTTCGTTAATTTCTGTTTCCAGGACAAAGGACGAAAGTTTAGAGCTTCAGCCTCTGACCAATGTATCCGGTGGTCAGTCTGGGGGCCACAGCAACAAAGGCTTACTTTGCCGGATGCCACGGGTGTGGAGCGATGAAACATCTCAAGAGGAGGATTCTCCAGCACCGAAAGACGAGTCCAAAGGCCAAAGCAAACCACTTCTACAGAGGTTAAAAATCTGCAAAGACAAGCAGGAGAAAGACGACGGCGAGAGAGGAGACGAAGGAAAAAGGGGAGGTGCGGAACCCGAGGGGGACGCCAAAGATAAAGAACCCGAACCAATAGGAGTAGGTCTACCGCTCCTGCAACGACTCCTCTTGCTCAAACAGAAGGAGGACCGCGAGGCGGCCGAGATCAAAGCGGCCGCTTCGAACACGGCCGAAATTTTGGCTTCGACCGTTCGGACGCAACAACAGAAGTCGCCGGTGTCCAAGCCGCGCAAGAAGTGGAAGGAGTTGGCGCCGACCCCGTGCCAGGCGGCGATGAACCAGGTGGAGACGACGAAGAACACCATCGCCAACTCCTCGATCACGAAGAAGGAGAACGTGGTGATCAAGAAGTCGGCCGACGCCCAAGCGAGCAGCAGCTGCAGTAAACCCGGGGCGTGCGGCTCGAAGGAGAACGTCAACGCGGAGTCGACGGGCGGTGGCGGCGGCGGGGCTAAGCCTCCCGAGCCGAAGCGAACCAACTCAGGTACCAAGCCTTGGAGCTTGCTCAAGAACGCCACAGTTCTGTCCGCTCCCCCGAGCGGCGCCAAAGAGCCCACTGTGATGCCCGGGACCCAGACACCCGACCCCGCCCCCACCCCCGCCCCCACAACTTCCACCACCCCGAACACTAGTCTAGCAACAAATTTAGAAAGTAAGCACGTTAGGATTAACTCAATTGCTCAATCGTTCTGCAGGGACACCAAGAAGTCTGCAGAGGCTCAACTTGACAATAAGTTAGATATACCGCTTCGGATCCCGTTCACGCGGAAGCCGGGCGTCCTGCGGGTCCGCC
Organism: Bemisia tabaci; assembly: GCF_001854935.1. Taxonomy (NCBI): domain Eukaryota; kingdom Metazoa; phylum Arthropoda; class Insecta; order Hemiptera; family Aleyrodidae; genus Bemisia; species Bemisia tabaci. The sequence goes on from NW_017565155.1 coordinate 187,736, forward strand.
AGGGGATCCGCATGTACAAGTCCATCGAGGACCTCTCGCCGGAGTACTCCGGGCTCCCGTTCGTCAAGAAGCTCAAGATCCTCAACGAGCGGCAGAAGCTGGCCGAGCTCGAGAGGGACGCCTTCCTGCGCAGCACCAGCTTGGACTCGAGCGGGGAGAACGAGAACACCTTCGACACCGCCACCCTCACCCGGAGCCACTCGGAGGCCATCGCCATCGAGCTGGTGCTCCGCAACCAGCAATCGCGCAACGCCAAGGCCGCGCGGCCGGCCAACCTCCCGAAGACCTTCGACCCGGTGGCCAACACCCCGCTCGTCTCGCCGGAGAGCAACGAGACCCAGGAGCGCAAGCACCTCAAGAGCATCCTCAAGAAGCTCTCCTCGAACAACCTCTTCAAGAAGGACGAGGAGGCGCCGCAGAAGAACCAGTCGGACCCGACCACGGCCGCGCCGGCCGCCAAGATCGACCCGAATATCAAGAGGCTCATGCGCGCGCAGACTTTCGAGGGCTTCGCCGCGCGGCATAGCAAGCTCACCAAAAGCGTAACGTTTAACCGGGATACGCTTCAGTCGCCTCCGGCGACTGCAGCCTCGCCCACGGTCAAAGATCTGGAAGTCCAATTGTGCCTCCCGGTTAAGTCGACGGTCGAGGAGGTCAAATCGGAACCCCTGGAGGCTCCGGTCTCTTCTGGTGAGGAGCGTCTTCAGACGGGTCAAGTGGACAAGTCGGTTTCGCCCTCGCGGAATCCGGACTTGATCCCGGACGTTGATAGGATTCCGACGGTTGCCGAAGCGAGCACCCCGGTGGATGTTATCTCGGCGCAGTTCGCGATGTGCGTGGCGGGGGATGCTGCGGCGCCCTCTGGCGGGAGTCAGCAGAACATCACGTGCTCGACGCAAACGGACTCGGCGACGTTCGACGGGGGCACGGACGGCGGGGGTGGAGCCGAGGTGTTCGCCTTCCCGGAGTCGATGTCCATCACCCAGTTCACAAGTGTTCAAAAGAGCTTCCGTCCGGACTCTCTCCTGTTGCCTTCTCATAGTCTAGAGGAAGAATATTTCAACGATATTCTCAACGGAATCAAGCACGTCATTCAAGGACATTTAGTAAGTGGTCGAGTTCTTTACCCAAATATATATGATTTCAGCTGAATTCAATGTGACGAAAAATAAAATTTGGCAGATAGAAACCAACCCTTTTGACTCAAATCCAAAATCACTGAAAATCAAAGATTGTAAGTACATCTAAGTGTCCCTAAAATAATGGTCAGTTGAGAACGAGCATTCCTGGTATTTCAGAAATTCAAGCAACACGAGACTTTCAGTCCTCCTCCGAAAGAATCCAATCTCAATTTGCTTCAGTCAATAACATTTTGTGAAATTTATTTTGATATTGTTCTTAAAAGAATAATCTGATCTATCCGTTGATCCTTCAAACACTTGATACAGGCAGCACTTCCTGTTGCTGTATGTCAGTACTTATTGATATAACTAAAAATTGAATGGAAGGAAGGTTACCGATTTTGCATGATCGATTGTGTATCCTCTAACAACTAAAATGATAACCTACGTTTCAGGAGGATGTGCAAACGAAGTTCAAATCAAAAATAGTCAATTTAGAACAAGAAGTAAGAACAAGGGATGAAATCATAGCAAGGCTTCAACAAAAAATTCATCGGTTGGAGGTGGGTATCATTATTAAAAGTTTAACTTTGTAACCTTATAAACTTTACTTTGCCAAAGATTTTCTCTCTCTCTCTCTCTCAACTCTGTTTTTGTTCTAGAGAGGAGGGGAAGAACTTTTCATGCAGTAAAGTTTACAGCCATATTAAAAGATTTCCAAGGGCACAAAAAATGTCTAAGAAAAAAATTCAGAATTTTATTGTTCATACTTTTATTGTAAAAAATACTAATTAAATTCATTTATTCAGGGTATTCAATCTTTCTTCACAAATTTTAAAAAATATTAAATTTAAAAATATTCAACTTTGAGCTACCTAAGAATCTCATCTTACCTTTATCCGAATTACGTCAAATTAATAATTCTCGCACTGTCAATGTCAAATCAATCTGGTATGAAAGTCTTGCGTAAGCCAGGTGAGAATCTAAAAAGGTCTTAGCCTTCACCTTTTCTGCTTCGCGAGTTTCTAATTAGACCTGCACTGACGAAGGACTAAAACTACACAAAGCATTTTTGTAATATTATGACTGTCGTAATACTTTTTAAAAGTTAGTAGAAGTACCGATATGAGAATATCGGCATGAAAGTCAAGCTAATGTTTCCCTCTCTCTGAAAATTTCAGGCAGGAATTAGGCATTCAAGCGAGTCCGACTCGGATAGTGATATGGACGATTCGGATGAATACTCTGATCAGCCATTCATGGTAAGTCAAAGAAGATTCCTTATGACACTTTTGGAACCAATTTACGCAATAATACATGGACAAATCCAACCAAAGTCAGCGTAACAGCATTTTATATTGCCTAATTTCCTCTCGAGATTTTTTTGGTTTTGTTTCCACACAAAACCAAACGACATAACATCCTGAAACTTTTTGTGAGTTTTCCATAGTATATACAAAAATTCTCTTCAAATATCAATCTGTCATAGCCTGTGTTGAAAAACGGAACATGAGAGAAGATTCGGCAAAGTCAGATATTGTAAAGCCCATTGTTACATCCGCGCGGAATTGAATTCATTTTGCCGATATTAGCGAAAAAGAAACTTTTAGGAAAAATAAAAACCGTTCGGTTTCTTAAGATACATCATTAAGGACACAAGAGGTCAGAAAGAACTCTTTAGTCTTTGCGTCTTTATTGTTCACCCTGGCACCTCGTGCGCCTGCAGCTGCGCCTGTATGGATTTTAGAAAATCCGAAGCGCCTTCAAATGTGTGGATATGTATCACCGACATCTTTTGAGCACGAATAGTCGCATCCAGGCTTTACGAACGGCGTTCCAGTTGCCGTTCATATGATAAGAGCTGCCAAAAAGGCACTGTTTACGGGTTTCTCATTTTATTCCACTTTTTGATGACGAGTAGGAAGAGGCTACTTTTTATCTTCTAGAAAGAAATCTACTATCTTAATGAAAAACACTTAAAGTATAAATCTAATAATTTTCCTCGGTGAAGTGAACGATCCTTCGAGGTGATGGCTCACAATCATACCACGATAATCTTTCATCAGTTAAAATTTTATTTCTTCAAAATTTAGATCGGATAAATTTATCTTTCATCGGTTAAAATTATATGTCCTCAAAATGCAGGTAGATCAGTCGTCTCTTTCTTCTATTTACTACTTGGACGAATTTCTACCAAACAGACCTATGTGTGGGTGGAAATATGGGGTGTGCTAGTCGAAGCTGCATGAGAAGCAGTGTAAAAGTGGGCGTGATTCCTTTTGAAGAATTGGAAAAGCGGGATATTACATTCTATCAAACAGACCTATGTGCCAACTGAATGCGGGACTCATGAGCCGCGGGATGGGACGAGAGCGTTGTGGACAGGGCTCATGAGCTAAAGCGCCCCGACGACGATGTCCCCGCCGCGACCACCCTCGTTCGTTGCCGCTGACGTCACTGGCGCTTTATTATTCACTCACTCTTACGGCCGGAGAACTAACGAGCACACCCCATATTTTCTCACCTGCACATGGGTCTGTTTGATAGAAATATGTCCACTTAAGTTAATAAAGATGATAAAGATGAAAAAGTATACCGAAACACGCATATTGTTGAATAAAGTTTAATTGCTTGGATGCATTCCGGGCTTAGCCCATCTTCAGCAAGCACTTAAAACAAAACACAGAAACCAGTTGAAATTACAGTAAAAATTGTCACAATGCATGATGGAAGAAGAGTATCGAGAGGCAAAGCGAAGTAAAAACACTTGGGAACTGGTCAAAAATGAAAAAGTGTTAAAACATGTTAAAAAATGTTTAAAAATGTTTAAAACTAATGTTTTTTAAACATGTTTTAACTTGTTTGAACATTTTTTCATTTTTGACCAGTTCCCAAGTGTTTTTACTTCGCTTTGCCTCTCGATACTCTTCTCCATCATGCATTGTGACAATTTTTTACTGTAATTTCAACTTGTTTCTGTGTTTTGATTTAAGTGCTTGCTGAAGATGGGTTAAGCCCGGAATGCATCCAAGCCATTAAACTTTATTCAACAATATGCGTGTTTCGGTATACTTTTTCATCTTTATCATCTTTATCATAACAGCACGCGAGATGCGTTTTACCAGTTACCACTTAAGTTACCTATTTTATTATTTTCAGCGAGGAGATTCGGTGGACACGGTGGTGGGTCCATCGGAGGAGGGGGTCTGGGTGGACGAGAGCGGGCGGTGCGGGAGCAAGACGGGGCTGCGGGGCTACCAGTGCAACCGGCGCTCGTGGGAGGACCACTCGGAGGAGGAGAGCCTGGAGCTGCAGGACCTGCCGCGCTCCATCACGCCGCAGCCCATGTGGACGACCGTGGAGATCGGCTCTGAGTCCTCCGACAGCCCCGGCTCCCTCGACTCGGAGCACTCCGTCTCCGGCTCCACCTCCGAGCAGGACCTCCGCTTCCGCAAGCACGACTGCAACTGGGAGATCCAAATGCTCGCCCGGGAGCTCGACCGACGGAAAACCGACCGCGTCCAGGAGCGCAGGGACCGCGACCGAGATCGCAAGCAGAGGTCAGCCATCTTTTCTACTTTTTTTTCTTGTACGTGGACGTTTATGTCGCATGCAATGGAGCTCTTTCAAATGTGAGAGATTTGCAAATTAAAGTGGTTCCATGTGATCTAGGAACGAGATCCGCCACCACGCTGCGCTGCCTCACGGCAGAGAAATTACAAAGGCAGGAGGAACTTAAAAAGATGGAAAAAATCTCCGAAAGGAAGTGAGAAACATTGAACGTTTCATACCGAAATTAGAACTGACAATGGAGATGCTGCATGTGTGAGGAATTTGCGATTTGACTATCGATTCATATGTAAAAGTTCGCAAGAAACGCGATGGTGTCACTGGTTTTCTCTGAAATCAACTCCCAAGCTCAAAAGAAGCTCTCAAGTTGATGCCAAAATGGAGGGGATATCCCACGCTATCTTGATAGTCCACCTCTACAGCAAGACAAACTCTCCATGCAAAGATATGGAGCAAATACATTAGCAGGGTTGCTGTGTTTTCAGTTAAAGAGTCCCCAAATAAAGAGGCAGCCCTGTCAATGTATTTGCTCCCTATCTTTGCATGGAGAGTTCGACTTGATGTAGAGGTGGACTTTCAGGGTAGGGTGGGATATCCCCTTCATTTTGGCCTCAACTTTAGAGCTTTTTTGAGCTTGAGAGTTGATTTCAGAGAGAACTAGTGGCACCATCGTGTTTCTTGCGAACTTGCAAACTCCAAAACTCAAGAAAAGTTCTCTAAGTTGAGGCCGTATTGGAGGAGATTGGAGATATCCCACGCTAAGTTGAGAGTCTATCTCTACACCTAGTTAAACTCTGTGATTTCTCCATGCGCAGACAGGAAGAAAATACGATAATTCAACTTTGAAGTCCCCGAACAAGAGGCAACCCCACTGCTCAAAGAAATTCAAAGCAAAATGATCATAGAATTCCTTAAAAATTCATATTTTATCAAAGGAAATTTTCCAACGTCTGAAGGCTCATATGAGGCCTTATTTGTAACAATGGCAGGTGTAAAAAATTACCTTTCCAAAACACGCCTAAAAAACTGTTTTGGTCACACAAAAATCTAATGCATGTGTTCGGCTCTGACATAATGTACAGATCTCGAAGATCACATCTCAAGTATTTTTTCAAAATATTATCGATGCCGAAACAGTTTTTTGAACTTGTTTCGAAAAGGTAATTTTTCACATCCGCCATTGTTACATATGTATAAGTCCTCATATGGCGTTTTTACTTTGCACGGAAGAATAAACCTCTTTTTTTTTTTTTCTTCTTCTTCTTTTTTTTTTCTTCAGGGACATTCCCCATCTGACTTTATTCAGTTTTAGTGTGATACAAAATAAATGAGTGTGCATATAATAATTGTTTACATGGTGTTGATAAAATTATTTACATTTGAATAGGACGGAAATTATCGGTAGATATCTCTATCGCCCTTGAAACCTCTGTAACTATATCGTTGTTCAATTGAATGCTTCAGGTATCGAAAGCACAAACCGCGGAGCACGGACAGCAACCAGTTATCAGAGCTGCTGAGTCCGGAATCAGGCGGCTCGCAGGAGCTCTTCGTTCTGGACCCCTCGTCGCTGGCTGCCTACAACCTGAACCCGAAGCTGCGGACCCGGACGGAGACTGTCTCCCGCTCCTCCTCGAACCTGACCCTGCCGACCGTGGCGAACCCCATCGCACCTCCCGAGGGACTCTACCAGAAGTCCCTCTCCATCGGGAGCCTCCACTCGTCCATCTCGAGCTCGGTCCGGCGCGGGTTCCACCTCCTCCGCAACAGCTCCACGACGCAACCTCCGGAGGCGGCGCCCTCCACCGGCCCGCCCTACTCCCCGGACATCGTGCCTACCATATCCCAGGCCTGCCTCCCGCCCCCGCCTCCACCTAATATTTGAGCTTGGGTAACTGCTTACTGAGCTCTCTAGGTCTCGCCGTTCCCTCTCAAACCATTTGAGGCGTTGGCTGCAGAGAGGGTATTTCTTGGTTGTGGTGTTTCAAAATTTCCTCTGCTATTTTAAATTTTAGAGAGGCAACTATTCGTTAACTACTCTAACTCCCTGAAGAACTGTGGGAGGATAGGGAACTTTGGCGGCTAAGTGTCGCAGGAGCAAAAGCGGATTTTATGGTGGAAAACAAAGAGAATGTAAAAGCAGCCCGAAACGGAAAAGACAATCGAAAACACGGGAAAATGCGGAAACAAGGCTAAAACACAAAATACATAGGCAGGACGTTTCGGTACCTTACGGCACCATTATCAACTGCTTAAAATGAATTAAAAATACAAAATAAATGGGCGGGAGCGCGAGGGACCAGCTGAGAAATAGGAGCTGTGATCAGAACCAAGAGTTGTAAGATTCCTTCAGAAAGTCGATTTGCCGCTACGAGCCCACGACATGGATCATCATCAGGAGATCTTAATCTGAAAGTTCTAATCTTTATTTCTCAACAATATGTACACTTTACACAGGGAAAATACACGACAAATACATACATAGGGCTATAACACTTCAATCCTTATGTCCGGGGGAAAGACGTTAAGGGACAGGTGAAGGTTGGAGGCGCAGCATTAGTCGTGCGTGTACATAGGAGGAGGTGCGCTGCAGTATACGTGCGAGCACAAGGACAGGGTGCTGCAGTACACGTGCGAGCACAAGGATAGGGAAGCTGCAGTAGACGTGCGAGCAAGGGCGTGTGCAGCAGTAAACGTGCGTGCGCGGGATGGAAAGGATGGGATTGAGAGCTCCGACTAGGGCGCGACGAGGGCAAAGTCGAGAGCGTCTGATTTCACCAGAGAACTGGCCGAACCCCTATCTTTTCAAAACGTAGAAAAAACAAGGGAACGGGCATGTAAATGAGACCCCGAACTCTGGTGGTCAGGGATGAAAAGCTGGAGGGATCCCTCTCGTCGGCGCACAAAAAACCCTGCGCGGTTCCCTGCGCGGGGGCGGAGAAAGCGCGCGGTTGAGGCGTGGACGGTGGAATAGGGGAGAGCCACAGTGGGCTCGAACAATAAATTAAAATAAAAACCAGCAAACGGCGTTACATGGTGAAATTGGTATTGAAATGAGACTGCAGTGATAACAGAATAAACCGTTATAAACCGCGGATTTTATATTTATAACTATTCAGCAATAATATTCTTTAATTTTTCGTTTTCAATATTGTAAAATTATGAGGAAAATTCGACGACAATTTCAACGAATTCCATTGATCTGCTTTACTTATAATGGATGAAACTTCCGCGTAGATTCTGAGACACCGCAACCAAGAAATGCTCTTTCTGCACTCAGCGTCTCATTTATGTCATGAAAAAAATTCAGGGTCAATACAGATAATTTTATGCTTTCAAGGATTCGTAGGGGCACTACGCAAGATCTCTAGTTTTTTGCACGAGGTGGAAAAAGAATGTTGCACTTACCATTCTCCTGTTGAATTCTTGGTTCAACTCACTTTTTAGTCTTGGTTAAACTCCGTTATTTTTTTGATAAGAATTATTTTGGCCCCAATTTAGCAGTGCCTCTCCAGAATTGTTACTGGGACCAACATAATTCTTACCGCAAAATTAACATTGTAGCTTTAACTAGAGGTCAGGCAAAACCTGAAATTCTCCATGAGCCAATACGGATATTAACTCTTCTTTCCTCGGGCGCGAGTAATATATAATTCCTCGCCATAGGTAGCCTAACAAATATGACAAATATCTCTCTTATTTGCAAAATATTTGACAGCAAATTCACATATCTCATCTTCTGTGTGGATTCAACCTCTCTGTGAGAATGGCGATACATTGAGAAAATAGTTATTAACAAGGGAAAATATTGGCGTGTAGTGCATCCGGGTGTATTTTATTAATGAGATGAGAGACTTCCGTTTCATACTGATATAACAGAACTTAAACCTCAAAGAAAGCAATGAAGTATGGCATGAGGATTAAGAAAATAAGCAGGATTAAATCAATACGATGGTGCATAATTCAGCCTCGTGTCAGTTCAGTATTTCATAATTGAGTTACTTAATTCCACTCTAAAAAGTGAAAAGAAATTGTATATACCAAATATAAATATTATAATTTCTGTAAAATTTGCTACACCGATACTGTGCAATGAAACACTGCAGACTGACTGCAAAATGTTTCCTTTTTAAGGTTTATCGGTCAAAAATCATCTAATTATTCAAATGATCTGCAGATTATCTCACTCGAGATACACTCTAAATGAGACGTATGAATAGTTATTGATCATTTCAGATGAATAATCCCAAAATATTACCTGTATATGAGAATGTAAGTACAATGCGTACTTGCATTCACAACAAAAACATTAATTTACGTTTCACAAGAACATAAGTTCAATTTTTTTAGGCGATAAAATATTATGAAATTTTTCAAACTTACACCCTTTTTGCCAAAAGTTCATGTACCGGCGGACCTTCTTAAAAATTATACATATATTAACATTCCTCAAACATAAAAAAGCTGTATAAGACAGTTGCATCAAAATGTATTTTTCAATGCCCAACAAATTTCTTCGATTAACACCGATTCGTACTTTAATATTTTCTGCGATTTTGCGTTGAAAGTTGGAAAGCCCCCTCCTCCTTCTCCTCCCCCAATTACTGCCCTTAACAGCTTTCTGTAATCATTTCGTACACTAATCTAAAAAAATCAAGGATTAAAATCAGTAAATTTAATAGATTAGTCTAATGCACTGTGACGGATGAGTAGGTGACCATTACTGATTTGATGCACAAACTATAGAAAGCTTCATTCAATTTCTAACTTTTTTTCTTCTTTTTTATTGTGACAATATTTCTGTTTTTATGGTTTTAAATGAAGATTTAAGATAGATCTTTCTTTTGACGTTCCATCACTATACTTTCGTCAATTAAGCGTTTTTAGCAATGTGAGTGATCATTTGGTATATTTAATACGCAAAATTTCGTTTCAAAGATATTTGCTCTGTGCCAAAATGAATGCATGCAGTCACCTGAGGAAATAAAAAGTCCGCAATCTTGAGTAAAACTTATTTGTAAGGATATTGCATGCATTACAAAAATCATGCGTATTATAATGTTATTTCATACATACTTTTACAGCACTTTCTAAATATTAAACAAAAAAAATATGAGAAAAAGGAGATGACACCAAGATATTGGTATCAAGTTTTGATTTCCCAACGCTTCCGCGTACATCATCTGAAAATGTTACGTATTCACGCAAAATATAAGAGTGGATCTTTAACGGTTCATTTATGATAAATGAATCACATTAGATTCTAGGCAGGTGCGAGAAGTATTTTTTCAACAAATCTGAAGGCGGTAGTTCCTGTGAATTCTTATACACGTGTGAAAGGAATATCCTAATTTTCCATGGTCTCGGAAATTAAAATTTTAGATCGAGGATGTCATCTGAGCCACTCAATAGTTTAATCTAGTGATTTTTTCCACGTCGCCATTAGTATATTGTTGGGTAAAAAAAAACCTATCCGAGTGCATATTTATTACATAGATTACAAGAGTTTAAACCTTAAAAAATGTGATTATTTTATTTTTATATATTTATCATTGTTATCATTTCGGGTACCAATTAAAATGTTCAATAGGATTTGTATATACACTAAAATGTGATATAATATTGTTAATTGAAAGTTGTTTATTTTTCGTGCCCTTCCATTCAATTATTTTAAAAGTATAGTGTGCTTCGAATTCAACACAGTTATGATAGAAAGAGTGGAAATTGTTACCTAATTCTAGAAGTGTGGAAAGGTCATCGCCTACAAATGGTTATGCCTAGTGTTCATCCTTCTTACCAGATTTTGGCTTAGCTGAAATTGCTAATCCAATTTCTATAAGACAGAACATATGACCACCTAGATAATGCGTGAACAATTTTTTGCAGTCAATCTATTGATAATATTTCTATCTCTGTAGATCCAACAAGAATAGTGATATCAAAAGAAATTGAAAAAATCCTTTAAAATATTCAACTCTCAAACGTATTGCCAGCCCAAATCAACCCTCGTGGCCAAGTGTAAGGGTCCATATCAAATTATGCTTCGTTTGTATTGAATAAATTTTCAATGTGAATCAAAGGAGCTTCTATTGAATGTCTCCTGCAATGGATAAAAGAAAAATTATTATTTTCTTAAACAAGGCATTTTTCTTCACGATTTTTCAAGGAGAAATATCTTCTCAATGAACTTTCAATGGTTCTTTTTTTCTTTTCTTATAACAAGCTCTGCATGGGAAGATTGTATCCATTCTCAACTTATATTATTTGTCCAGTACTTTATTTCCTCTAAAAAGTAATTCTCCTCATAAATCGGCAGCAATTTCTTCCGTAAATTTTTCCTTACACTTGGGATAATTGTTTATTCGTTGGAAACTCTCCTTTTTTCTGTGTTTCGGAACCATAAGTGCATTCCTGTATGAGCCATAGTTTGGACATATTTTTCCGTTTGAAGCTATGGTAAAAAATCGATTATTATAACACTCGTTGCAGACGCCTTAGTAATCGATCTTTTTCTATAGGTTTGAATGTCATATCAATCGATACATCGGAAATCACGCCACGGTACTTGCTCTTACGTGTCTCGAGACTCATCCGAGACTGCACTTACGGCTTTCTTCCGTCACGCGGCAGCTTTGAGTTGAATATCATGAAATTTCATTAACCTCGTCTTTATCTAATATTATTTTCTTATAATTTAATTTGGTCTTTAGCGAGATGAGATAGTAGGTACGTTTGATCTAAAAATATTTTTACAACACCACTAGTCTGAGTCTGTTGAACGAGAGAATTCCCTCTATGCCGAAGGATTTTGTTTAAATTCGTATTCCTCTTCCCCATGATATGGAAAGGATGAGTTGGCTCTTTATTTTCCTTTCCCTTGCCCTTGAAATGAAAGCGGGTCAAGGGAAATCAACAGTTTGTTCATGTCACTGTTTTTGTTGCAACTTAACGTTAAATATGATGTTACAAATATGTTCAATTTATTTAGTGAAGAGTTGACTTTATATATGTGTATGATATTATGAAAATGCTTCAATAATGTACATTTTTTTCTACAGTTTTTGTAATATTATGATCCCTTTCTTTTCTCTTAATAAATTTACGATAAACTACGTTTTATTCCTTCTCCTCCAATTTATATCATTACATATAATAATAGTAATGCTCCCAAGAGATATTACTGAGTTAAGCATACTGCAAAAAAAGAAGATAGCTAGGAACAACGAGAACCCCAAATTCTTTGAGGTTGCGCTTCACCTGAGAATAAGTTTTTTGGTCGCAAAACAATGGTGAAACTACGAAAGCACGCGTATCCTTCTGATTAATTTCTTCATCTTTAAAATGTAATGTTACAGTATAAATTAATTTGAGACTTATATGCACTATTGTACCAACTTGTGATTAGAGGCTCATATGGAAGGTATAAAAGACGTACATATAGACGTTGCCAAATTTCTTCTAATAAAACCCATGTCTCGGATAATTTTGTAAAATATTCGAATTTTTCACAAAATTTCGTTTGCAACCTAACCTAATTTATCATAAATTTCGAAGGAAAATACATTTATAACATTTGTCGGGAGAAATTTGGCAACCTTCAAATGCTCATGTGTCGTTCTTTTTTATCACGGTTCACGATAGACATGATGATGCTTTTGAAGATAAGTCAGTCTGTATTTACTATTGGTTGAATGTAGGAGGCGCTTTAAAGAAAAGAACAGAGGTGATGAGAGTGGAAAAGGGTAGAGAGAGGGGATGGAGAGTGCAGTTGGATTTGTCTCTAACCTTTGTGAGTTTGCCGCTGCGACTCTAAACCAACCTCCTAACCAAGCGAGTCCTTTAAAGCTCACATGTTTTCGCTGTACCAAACCAAAATTTGCTAACATGCTTTATTGCGTGAAGTATCCCTGCACTCTTGTAGGCGCTAATATGCGTTTAGCGCTATGCGTGAAGTTTTCCTGCAGCCTTGTAGGCGCCAATCTCTCGCCGCGCCGACCAACGACCTCATTGTATTTGGCGCAATGCGTGAAGTATTCCTGCAGTCTTGTAGGCGCTGGCCATCTGCGTTTCGCGCCGACCGGCGGTGGCGGCCGCACTGTGGTTGGCAAGATTAGAAACGATGATACAGCATTAGACATGAAAGAAACTGTAAAAACAGACGAGAGATTATACATTTGAAGCATGGCTGGATAAAACTGATAAAACCGTTCATGCCGGCGGCGCAGCGTATTTTGGCCCCCCAGCCCGCCTTTTCTCAAGATGTTGGCCTCTGAAGACAGCCGATTCCGGTAAACTTTTGTTATGTTGTTCTGGTGGTTGATTGCAACATGATATCACAAAGAAACCTTCTATAGGTTGAATTTTCCAGATTGCCCTTCCTTAGAGCTAATTTGACTAAACAACATTTGCGGATTTGAATTAGGGACGGCGAAGAATGCCCGCTTAAAAAGGACTTACTTGCGGTTAAAAGTCGCGACCGCACACTTACAAAGATTAGAGACAAATCCAACTGCATCTTGTATTGGATAGCCGATTCCGGTAAACTTTGGGTATGTTGTTCTGTTGGCCTCTTCCAACATGTTTCCGCAAACAAACCTTTCTACACATTGATTTTCCAGGAAAAATACTAGATTGATTGGACTAAAGATTAACGCGAGGATTTGAGGGAATAAACAATGACCACGCTTAATTTTTCAGTTCGTTTTATATTCATTCAGCCGTCGCTGAAACTTTTAGAAGATAGCGAGAGATACAGATAAAGGTGTGATTCTCTGTCATTTTTTTCTGTCGATAAGTAAAGAACTTCTGGAGGTGTCTAAGAGAATGTCCTAAGTTCACAGAACCACCCTGCTTCAAAAAAAAAAAAAAAAATTTGACTCAGAATGCTTCATGGAATACATGAAAGCCTCAATGACACAAATGTTAACAATTGTAGAAAAATTCCTAAGTGATGTACAAATTTGCTGCAAATTAGGATAATTAACATCAGGAATTTAGAAGAGACACTATCCTTAAAAAAATTGGCATTTCAGATAAACATATTACACTTAAATGGAAAATGGAGCTCTAACTCAAGCTTTTGACGGCGATGAAACTGGAGCGAGCGTAAACACTCACACTACAACAAAACATTTTCTAATGTAGTGCACAATGTTAAAAACTATAGTAAACAAATTTTGAAAAAGAAGTCATACATCAGACCATTACCAATACCGTATTCGACTTTTTAAAAGAAAAATTCGAGGAAAAACCTGTTCACTTTTCGAAATTTCATTTATCTCTTTATTCGCAAATGTTTTTCCATAAAATTCCTAGAATCTGCTTACCCAAGCCTTTAATACGATCCCTCCTCCTTTTTTATCATTGTCATGTACAACATCCAAACTCTTTACAATTGACAGTTTTGCATTTCTATCTACTCCTTACGTAAGGTCTACAAGCTACGCCATTGCGGATGTCCACTGGGGGGAAAATGTGAGATGTCAGGCTCGAATAAAAAACTCGAAAGTGCGTCAAAGCAAAGTAAGATCCGTGAATGAGGAAATATGATACGGGAAAATGGTGCACGAGTGGTTCCTAAAACATTACACGAGGAGATTTCATGCGTGTCCAATCGATAGTGAAACTGCAAAATAACGTATCTCGATTTGCGGCGTTGTAGACTTCCTGTCATACTTTGCCCTCGTGGAAAACTATTGAACGTCATTTTCTCAGAAATTTCAGTGATTTTCCTTCTCTTAATAAAGAATATTCTGTTAAAAATTCAAGCTATCATTTTGGTTTGATCTCCTTCTAAAAAATAAAATAGGAGCAAAGATGTAGAAACACCGCAACCGAGATACGCATTTTTTCAGTTTCACGGTCGATGTGACAAGGGCCAATGGTGTACGACCCAGTCAGTCATTTGGTTCATAAAAAATGACATGAGGAAATTTTTTATGCGTGTCATTGAAAACTATTTGTGGAAGTGAAAAGGATAGTGTGTGACGCTTTGAATTTTTTTGCGAGAAATTGACGTAGGTACAAAATGCGTACATTTAAGCCTACAGGGCGAAAATATGCAAGTATTCTCGTAATCGAAGTTTCGGAGTGAACGTTGGAGTGAACGAGATGTCGACCTCATCTTTCTATAGCTCGTCCGTTGCGCCTCACTCTAATCCTAATGGGGGATGTTGCTTTTATGAGATAGGTAAGTAAGCTCTTAAAATAAAAGTAATTACATTTACTATCCAAAATGTCATATTAACGAAGAAGAGCGGTTTAAAACAAAACTGTGATTTTAAGAGAATGGACACAGTAACATCCAAGTAACATCTTTTATTCAACGAATACTTCGTCCTTCATAAAATCGTCAATAGAGCTTACTTGAAAGTGGTTCGATGTATCGTTCGGTTCAAAACAATAGAACATAATCTCGAACAAAAATTTTAGGTATTTATTTGGAAAAGCTGAAAATGAGAAAATTCCTAACAATTTCATTTTACATTGCCATTTGGTACTCGAAAGAAAAAAAATTCGATCACAAAAGACCCGTTCCCTCAGATTTGTAAATTGACTTTTGGGGTCATGTTCACATGTTGAACCAATCAATATCGATACTATCTCACCTGTTTTATGTATCAAATACGATCTAAAACGATCCTAAAGTTGTCAGAAATTGTTCGGATGATTATAATCCGACGTGTATTATCATCGACCGTATGATGAAGGTTTTTTCTATATTTGGCAAGACAGCAGTGCGTGCGGTGCTTACTTGCTTGAGTGGTTAGGTTACGGATCAAAGGCTTAAGGACGGAGCGTTGAAAGCTAAAAATGAAGCCTTGCCTCATTGGTTGAAGGTGGTTGGTAATGCTGGCGGGACCACTTCGGAATTTGAAAAAAAGCTGGAAAGATTATGAGGCTTCCACCTATTTTGGCTCAAAAACCCCGTGACGATTGATATTCGTGTTTCAGAGTGTTTTTTTTTACAATCTTTGATAGTAACTAAAAATAATTTATACTCTAAAAATATATGTGTAATACCAACAACTTTCATCACTTTCATATGTTCACTTGCACAGTGATCTTCAAATACGAGTACCTCGGCGTTTTCCCAAGGCAATTTTAGTCCGTGTGTTATTTGCGACCACCGCAGACAATTTTTGAACTATAACACGTAAATATTTTCACAGTACATGCATTTTTCTTAGCCGCGGTGGATTTTTTTTTCACTCGAGAATGTAACGATCATTTCTGGAACACTTTGAACGAGTATTTTCACCGCGGTTCGATCTTACCTGTCACTGGTGACTCGAGTTTCGATGCCGCCGTAAATGCAATTTCTGTATAAAAATAAGCTAAAACTATTATTTATGCAATATCGGTTACGATATGTCCAAATCAGGCATTTTAATCGAGGTATGAGAACTAAATAAGCTTATAAATGTATCTCTTGACCATTTCAAATCGAATTTCCGCTTCCCACACATGAATTCCTTAGCTCTTTTACACACTCACACAACCACACTGCGCAAAAACAATAGTATGCTTATTAACTCATTAACCTCAAAGTTCGATAAGCTGACATCCTTATTGCTGTACATTTTAGAAAATGTAGGCTTCCTGATTTAAAAACTTAGGAAGCGTGTTTGTTTCTTTTTTGTGTTAAATGAAATGAAAGCACGAATTTCTGACAAGCACGTTCCACAATGAGTCAGTTACACTGGTCACAAAATTGTGTTCTGTTGCTTGATTCTACAAGGTGTGTCCAGACAGTAACTTTCTATGTTTAATTTTAACAGACATATCGCCTCATGAGAAGTTGGGTTTTTGACGTTATCCACCGCGGTAGTGACACCCTTGGGGTTTCCTCCACCTTGCTTTAGTCCGAGGTTCCCGTCAAACACCAGTGCAAATGTGCGTCACTCCGACTGATGAAAGCAAAGTCACTACCGTGGTGGATGACGTCAAAACCCAACCTTCTCATGGGGCGATATCTGTGTTAATATGAGTGTGGAAAGTTGCTATTTGGACAGATTTTATTATTTTAGCCAATCTACGAAAATCAGGCACTAGAACACAATTCTGTGACCAGCGCAACTGACCCATTCAATAAAAATTGAATCATTGAACCATACTGAGCGTTTCCGTTGACAGGACCTAATTTGTTGCGTTCATTTGACTTAAACACCGCATCTTACCTCAGACTTTTCAGTCAAGCTGTAGCGAGAGGCAAATATCTGTTGAACAAATGGACGTATTTCTGCCGAATGGAACTATGTGCATTAAGACATGAGCCCTGCGACCCATGAGAATATATCGACGGTGTAAGTCGGCAATCACACATTGCGGTGTCTGAAAATCTCCACCTCAATGTATTTTTTTTAAGGAGAACAAATTGACATCATTCCTTGAAGTCTTTGCAGAATTCTCTTCGCACAGAGAAGAAAAATCACGGCAGTTTTAAATAATTGCCATTGAGTAGTTTTCCGTTTAAAAAATAAAGTATGACAGGATGTCGCAAACCGAGTCATGTGATTGCCGACTTACACCGTCGATATGCATAACAGGGCTCATGCCATAATGCTCATAGTTCCGCCTGGCAGAAATACGTCCAAATAAGGGCAGCCTTTCCTCTTTATGACCTCTAACTTCCCTTTTTACCACCAGTGCACAAACTGGCGTGGTGCCTCATTTTGCGAAGGATCAAATCGTGTATTCCGCCTCAAGTCCGGTGCGCTTGCTACGCCTGCCAAGTGTATCAAAACCACGAAAAAAGACGTCGGGCGCAGGCACCAATCAAGGATAAAAATGTCCAGCCGGGAGACATCTTCCACGTTAGCGTCCCTGGTTCCTGTTGCGCGGAGGACGTCATTTTCGGGATGTCTAACCAGCACGTGTTCCAGCTCGACCGGTTGGGCCACAACAAGGCCAAATTCAGCGTGAACCACAAGAAGTCATGCTACCCCGAGTGTAAGAGCCGAACGATTAAACCAAAAGAGGGCGTCACGCTCGTTCCTGTGGAGAAGGCATTGACCCTCGCAATACGGATGTCAGCTCCTGGACTCTCTTTCCCTTTCGGGTCTCGGAGGTTAGTTTAGGCTGACTGGGAATTGCAGAGACAAGAGA
Source organism: Bemisia tabaci (assembly GCF_001854935.1). Classification (NCBI taxonomy): domain Eukaryota; kingdom Metazoa; phylum Arthropoda; class Insecta; order Hemiptera; family Aleyrodidae; genus Bemisia; species Bemisia tabaci. The sequence goes on from NW_017565155.1 coordinate 205,534, forward strand.
CCCTACACTAGTATCTCGGCCATTGTGGAAACTTTTACTTTCGGGACTTCAGCATTCTATTGTTGACTTACCTACATGGTTGATGTTCAACAACGTGTTGGCAGTTTTGTTTGCAAACAAGTCGCAAATGGCCGACGTTTGGGAAACTTGTTTGGCTCATGACGTCATCCGAAGCTCATCATCGACCATGAAGGTAAGTCAACAGTCGAAACTAGGGTGATGACTGTTGCTCCCTAATAAGTATCCATATGGAATTGTTGAAACTCCGAAAGTAAAAGCTTCCACCTGTCGCTAGGAGGCCAGTGGAGGGTCTCTTGTCTCTGGGAAATTGATACACTGTTGTTGTGTGATATTTGTTATTTACTTACTTTACGACGATCAGCAACCAAGTTATTTACGCCGAGGACCAGGAAACCTTATGTGCTGGTTACACGCTCAAATTTCCATCAATTTCCGATCAAACGGTGACTGGTGGCCTGCAAAAATTTGATGGTAGATGATGGAGCTGTGGGGCTCATCCTTCATTTGGTTTCCAGACAACCGTGCTTATTTCATGCTTATTTCAATCAACACGCTGTTTTAATTAATTTTACTCCTCAATCTAGATAACCCTCGACCGCCATCTTGGGCATCATTTTGATCGGAATTTGACAGAAATTTGAGCGTGTAACCAGGCCATTGAATTTTTAAATTTAATCGCTTAAAGATTTTTAAAATTTCGTTGACTACCATTGGATCATCTGAGCTTAAAGGATGGATGTTACGAGGAATTTTGAATTTTGATGCGTCTAGCTTACATTTTAGGACAAGAAAGCAAAATATGGTCGATTGTAAGGGGGGAATGTTGACATAGAGAGCAGAATGGAACTGGGGATTTTGAAATTAAATGAGAATGAGAGAAAAAAGTATGGCCGATTCGTAGTCTTGTGAACCTACACGGGATTGCTGGAGTATTTACATACGAATAGTATGTGTGTAAGACCGCTGCTTTTAAATTGGTGCATGAAAATAAAAGTAACCGAGTGGGTACAAGATTCCTAGTTATATATGATCTCCAGGAAATCTAGCAGTGACCGTTGGACTCCTGACGGTGCCCATCGCAAACAGACGCATGATGAACACCAACAGAAGTCTACTACTGCCTCCATTTCCTGGAGATCATATTATGCAACCAGGAATCAGTGGCGCGGCGGATCGAAGGTGGCGGGTGGGAGACATAATCCCCTCCCCCCCCCATGGCATATAATGTTGAAATACTTTTCCTATTTTTACTTTCATACACGTTTCACTACAACGTTGCCAACAGGCCTGTCGCAAACTTCAGCTAGAGCATAAAGAAGAGTTTTTTTCTTGTAGACAATGGCTCAGAAATTACAATAGGAGAGCCTAAAATGCAAGCCTGACTTCACAATCTGTGTTTTTTTAAGCTTTCCGCTTCAAAAACGATACTACGGCACAGGTGAAAATTTCGTAAGAGGAGTCGTTCCATACAGCTCTTGGGTACGAGAACGCTACACAATATTCAACGTGGTTGACGCTTCCGTGCGCAAATCGTATGGAGGCATCATAGTCTCTGTAAACGCAAGGAAAATGCACATATCGACGGTGAAACTACCAAACCACGTATCTCGGTTTGCGACGTCGCAGACTTCCTGTCATACTTTATTTTTTAAATGAAAAACTACTTATCGTCCAGTCTTGAAAATTTCTGTGATTTTTCCTCTTTGTGCGGAGAAAATTCTGTGAAAATTTCAAGGAACGATATTGATTTGGTCTACTTCAAAAAAATAAAATGTGAGCGTAGATTTTTAAACACCGCAAACGAGATACGTGGTTTGGTACTTTCACCGTCGATATGTATAAACACGCCGGTTGAATAAATCCGTCCCGTCGCGTGTGTTTTGGCAGACTGGCGTCGGCCATGTCGAATATTGTGTTGCATCCTAGTGCGCTAAGGTTGGATGGAACGGCACCTTTTACGAAATGTACGCCTGTTTTTAGCCTGTTTACGCCTGCACGCATATTTTGTGCACAGATTGTGAAGTTAGGAAGACTTCCCCGATGCGCTCCTGGTGATTTTTGAGCCATTTTTTACTAGAGACAACTCTTCCTTTCGCTCTAGCTAAAGTTTGCAACAGGTCCTCAAATCGGTTATGTCTCTCTTCACGATGCCTTGATCCATCCCTCCATTCGGGGTTAACCGCATACTTGCTAGGCAAGTACTCATACTCCGATGCAACCTTCAATTTGCTGCTTAGTTCACCACTCAGTGCTTTGCTGCTTAGCTCCTTGAGTCTTATATGCTTTTTATGTCTATAATGCTGTGCAAAATGAAATACCAAAACTCGGTTCTCCTATTTGCACAAAGGGCCGTTCATATAATACTTATCTCTAAATGGAGATGTTGCATGTGTGAGGGATTTGCGATTTGACCATTGATTCTTAAGCAAAGTTTGCGAGAAACACGATGGTGCCACTGGTTTTCTCTGAAATCATCTCCCAAGCTCAAAAAAAGCTCTCAAGTTGAGGCCAAAATAGAGGGGATATCCCACCCTACCCTGAGAGTCCACCTCTACATCAAAACAAACTCTCCATGCAAAGATAGGGAGCAAATACATTAGCAGTGATTAGTGGGGCCGATAAGTGGAAAATATCATAAGAATCGTGCACTTCTGGAAGAAAGCATGAAAATTTCAGGGATTCATCTCTACCCTATAGACATTCGATTCAGACATAGACCCCAAAAATCTGAGCCCCCTGGGGGGGCAGGGGGCCCCCCAAATTTTGAATTTTGAATAACTACTGAACGGCTAATGTTAGCGTAATTTTTTTTAAGTAGGACGATAGGAAATTTTATTAGGAACGAAAATGGTTCTTATGAATTTTTCTGTGGGATTGATATTTAAGGCGTGAAACAGGAAAAACCATCGGGGGACGGGGAGCCGGCCGTTCTGAGGCAGATCCGCGCGCTGCGCTGTTTGCCCGGTACGCGCGCGGCGGCACAGTACGGTGTTACCGACGAAACAGTCGCTTGTCTTGGTTTAATCTCAACGATGCACAGTTTGAAAAATAATAATGAATTTACCGTACTGCCGAAATACTTTTCCTCAGTAATATAAGCTCTACTTTTTATTAGTAATACATAAAAACAAGCAAAAGCGAAATACTCCAATGTGAGAGCGTCGAGTCAATAGGAGGGATCGGTCATCGCGCATCACGCGTCTTGTTTTCTCTGAATGCAGAGCTTTTCCGACCTCATTACAGAGTAAATTACCCTTTCCTCACGTAAGTTTTGTACAGGATTACATTTTTTTAAGATATTAGAGCGAAATAACAAGTTTTAATACGATTTTGACCCACTTTTCCATGACTATTGGAAATGGCGAATCCTTCGTAACTTATTTTTAGCTTATTTTTCATGTTACTTTCGGCGAATGAGACAATGAGCTGCTTACATAACCATGAATTTTGCAAAACTTGGTAGAGACATTAATTGAGGAGTGAGGAGGGAGGGTAGGGGGGCTTCACATTCCCTTCGCCACCAAGGTTACCAGATTTCCTTCAAAATGAAGGAAATATCGTTTTTCGTTCATGTTCATTGGTTTCTCGCAATTGCATAGGTACTGATTCATACGGAACATTCCGACAATGTTCTTTTCTCCTCTTTTTCCCTCCAGCCAGTCAATAGAAGTTTTCATTTTCATGAACTCCCCATTTTTTTAGTTATTCAACAAATATGCATATTTCAAAAAAAAAAAAAAAATAGAACAATACATTAAATAAATGATAGAAAAGAAGATATCTGAATACTATCGCCTCTTTTTATCGAGTCATCCTTGAAGATATTATTGGTACTTACCACGACACATAGAAAATGGAATGAGCAGTAAAAAAAATCCATGTATATTATCTTACATTTTGTTGTATGGAATTTAGAGTGGAGTTGGTAACATTTGTATTGAAAAAAATATTAATATAGGAGGAAATTTATTTATCATGCAGGTTCTAATTCTTTAAAGAACCTCTGAGAAGGACCAGGCCTCAGGAAGAAATTCATTGCATTTCTTCTTTTTCAACCCGCAAATCTCGTACCGATTTTTGATTTGTATGGAGCTCATGGAAGAGTTCTAGGTAAGTACGTCGGAGACAATTTTCAAGAAACGGGACTTGCAAAATATGCAATGCACAAAACGTACATCTTAAACTTTATCGTACAATATAACACTGATCGAATTGGCTTTAGAGATTATCAAAAGGTTAATTTATCGTCAAAATATCAAAAAATCAGTCAAAATCAGTAATCAGTAATCAGTTGCAAAATTACCGAGATTGCGGAATATCGTACCTATGATGCGCTGACATAAAAGCAGGGTAGGTTCCCAGTACTTAGGCGCGACTTCCTATCACTCAAATGGACCCTTTTGACAGATTAGCGGATACGGCGGCCAGTTCTTACTTAATAATATTCTTTGTACTGTACAAGAAGCAGTCCAACAAAGGGTTTTTGGGGGTCATTTATCCCTATCAAGCTTTCTCAAGATTCTTTTGCCGTTTTTTTTGGAGCAAGTTTTGAAGGTGGTTTTGGTCCTCTTAAAAAAATGTCTATACGTAGTAATGATGTACCAAAATTTTCCTGAAAGAGAGGAGAATAAGCATGTTTTTATGTATGCTCATTGTTTACAAAATTAGGCTCCCTGTCTTAAGTAAGCATATTTAGATACCATCCTGATGTCGCAGCACCGAGAGAAAGAGAAAGAAAAACATTTTAAAATCATTTTTCAGGTCATCGTGGTACACAAATAAGATTTGTGACTTTTAGCCCCCCCCCCTTCCCGAGACAACTGTGCCTCAGATTTTATTCCGTTCTACTGATGTCTGATGCAGTTATCTCGGATGCTGTAATAAAACTTGACATGCCCATACAACAAAACAATTCGGAACTCCAGCACTTAACCCCTTCTCTTTCTGTTGCCGTGCGCTCGCTTGTATACATATATTACCTGCATAAGTTAAGCCCTTTTTAAGGCTTTATAGGTAGTACGATATATTCACAATACTTTCAAAACTGCGCATCGTTGAGATTAAACCAAGACAAGCGACTGTTTCGTCGGTAACACCGTACTGTGCCGCCGCGCGCGTACCGGGCAAACAGCGCAGCGCGCGGATCTGCCTCAGAACGGCCGGCTCCCCGTCCCCCGATGGTTTTTCCTGTTTCACGCCTTAAATATCGATCCCACAGAAAAATTCATAAGAACCATTTTTGTTCCTAATAAAATTTCCTATCGTCCTGCTTAAAAAAAATTACGCTAACATTAGCCGTTCAGTAGTTATTCAAAATTCAAAATTTGGGGGCCCCCTGCCCCCCCAGGGGGCTCAGATTTTTGGGGTCTATGTCTGAATCGAATGTCTATAGGGTAGAGATGAATCCCTGAAATTTTCATGCTTTCTTCCAGAAGTGCACGATTGTTATGCTTATCCGCCCCACTAGATGCCGTGTTTTCAGTTTTGGAGTCCCCAAATAAAGTGGCAACCCTGCCAATGTATTAGCTCCCTATCTTTGCATGGAGAGTTTGTCTTGATGTAGAGGTGGACTCTCAGGGTAGGGTGGGATATCCCCACCATGTTGGCCTCACTTTGAGAGCTTTTTTTGAGCTTGGGAGTTGATTTCAGAGAAAACCAGTGGCACCATCGTGTTTCTTGCAAATTTTTACTTAAGAATCAATGGTCAAATCGCAAATCCCTCACACATGCAACATCTCCATTTAAGATTTATGGACCTCTTCTCCCCTCTCTTGACGCTTTTGTGACATAGGTCCCTATCCTCTAACACGTAAAAAATGACGTAACGCTCTCTTCGATACCCTCTCCGTCAGACCGTCACGTTTATGAACGGCTCCTAATCTCTTTTCCACCACGGAGAGATAAAGCTTCACTGCTTGATGATTCATCTCATTTTATGATATTTTTCCAGGTGCAACTCGGATCACTATATGGACTATCTAAGATATGGAAAAAGGAGTTTGAACATGCTTTTTGTGAGCAGAGACTGCCCAGTGTTTGGAGAGATCGACTATCCCAACGCACCGGATTTTAAACTCAAGGATTATTTTGGAAATGAACATCCCGTAGGGCCCCCTCTTCAACTCCCTCCTGCAGTCCCGACCGGTCAAGTGGGGGACGGTATCCGTAAGGCTACAGCAAAGATCATAAAGCACGGGCAAGAATGTCTCCCATGTTTTGGGGGCAATGGATTTCCACCATCCCCGTGAGACGAAAGTTTTGCCGCAATCACACGCTGAATGTGGGGGCTGAATGTGGCTTGAATGTGGAAGTCATCGGCCCGATGCCTGAATTTTGCGCGTGACGCGCAAAATTCAGCAACGATTCTCGGCGACCATCGGATAATGTCGGAATTGTCGGAACTATTCGAATAGATTTGATACACATTTGGATGAAAATAACTAGAATTAGTGAAATCAGCTGTTGAGCGCTGACTGTTGACTGCTACAATCAGCTGCCGAATTCAGCGTGTGATTGTGGCATTTGAATCGGGACTCTGACGTCAGAGAGTAGCGTAGAAAAACGCATAGGGTGGTGCGGCGAGCGGGAAAATGTACATTTCTACGTCGCACTGTGGATCGACTCAATACGAGAAGTCGGACAAAATTTGGAAACTTTAAACGCCTATAACTCCGTTTATCCAAACCTTTGAGGTTCTAAAGATGGTTCCATTGGTTTCCTCGTAAAATTTTCTACACAAAGCACCCCTTAAAATTTAAAATGTGACGAAAAAAACATTAAAAGTTGCAGTTATAGTCAAAAATGTCATGTCCGATCTCTCTCATTGACTCGATCCAATGTGCGTCGCAGCGAGCAGAGTCTGCTTCGCGGCTGTAGCCTCATTCTCATTGGCTAATAAACCGCAGTACTTTTCAACGTGAACATTATATGTTAAGGAGGCTGCCTCGCCAAAACCTTCTTTATTTTCTCTATGAGAGAGCAGCACAAATAAACCTCGGGGGAGAATGGATATGTGTTTCGCAGCAGGGCAAAATATGCCTCTTGGAGGGGGAGAGAAGGGATGCAATAATTGCATTACAGCGTAGATGGGTTAATTCTGCATCATTTGACGCAAAAGTTAAAGTTTTCGCGGCAATACATTCATATTTCGAAGATGTAAAATAGGTAATCAGAGTAAACCACTGTTGAAAGATAATTTTACTGGCGATTTTGCCAGTCATACGAAGGATCCATTTCTAAAGGTTATTTAATTATTAATTATGCAAATTTTGACTTTGAAACTTTCAACCAATGTTCCGCAGAGTATAACGACGACGGTGTAAGTTGGCAATCACATAACTCGTTTGCGATGTCTGAAAATCTTCGCCTCTATGTTATTCTTTAAAGGAGAACCAATTGACATCATTCCTTGAGGTATTTTCAGAATTTTCTTTGCACAGAGAAGAAGAATCACGGCAGTTTTAAAGAATTTTCGCTGAGTAGTTTTCCATTTAAAAAATAAAGTATGATTGGAGTCTGCGACGCAACGCAATAAAATGTAATAAAGTGTTAGTGCAATGTTAGGTAGTGATATCAGTGTAAAATCAGAATGTTCGATGTGGACTAAATTGCAAGGTCCAACTGACTGAAGACATAAATTCAGTCTGATCAGTATCATATCAGATTACTCACTTTCCTGAGATTAAAGGTGAACTCACACCAAAACAAGTAAACGTTATGATAAGCATGCGTTTCCTGAATTTGCTGTTAATCTTTGATTGTGAATATAATGTCTTCACTCTTAAATCAAGAAATTGCTTTTTACAAGTAGCAACTAGCTTTCTATTAAAGACGCACCTAATCAAGGAGTAAACTTCGACTCAAAAATAAGAATCACACTTCCAGTAAAAAATTTAATGATGCAGAAGCAATGCTTTAGAATAATTTATTTGTAAGGATAAAAACCGAAGATATTTTTTTAGAATTTATCTAAATTCAATTTTTCAGGCTTGCTCGATTAGGATATAACGCTCTCCTAATTGAGAACACCGCGCCAAGAACAGCCTATAGGCGTATGGGTCGTTATGACACCCATCTGTTTTTCGGATTCTACGTACCCTGGACTATGCTGTGGTAGCGATAGAACATAGATAGGTAACGGCTCGAGGTCGAAAAACCTTTTTTTTCCGAGTTAAGTCAGGCCTCTGGATCGATGGGTGCAAGAACGACCTATAAACGGGCCTATAAGGTGCTAGTTACCCCTTCCTTTACTCACCATCTATATTCTTTCATTTTGCGTTAATCATAAGTAATTAAAATGATATATACTTCATATTGCCACCAAAATGGCTGTTGGGCGTAATAATGGCCTATAAACCGCTTTTTTAAATTAAATATATGAGAGTATAAACCCAAAATGTATCGCAAAATCTAACCGGCATCCTTCAATAGAAGGGTTAGGTCACCCAAAAACACCAAAACAGGGTACCTGCGTAGAAAAGTCTGCGCATTACATCAAAAACAAAACTTTAAATGCGTTTTTCTCAAATCGCGGTTTCCAGTTATAGGCTGTTCTTGGTGCGGTGTCTTCAATTGATGGTTCACGACGAATTGTCATAACTATCACAAATAGTCATACATATCATAAATTGTCAGAATTATCATGAACTATCATTCATAATTGTTTTTGGCCTCGATGAGACCTTTTTCTTTTTAAGAATTTTAAAGATGGAGTGATTTTTACTCTTGACGTCAAAGAGAACAACTTGCGATAGGAACTTGTGTTAATATGTAGTCTTTTCCGGGTAGTCTTTACTTCCAATCGATTTCTCACAGTTATTTTTTATAGTCTTAAGTGAACTCATATATTTTTAGAAGAGACTCAGCTGATTTCAAAGAAGTGCCTCTAAGGGTACACACAAATAGCGCGGTCGAACAACACAGCACAGACTTGACTCTCCGCAGCGGTACAACAAATTGCATACTTACAAATCTGAAGGCGTTTCAAGCCCGGACTCTCTATCTTCATAAATCGTTGTCATTGTCGTTCATTAAATCAACAAAATCTTCGCTTTATAAACTGCGCAAATTTCATACACAATTTCAAGTCTTGTATGTCTATCAAAATATGTTTGCCACTGAAAATAAATATACTTGTGACATCACTCCTCAAAGCGAAATTTTATTTCATTCAGATTGTAATAGCAGTGATACGAAAACTTCAAATATGTCATTATAAAACAAAAAGAAAAGAAGCGAAGATATTGAAATGAAATTCTCACGATTCTATTAGTCATAATCAAGCATATTAAATAGAGGTTAATGAATTTGCTGATTTTTTAAGTGCAAGAATATATACTGACTTCAATCAGATCTATTCACACCAAGAAATCCGAAGTTTTGAAGGCACCAGACTGTAATAACGAGCATCAAGAAAAGCTTGTAGTTTGTAAGGCAGACTGGAAAAATATGAACAAAATAATAATATCTCATTAGATTTTATTATTTTTCAAAACGTGACTCAGATGTATGAACATGATCGGGATCGGAATGATGAAATTTTTAAATTTAATTCCAGCGAATTGAATAACCCCAGGGTAAAGTGAAATGAGTGCAATACACGGCATTCAACAAAAATGTCCAAATATATCGGAACAGAGTCACTTTGTGGCATGATTTTAAACATAAGCTGTGCATTAGAGCGTCACTTAAAAATAAATTTAAGGTTTAAAAAAATATAGACAGCATTATTTTTCTCAGTGTGTTATCGTAACTATACCGCACGGTACCTGGCGCATTTTTAACTAGCCGCTGGTTGTGTCGACTACCCTATTTTCTTCCGTGTCGTTTAATGGAAAAATGACGCAAAATTAAAACTCTCTCAATTCATTCGTGGCTCCTCAAATTTTCAAACAAAGTAATAGAAACGTTGTGAACCAAACTTTACCTGAAGTTCCACATTGAAGAATGGCATTTTTCCAACCCCGTTTCGTTTCAATTATTGCTCATTAAGAATCCTCTTCCTCCTAAACTATCTGCATCGCACGCATACCTCATAACTACCTGTGAATTCTTGCGATTCCTAGACACTCTTGAGGCGTTCAAGGGTAGTTTCCGTTTGCCCTTCAAGAGCAGTTACCGTTTGAATAGAGCTTCAGAGTGATTTTAGTGTACAAATCTTTTATTTTCCGTAAGTGTTTATTTGAGCTTTTAGACTGGATGTCTCGTTTTGAGTGTTTCTACGGGATTGCATTTTTCAGCCAATCGTCATTTTTAAATACATTACAAAGCTAATGAAGCCAAATTATCTCAGTCCGAATTGTTCTAAAGTGTACAACTTTCCAATCGAAAATGAACTCAGGAGCTAATTTATCTTGCCTCCGAGCAAAATAAAACAAATTGTGCGTGGTTCTTACAAAAGATTCATATTTTTCTAAAGGGCAGGAGAAATCTGAGAAAAACTTGAGTTAAAAGCATTGAAACTTACAACTTTTGTAAACAGCAATTCTGCACGGTCTCTCAATGGGCTGAGAGGCTTGCTGAAAATACGCACATAGTGATAACATAATATGAAAAATCCACGAGCAAATAAGACACATTTGAGACACTCGATCAGGTCAGTAAATCTCTTTTCCTTTTATTACCATTATAAATCTCAGTTCATCTCTTCTTTTGTTCTATGTAAACTAATTACCTTATTACTTACTTGAAAGCCCTCCCCCCTTCAAAAATGTTACTAACAATAACACACTTTTTCTGACATTCCATTATGTTGCGTATTATTATGATCAATATACCAGCTGACTCATGCATTTGCAGAATCGAGGTGACCGTCAAACTATCCGAGCGGAATTGCCAATAATATAGTGAGTAAGACACCGGAAATATACATCTTAAGAACGATCCATTCACGTTTGTGGTCAAGGAGAGCAGAAAAAATGGATAGAAGCTGACGACCCGTATTTTACGTGTTTTGCACCTCGATGAGTTGATGACTTCAATAAGAATTTCCTCACTGTGAGAGGGCGTCTAGGGGATATCATTCCTGGGTCCAATTTTTTTTCCAAAGAGAATGACGGAAAACCTCCTCCCTCTTCGATATGCCTCCGCAAGAATAGAAGAAACCCTCAAATGATTTCCTTCGAGCAAGCAAAATTTTAAATATCGCAATGTTGCAAAAATTGCAATATTTCCAAGTCCAGGCCAATCATGGTTATACATCAATTAATCAAGAACAGCAATGCCATCTTAGAAATTCAAGAACATCAGGTGTTTGTCATAGAAATGTTCCATTTGGCTGAAATTAAAGTAGATATATATCTTAAATCAACATTTGTTGACTCGGTTTGGCCTTAGCCTCCGCGCCTACTCATTCGAGCTGGAGATGGATGCTGGATGTAGATTTAACTGACATCTGACGACACTGCTCTATTTTCGTACTTATCGAGGAAGCTGTGCGACAGAGAGGGGTGAGAGGAGCTGTCCCCACGTAACCAATATGCCTTTATTTGGAAGCTTGAGCTTTCATTAACATTACGAGTCTCGTGTCTTGCCCGAGCTTGGTGTTGCGCCGATCAGGGAAATAATTCCGATCATTTTTACAATCGTTACTCACCGGTCACTTTCTTCGCTGGTTATAGAAGCTCTATTCTCTCCATTGGTGGTGTTCCCAGTTTTCAAGACGATCGTCCCAGCTTGTATTTTGCAGTGGCGTGGCGTGAATTGCGATATATCGATTGTTATGCCATTTAAACCTATGGAAAAGGATCGATAAACAGGGTGTTCGCAGCGAACACCTTAATAATTGATTCTTTACCATAGGTTTAAATGACGCAACAATGGATATATCGCAATTCACGCCACGCCACTGGTATTTTGTTTCACATCCTTCAAACGCACGAATCAGGGGCGATTCTCAAAAGTTGGCAACACTGCTTTTCCGCCAATCAAATGTATGCAAAACAATCGATTCTTGATGAGGCAGCTTGCTTTACCTAATATTGATATTTTTAATGAAGGACAGAAAACAGTTTTGCCAACTTGCAAAATCACCACTGACGTCAATATCGGAATCGTTTCGCAGAAAAAATCTGCGCTTCGACCAAAATTAGGTGTCTCGAGGGATCGGATGGCGCTTGTACAGGGTGTTTCAGACCACCCGTACCAGGCCTTTTTCTCGGTTGGTATTGGTCGTACGAAGTCGGTGACCGCGGGATTGAATAGGGAATTGACCCCAAGGAATCCGAATTTCGTGGTCCCGAAACCCCCGCACCCCCCCTTGGGGGGTAAAGGGGGGTCACAATGCTAAAAGTCACGGTTCCCGACCGAATTGCGGATAGATCGCATCAGAATTGAAAAGCACGGAAAATTTCACGTGGAATTGACCCCTAAAAATCCAAAATCGGACCATCCAAGGCCCAAAAATGACCCCCTAAAGAGGGGGCCTGTACCCCCCCTCCATAATTTCTCTTTGGTCTCAAAATTGACGTAAATTCTCCAGAAAAAGACGTTTTCCCAGGTAATCGACCTCGAGAAATCCAAATTTCATGGTCCCGAAGCTCCTCTAGCCCCCCTTGGTAGGTAAACGGGGGGGCCCAATTTTGAAAATCGGGGCTCCTTTCCGAATCGAAAATTGATTGCATCCAAATTGAGGAGCAGAATACATTTACATCTTAAGTGACTCCTAAGAGTTCTAATAGACCCCCTGAACGGTAGAAAGGAACCCCCTGAGGAGGGGGGCTTCGCCCCCGCCATAAATGTATCAAGATCCCTCTTTGGTCGCAAAATTGACGTCGATTCTCCAGAAAAAGACGGTCTCCCATGTAATCAACCCCGAGGAGCTCAGGGAACATGAAATTTAGAGTCCTCGGGGTCGATTACATAGGAAACCGTCTTTTTCTGGAGAATCGACGTCAATTTTGCGACCAAAGAGGGATCTTGATACATTTTTGGCGGGGGCGAAGCCCCCCTCCTCAGGGGGTTCCTTTCTGCCGTTCAGGGGGTCTATTAGAACTCTTAGGAGTCACTTAAGATGTAAATGTATTCTGCTCCTCAATTTGGATGCAATCAATTTTCGATTCGGAAAGGAGCCCCGATTTTCAAAATTGGGCCCCCCCGTTTACCTACCAAGGGGGGCTAGAGGAGCTTCGGGACCATGAAATTTGGATTTCTCGAGGTCGATTACCTGGGAAAACGTCTTTTTCTGGAGAATTTACGTCAATTTTGAGACCAAAGAGAAATTATGGAGGGGGGTACAGGCCCCCTCTTTAGGGGGTCATTTTTGGGCCTTGGATGGTCCGATTTTGGATTTTTAGGGGTCAATTCCACGTGAAATTTTCCGTGCTTTTCAATTCTGATGCGATCTATCCGCAATTCGGTCGGGAACCGTGACTTTTAGCATCGTGACCCCCCTTTACCCCCCAAGGGGGGGTGCGGGGGTTTCGGGACCACGAAATTCGGATTCCTTGGGGTCAATTCCCTATTCAACCCCGCGGTCACCGACTTCGTACGACCAATACCAACCGAGAAAAAGGCCTGGTACGGGTGGTCTGAAACACCCTGTATGTTGGCAAATCTGAGACCACCAGTGCATGGGGTCGTTCATAAAATACGTAATGATCTAGGGAGAAGGGGGCCAGAGATGCACTACGACAATATGTATTTACCTGTTCAAAGATGAAAAATAGGAACCCTCGTCACAATAGTATTACGAGGAGGAGAGCAGTCGGTCGAAAAACTCAACAGTTAGCGTTACGCATTTTGTTAACGGCTCTCGATTGTTGGTTGAATTCAAAATTTGAAAAGGCCCTATCATATGCATGGAAATGAAAATGTCAATTTTTTCAATTTATTTCACATCAAAACGTCATCGAAAAATAGCTCTAATACCAAACAGAAAAATTGATGTGGTATTTTCCGTATTGAAACTTAATGAGAGGAAATGAATTTATTTTTTTTAATTTTTTATCTTTTGTTTTTTTTTGGAGGGGGGGGGGCGAGGGCCTCCCCATAAATAGGTGTTATAAGTTAAATTTATTAGGTAAAAACTAAGGGGATAGCAGTATTTTCTGCAAAAGCAATGAAAGCAAGCATGCCAAGTAGAAAGGAATTTTGGGCACAATATCAGTGTTTGCCGTGCGTCACAGATGCCTCAAACTAGTCTCAAATATTTGATACAGTTGCATAGAGTCTGAGTAGCCGTTAGAAGTGATTATCGTGTGCCTATTTATACTTTTCTCGACATCTCTGCCTACCTTTGCCCCCATTTTCAGAATAAAATAGTCTTATATTCGTCACAAATAAAAAATCGATTTGCATTATGAATGATTGTTTCGGCCGAAAAAAATTGAACAGAATTATCCTACAAAACAAATTTCATTCTAGATCGAATGATGAAGTTGTCGGCGGCAAAGTACATACATATCAAGCCGCTACCTCAGCGCACTAGAGCGCTCTGCGACTCCAAATCGCCATCGGAATCGATCCTCCCACAGATCATCGGGCAGATTACACCGTCTGATCTCCCCCTCCACTCCCTCTCGCCAACCTTTTACTGGACGTCCACGCCGCCTTCTTCCGGGAGGAACCCAATCAAATACCAAAATCAATGTCAAGTCGGCAGCAAAGTCAATGTAAAAATTTTTGGTGATACTCGCCGTGACATTGAAAGAACCATTAATAGTCAAATTTTAGTTCGGCCCTCAAACTTCCAGGAATGAACTGATGGGGAATAGATTTCTCATAAGAAGTATAAGAATAGGCAATTGAAAAAGCAATGAAAGTTCAGGAATAGAGGAAATATTTTTATATAGCTATGTGTGCGTACGTGCTAAAACAACGACGTAGTCGAGACTTGGCCTAAGTTGTCGTTTGTTGTCGTGTGATGGCATGCCTGGAGCCAGGAGCCTGTTCATGAGTCGCCCGTCGCTAGGGCTGGATTTGGTCATAATCAGTATGATGTCACAGTTGAGTGGGTTTCGGACGAGATGGCATGTACACTCTATCCTGATTCAACTCTGGAGCCGAAGCTATCACCATCCTAGCTCCAACTGATAGTCCGAACTACCTGCCTCTCCACAAATGGCACTTCTTAATTTCAGATTTAGAATGTCTGTGTCTCAAATTTGGTTCTCAGAAATTAATTTTCTCTCACTAAAATTATTATAAGCAACTATTGTCAAAACATCAGATGCATCAAATTTAGATATAATCTTCTGGAGATTGGCGTTTTCTACGAATAGAGAAAAGCATTTGAGAATACAAACCTCTCAGATTGTCATTTTTTTCACACGGTAAGATGAAATCTATCACAATTCTAAACGGTAAATTTCATCATTCCTCGGACACAAGGGGGTATCTCATTTTCTAAGTAAGTTCTCCGCACCGTAAATGACTTTATGTTTTTCGGGCCTCATGAAAATTGAGATATGCCCCAGTGGCGTGGCGTGAATCGATTGTCGATATATCCGCATTTGAAGCTATAGTAAAGAATCGATTACTAAGGTGTTCGCTGCGAACGCCCTGATAATCGATCTTTTTCCATAGGTTTAAATGGCATAACAAGCGATATATCGCAATTCACGCCACGCCACTGATATGCCCTTACCTCAGAGGAGCGACGAGTTTCCCGGATAATAACTTTGAGCTCTTGGAGTCCCCCTCTCTTTTAAACTTTTGCAATACGGCAATTTAGTGAGCAGAAATAGCTGCAAAGAGGAATTTTCATCGTTGTTGGACCCACTTCCCTGGCATCAGCCAACCTGCTGAGTTACTGACGAATGCAAAAGAATGCCGTCCAAAAAAATGGAGGTTGTATATGCATTTCTAGGTCATTTTATTAGAGGAGGCCTGGCTTCCCTACCACCAGGGGGTATGGAATCCCCCCCCCCCACCTGTCCAGAGGTCTGGAGAGACCTCCCCTAGGAAATTTTTGAAATTTTAAATCTATTTGGACGCATTTTGAGGATTCCTCGACAGACATTTTCCACCAATTTCTGCAGAAAACAACGTTCTTTTAATTTCAAATCTTTGCATTTAATAGATCCGGGAAATTTTTGAAATTTTAAATCTATCTGGACACATTTTGAGGTTTCCGTGACGGAGATTTTTCATCAATTTCTGCCGAATAATTACGCCTTTTTTAATCTCAACGCAAAATACTTTTGAATTGTCGCGTTAAAAACATCTGGGAAATTTTGGAAATTTTGACTCCATTCGAACGTATTCTGAGGCTTCCATGATGAAAATTTTAGAAAATACCAACTGAATGAACACAGTTTTTTCATTTAAGACTCTGCATCAGAAGAGATAATCATCCTCGACGAGGTTTTTTTGCACCACCCAGAATTTCTGGGGGGGGGGGGGGGCAGTTAATACTAGCTTAAATTCTGGGGCGACCACCCCCCTGCCCCCCCCCCCCCCTTCGTA
Source organism: Bemisia tabaci (assembly GCF_001854935.1). NCBI lineage: Eukaryota > Metazoa > Arthropoda > Insecta > Hemiptera > Aleyrodidae > Bemisia > Bemisia tabaci. The sequence goes on from NW_017565155.1 coordinate 221,959, forward strand.
CGCCCATGAGGGGTTGACAGACTATGGCCAATCCTGCACCGAAAATTGAGATTGGTAGAATTTGCCATTCCATCACGCTGTATTTTACACAGCGTGAATTTAAAGTCGATTCTGCCAGAGGAATGGTTACCTATATCACTATGTAGTAACTTTAACCTTTCCTCTGGCAGCATTGACTCTGATTTGACGCTGTGTGAAATACAACGTGACGGAATGGTAAATTCTACCAATCTTTTTCCTCGGTGTGGTCGCGATTTAGAGGTCTTCGATGGAGTTGTCAATTCATCGATTCCGGATGAACTTGGTCCGGCGACCGTGCATTTTTCTCGTAAACACATACAACACAGGGTGAGTGGGAGTGTGGATCCGCGTGAGATCGTCACCTGACGTCACGGAGTCACCAAACAGGGCTGTGTGACGATATGGTTGTGGCTAGCTGCGCTTCTGACTCATGGCACCGCTTGGCTCTCCCGGTGCGCGGTGGGCCCCCGTGACCGCCACGCGTAGGCGGCTCGCAGACAGATTGACGCGGCGCTAGGACTTACATTGTTGTACATTTTCGTTGAAAAAGCATCACTTAGGCGCCCGCTCGCGTGGAAAGAGCCGATATCAGGCAACACCGTAATCCGTTTTGACTGAGAGTTCAGATTCGAACGCTACGCCAGTTCAAGTCTGAAAATTTGATCGAGGTCAGTAAATATCAAAATAAAACGATCGATATGGCTCTACGATTCAGTTCGAAGTTGATGTAAAATGAGCGTTAAAAACCAAAGCTGGATGAAACTTTACACATAGTACCAATTTCTTCCCTTTATTCCGTCTTTGATAGTTTAATTTAAACTCTGTCAAATTGTTTCTTTTTTTTCTCGCCTTTAATCATGATTAGATAACGGAGTAACACACATTAAGCAGCATGAACTGATATCTAATGAAAAGACAACATGCTTTAAAAAGATTGCAATATTTTATTTCCAATCAAAAAATGATTATACTCATTTTTTTCCATTTTTTTTTAATACATGTAAAATTCGGCATATCGTTGGTGTAGGTCCAGCGAATTTTGAAAACTATATTTCTAACAGATGTTTTATTTCAGATGAATGTTACGAGAATCAACCTTACTACCGCGTAATTTACTTCATTTTGCCTAACTTTCTTTCATTCTTTGTTATTTCAGCTGAATTATGAGTAGAATATGAATTAATACCTTGGTTCATTCTGTTAATTTCCCCTAGATGTTTGCAAATGCACTATGACAAAATTCTAAAGTAGAGAATCCCTTACAATTTAGGTAAGAAAAGGCACGAGAGAAACGCACCCAGCGTGAAATATACATAGTCCATAATTCTGGTCAATGATACATTTTGAAAAATAGAGCGTGTCCTTTTTTTTTAAATGAAATGCGCTTTTGGACCTTAATAAACTCTAGTATAAAGCCTTCCCGTCTAGTGAGCATGTTTCCTTTTTCTCCGAAAAAATGCACGAGAGCCTAGCGAGTTACTTGCACAGGAGTGTTCACTGAAAAAAAAATATCAGTGTATTTACTAAGAAAAGGGTAAAATTACCAAGAATTCAGAGTTCTATTTGATCCCAGTTTTTTCTCGGTAAAATTACCATTTATAGAATTGGTAATTTTACCGAGAAATCTCGGTAAACTTATCGACTTTCTCGGTAATTTTACTGGACCCCTGTAAAAACGCCAATATTTTTTATCGACTGTGGTAGAATTACCGAGATAAAATGACAAAGTTACCGGGAATTGATTACCAATAAAAGAGGTATTCTTACCTGAAAAAAACAGTAAAAATACCGGGTTTTAGGTGAGCTCACCAGTCTGTCTTGGTAAAATTACCAATAATTGGTAAAAAAAAGTGAGATGGTAAAGGTACCAACGGACCTTGGTAAAAACGCCGAGAATTTTTTTTCAGTGTTGTCTATGTGCATTTGGGGAGGGAATCCTTTTAAAGTTGAGTTGAGGTTCATTACAAAGTAAAACGAGTTCATAGCGAACATTACAGGATGGCATAATACATATTAGAGCTTTTTCTAAATATAGTTCTTTTTGAAATAATTGCCAGCCATTTTTGGAATGAATCGGGAGAGGGAGCTCTATTACCTCTATGCAATTTTTAGAGCTCACGATTGGTTTGAAGCGACGTCATAGCGGAAAAGCGGATCAGGGGATCAAAAACCAGAAAATAAGCTTTACGTCATATTAAAGCGACCCTTCCTTATTCAAGCGGATTTACTTTCCGTGTAAGGATGATATTCAGTAGCAATGTCCATTTTTGCATTGATTCGCTAAACCCCCGCATTCGTTCGCACATGCAAAAAACTCGGGTCAATTTTTGCGAATCAACAAAGGCAGCAGCATTATTGTCAAGTTTTACCTGCGTTCGTTTTCCCCGCAATACTTTACACTGTAAAGCGTGTGCAAGTCTCCTAAAATGGCAAAACAGACCAGGAGCCGTCGTGCATTCTGAGAAATGAGGATTCAAGGCGAGTTCCTTCGTTTAATCTTATCCATTTTTGCTCTGACCGGTGACTGGTGCGTTTCCCTGCGACGTACTTAGTTCCGACTAATTGAAACAATTCGATACATATGCTCGTAGTACGTAAGATAATTGTAATAGACATGATGTCATCACACTGCGAGATACAGAGCTCAGCCCTTGCTTTATTTTCTCCCGCATTCGGACCGTCAAACTGTCGCGTCGTGCTGAAGAAAAGTACATTGTGAAAAAACATATAAATCTGCAGAGACCGTTAGTGGCAAAGACAGAATTTCATGGATTTTCCAGTAAACAGAACAAGACAAGTAGTCTCTGTTACACAAGGTATTATTACGGCGTTCTTTCTAGAAAGCCTCAGAATTGATCAAACACAATTCGTTGGAAAAATAAGCCCCCAATCTGGGCTTATTATCTCCGCGACTTTCAGTCAGTGTGAAAATTTACAATTTAGTAATCTATGGCCTTGGATTCGTATTTTTTTTTGGGCCCTTAGTAACTAGTTGATCGGTGTTTCTTGGTTGATGCAGGAATAATATTCAGAAATCACCGTTTGTTCTTGAAAACCCACTCAAGCCTTGTCTCAGGAAAAGTTGCAACAGTGAATTTGCCTTCAAAAATACGTTAATATTATTCCAATGTTTTTTTAAATAATAAACAAGGGAATAAAATATATCTCATTCTAAGTATGAGTCGTGTCGATCTTCTCTCTCGTCTTTTTTCCAGAAACTAATCAGAGTGGGCCCTTTCCTCGTATGCGTCACTCAGAGCTGAGACACATTCGAAGAACCCTTGGAGCGCCTTCGATTCAAGGACCTTGCAACACGCCAGACAGTCGTACTTTTTTCCGATTCCGCCGTGTAATCTCGCGCTCCTCTTCCAAATTGAGAGCTCAATGAAGCACGAGCCGTCCAAATACTCAGATTGTTGCACTTTATTAGATCGAATGGATTCATATGAGGGAAGAACAGAGTTGCCAACTTGTGCACGAGAATCGCCATTGGTAATGATAAATATTAAAATGATCACAATAAATTAGTGGAAACATTACAATTGAGCCTAGGTCCGCCAAAATGTATCCCTTAATCGTCTAGGTAAATGCCCCCCCCCCGACATTCATCGGTTTTCATAGGGAGGATTGTATTTCATTTTTTGCTCAACCAGTCGCTCAACAATAACAACAGCCAAAAATAGCAGTGGCCTCCAAATTTGACGTATGCCTCCTCCTGTTACGCAGATAAGATTCCGCGAGTTTTAATAATCGCGCTAAATACGTTGCGATCAACTACAGACGCGTATTAGCGCCTACAAGACTGCAGGAATACTTCACGCATTGCGCCAAACAGTGCGGTCGGCATGAGCGGCATATCAGCGCCTACAAGACTGTCTGAATACTTCACGCATTGCGCCAAACAGTGCGGTCGGCATGAGCGGCATATTAGCGCCTACAATACTGTATGAATACTTCACGCATTGCACCAAACAGTGCGGTCGGCATGAGCGGCATATTAGCGCCTACAAGACTGTATGAATACTTCACGCATTGCGCCAAACAGTGTAGGCAGCATGAGCGGCATGTTAGCGGCTGCAAGACGTATGAATATTTCACGCATTGCGAGTAAGCCACGGCGCAATATTCGTAATTTCTTGGCGTTAGACCTACACTGAAAAAAAATTCTCGGCGTTTTTACCAAAGTCCGTTGGTACTTTTACCATCTCACTTTTTTTACCAATTATTGGTAATTTTATCAAGACAGACTAGTAAGCTTACCTATGAACCGGTATTTTTACTGTTTTTTCAGGTAAGAATACGACTTTTATTGGTAATCGATTCCCGGTAACTTTGCTATTTTATCTCGGTAATTCTACCACAGTCGATAAAAAAAATAGGCGTTTTTACCAAGGTCCAGTATAATTACCGAGAAAGTTCAATAATTTTACCGAGATTTCTCGGTAAAATTACCAATTCCATTAATGGTAATGTTACCAAGAAAAAACTGAGATCAAATAGAACCCTGAATTCTTGGTAATTTTCCCCTTTTCTTAGTAAATACTCCGAGATTTTTGTTTTCAGTGCAATGCACACCGTGAGCCTGCAATCCCAGGATCGTTGAGATTTTGCACCCCTGAACGGTACCTTAGCCCACAGAAACAGAAAATTGAGTCATCTTGATTGAATTTGCTAGATTGATAGGGCGGAGTCTCTAAAACATATTATCTCTGTTCTGACTGGCAACGTCTAAATGCAACTATTCGTGGTCAATGGATGTCTGTTTTGCATTCACGAAAAATTTTAGGCGCACTGGCTTCTTTTGTTGTCCGCTGAAAAATTTGCTGAATAACCAACTGATGTGCACAGTACGTAATAGTTACTAGATTTCCTAGGGATCGTACATAACCAGGAATTTGCTGTCTGAAATTATTTTTTTCTATGAAGAACGACTTTCGAGCAGCTCTAAATACACGATGAGTGGCAACGAGATCCAAAGAAGGGCTGTTAAAATAATAGCTCTCCAAATAAATGTTTTAAATTTTCCTTTTCTTGCAACTTTTTCCCGCATTAATTTTATATTCATACTCTTTTTGCCAAATGCATAGCTACATGCATTAAGTAGAATGATGGTAGTTACTACATTCCTCTTTATACGATCCCCAGAAGTAACCATTACTAGATGTTTTACACTGCTACCTTCACCTGCTGCGGAATAAGCACTGGCCGTAATCTGGTACTGGCAACTATAGATTTCTCGGAGATCATTTAAAATCAGGAATCTAGTAGCCACTACCATTCATTTTTAGGTATCGATAGTTCCACTATGAAACTTTCTTTGGCTAACACGTTCCATCGTGGAATAATATAGTTTTGAACAAGTCGGCTTTAATGTGTATATGTCCACCCATTTTCAGCGACAAGTAGCTATGCATAGCATATTGTCAAGATGTAAATCAAATCAAGCATGGTGATGGTATAACAATTCAAATAGGAGAAGTGATTTGAATAATGTGATTCATGATGAAGTTTGGCCAGAAATTCATGATTGAAACATTCATATTTCTTCAAAGGCGCGAAGCGCATGGGAAGGTCTGGCCGCAGCCCCTAATCAACAAGAAAAGTCGGTAAAATTGCACAATTACAATCTCCACCTCACCGGTGGCAGAAAATGAAACGACGGCCAGAAGATTCATCACGCGCCAAATTATCAGTGCGTGCTCCGATCACTAATGATGATGACGTTCGGCGGGTGGTGGCGTGTTGCGGGGAAGGGGCGGCGCGGAGGGCGGGCGGGCGGTGCGCCAGCTCCGCAAATAGCTTACGTTATTCCACGCCTCTGAAAATGAATTTTAAATTAACGTAGGTTGACCGAAAACAAAATAACGGAATCCGCCGTCAAAGCGCGATCCACCTCGGCGCAGTTGAGGTTGACGATTCGGTGGTCGTTCGGGGGACCGAGTCGCGTTTTAGAAGGTGAATTTTACGACCGGCGTCTCCACATGTGCCCTAAAATTTCAACGCGTGAGTGTTTGTAAAGTGCCAGTGAGAGAAATCCCTCTACAAATTCGAGCAATTCAAGTTCGCAGCCATCTGAATACAGTATTTACCCCCAAGAAAGTATGTTTAACCTCTAATTTGGAATGTCTGTGTGAAACATCCTGATATGCATAAATTACTCATTTGAAATGCATGACAACCCACACTAGAAAAAAAAACACATTGTATCTAGAGCCCAGACTCTTGAAAACATTGACAAGAAAAAATACTCTTGATCCAATCGGATTTTTGCTTGTATCAAAACGAAATCTGCTTAAATTAAGAGGCTTGGTTCTTGACTTAAGCTAGATTCTGATTGAATCAAGAGTACTTTATCTTGTCGATGTTTTTAAGAGTCTGGACTCTAGATCCAATGTGGTTTTTTTTCCAGTACAGTGTAGTACAGTGCACATAAATGGCCAAACTCGCAAAACCACGTATCTTCATTGCAGAGTTTCAAAATTTCTGATATTGTTTTGTTTTTTCGAGGAAAAAGAGGCCAACTTTAACGCTTGAAGTTTATACAGAATATTCCGCTAACAGAGGAAAACCAAATGAAGTTTTCAAGAAATTAAGATTACTAATTTTCCAAAGAAAGAATTAAGTATGACAGGAGGTCTGCAACGTCGCAGACGGAGATACGTTGTTTCGCACTTATGCTACTGAGTTGCTTTCATTCTCGTTAATTCCGTCAGGAATTAAAAGACCCTAATTTTTGGCTGCTTTATTTTACTTGTGCACTTCGTTTTAATAAATTCAAGAAGCTGAGGTGGTCATTCAAATATTCACGCACGACCAGCACAATGCACAATTTATTGTCAAGTGAAAATTTGCATAGTTTCTGACTCTCACTGATTCATTTCTTGACTACTATGTTTTAAAAATACCGAGCGCTTAGTGTTCAATAAAGATCAGACTTTTTATTCCAGAGCTTTGGTTAGTAAAATCGAATGTTTAAAACTATTATTGAAGAGTGATATGTTTGAACCGTGTATTTCAGGTTTATTGTATGATTTACATAGTATATAAAAACAATCCGGAATGTTCAAATTTGCAAACAATTTACTCTCAAGTATTGCAAGTAACTAACAGTGGGACGAAGTGACAAATTTTTAGTTCTTTTTCAGCTGACGTAGCGTTTTTCCACGTTTAATTTGATACCATAACAATTTTTGTGCGATCCCTGGTAAGAATTGGCAGTAGAATGTGTGTTCCAAAATACTATAGACCTAAAGCCGGCTGTAACATTTCCAATAGCGTCTGTCGATTAAGCAACAGCCAGACGATAAAGTTTATGCTAAACGTTACTAATTACGGATACTAGGACTTAGTTAGTTTTTGGACTACCGCTCTCTTTTTGTGCCGTAGTATCTTGATTTATTTTGCGAGGAAAGCTCCATACTTTTGAAGGATATTTGTCATTCTTGACATGTTGGAGCGCCTTCAATTTCTTATGATACTGTGCAATACCTCTGGTGTGAAATAGTTGCTTAATACGCCGTGGCACGCTGCGACGAGGCGAGGCGGGCGGGCAGAGAGCGCGAAACGCGCATTAGCGCCTACAAACGTAACAGGGATACTTCCCGCATTGCGCAATGCGTGAAGTATCCCTGTTAGGTTTGCAGGCGCCAGTGATCGCCGCTCCGCTTTGTGTTAGACTCTAATATTTAATCTCGCGGAGTCAGCGTTTTTCAACTTATGATTTTGAAATGTTTGCTCACTCTGTATGGACTATTCTCATTTTAATTGATGAAAAAAAATATGTTTTAAAGGAGAATATAATGTGTGTTTTGTAAATATTAAGGTAGTTCCGTATCAAACTTAATGATTTCCAAAGCACACGAATTTCTACACAATTTCTTATAGCCTCTTATAGCCAATGGCGATAAAGTGTAAAGCCCGGCGATAGGAACTATAGCCCGACTGTATACTTTTTTATAGCTTCGTATAGCCCGGCCGTATGATTTTCTCCGCTTTCTACAGTCAGCTATATGATTTTCAATAGCCATCTTTAGTCGGCTATAAGAACTCCGATGGTATTTTGAATCGCAACTCCTACCGCCAATTTTTACCAGGGATGACAAATAGATCCTGTGCGCAACGTAGGGTAGGAATAAATTAGCCAACTTATTTATTTTCTTCCTTGAGTGAATTATTATTCACAACATCAGTGGCTCGTAAGAAGTCCTCCGCTCCAGTTAGTGTTGAATTAGTTCGGGCTTTGGGGCAAAATCTAGTTTGCATTCTCCGCGCACAAAACCTCTCTCATAAGCTGAAGATAAACGCATTAACGGAGCATACGCTTGATAAACATGCACACTGCTTTCGTATTAAACGATCCATTTCAGTAAGATCGGATCCAAGACATTGACCAAGAAACTGTTAACAGCTTTTAGACCTCACCTAATGAGAAATCTAAAAACATCTGCACTAGATCATGACCATTCTATGGCAGTGTTGTCAGTTCATGTGATCATGAGTAGGATTGTTACGTTGTAAAAGAGGGGGGGGGGATTTTATAAAAGGGGCAAACAGGCTGGGCTATACGATAGACAAAAAAACCTCTGGGACGGCAGAAGGGGCTACATCTCCCCCTCACGCCTCTCCTTGTGGGCCATGACCCTGTGTTTCCACTGATTATTTTACTATTTTGAATAGAAAACCTAATCCTAGAAAAAATGGTATTTTCCTCGAGATGATTACCCTCAAAGAAAAAATAATCTTATAAAATCAAATAGCTCATTTCCTCCGACTAGAGATAATAAGCTAATTTGAGCTGACAAACTAATAGCAATAACTTATTGAATCTATAGAGCTATTAATGATTCATAAAAGTTCGTTAGTTTAGCACAGATTTCAATACATTTTAAGTGTATTATTGAAGTAGCTACTTCGAAGCATTCACTACGGATGTAGAGACTAGATAAAATGTTTATCAAAAAAAATTATAGTTCAAAAGTTGTGACATTTCCCGTTACACTTGCTCAAAGTCTTAGACTTTTTCCACTTTTTTCTCAGTTGTTATTTCGTCAAACTTTAGGTTATCAATCCGAATGCCCCTACAGAAATTAGATCTTAGTATCGCATTTTTACTTATACTCCTTTCTCTTAAATATTGTCAATGCTTCGGTTGAAATGACGAGGAACTCAAATTATTCAATAAATTTTTAATATTAATAGAATGTATAACCTAAACTAGTCCTGTGAAACTAGTCCTGACTGTCCTATGAAAGGTTGGCGACAAAGGGTGGAGGAGGAGATTAGAAGGTGCCAATTGCCTGATGATCTCTGGGAGGATAGGGGGAAGTCGAACCTTTAAGCAACGGGGAATAACAAAACAGTTATCAACTTCTAATAACCGCATCAGATTGAAAACTGTATATGAGTCAAATTCAAAGCTGCTACAATCTCTATATTCATAGATCCAAAATCACTGATGACCCAAAACTTTACATGTTAAGATAGGATTTTTTATTTCATCCATTAAATATAAAATTCGGATAGAGGGAAAAGCTAGAAAAACTAAAATTACCAGAGGTAAAATTGTTCAAAAGGACTCCATAGTTTGATTATCTAAATCATAACATTTGATTAAAAATTGGCGATTGGGCGTCGTAGAGCGCGAGGCGGCGCTGTGAAAGCGACTTAATGTATGTATAACCTAAACTAAAACTTTCATGTAAGGATACATTTCTAAACCTGCCTATGGTAGTCCACTTCTGTTAAGACTGTTTGGCATACAACAGCGTATCTATCAAGAGCGAAGATAGAGCAGTCACGAGAAGGGATATTGCCCCTCAGAGGGCCCTTTGCCCCCCCCCCCCCGTAATTTTTTTTAGCTGCATTAATGATGTGTACCACGATGACCCGGTCAATTTCCAGAGACTTGACAACCTTCGGGCCGTGCTGCTCGCAGAGCTAATACCCCTGGGCGCCGGGCGCTCCCTATTTATGCAACACGTTTTACATAAAACGTGGAAATTAGTTCCGATTGCTTCTTCAGTTACTGCGAGAATGACGACTGCTGTGGGTGTGTAAACACGGGGCCTGTTGCCAAGTCACAAGAAGAAAATTTCCGAAAAACTCCTTTCGCAAAATAAGTTAATTTTCTCTTTTTCAAAATTACCAACTATAGTCTAAATGCTGGTCTAACCTTTTCCACCGTGACAATTTTTAAATAATTGTCCCTGACGTCATACATTTTATGACGTCAGGTCATTTGCATTCATCAAAAACTTAACGTACCGTATTTCAGCGATATGTGACTCGGAAAAAGAAGATTATGTTTATGAGTTCATATCCCATTTATGAGGCGCTTCATAAACTCCAGAGTGAAATATACACCGAGTTTCACTGTAAGATTATCAACGGTGCGAAATGATTACTTAAAAGTGTTAAAACGTTTTAAATATTTGATTTTTAAGACTACTAAACGACATAGCTGTACATAAGAAAAACTATGGAAATGCATGAGGAAACTAGGATTGGAAAATAAAATGTTTTCCATTAAATTAGTAGACCGAAGTAATGCGCAAGAGGGCGGCGCTGGTCGGCATCCAAATGAAATGACTTTAAAAAGAAAAAAAATATGTTTACTTTAATTTAATACTTATGAGCTAACATCATAGAGTACATAGAGTCGTAATGTAGATGGGAGAGCTGGCGGCGCTATGTTCTGCTCGACGAGTTCCGAGCCCGGTGTGCGCCGAGTTCGGGTCACTTTTTCGATACATGTTAATTTGATCCAAAATGACGGTGTGGAATACGTGGTGATTCCTATCTTCCTTGTTTACATTGGAAGGCCTGGTATTCGTGTATCGCAAGCAATCGATTATGTATCGAAAAAGTGACCCAGCGTCACACAGGAGTCTCGAAATTCGGGACCTGGAAAATGCTCAAAAGAGGCGCCAGTTCACCCACTTACATTACGACTCTATGTACTCTATGGCTAACATGTATATTTTTTATCTATACACCTATGCATAAACATAGATGCTTATATTTAAAAAAAAAAAAATCTTCCAACCGAACCTATTTCCTTTTTTTTTTGCACCTTATTCTGTCCATAAATAAAACCCACCTCAACTGAGCATACCCGAAATCCGAGCGAAAGAGTGGTCGGGAGCCAATGACTTCCATCACCGATGCGTAGGGCGCCCGATCGAGGCATCTTCATTCTATCTATCTATGTAGAATATCTCCATGATTGCAGGATCCCCCGCGCCCCCCTGGGGGGCAGGGGGGCGCTCGGTCGCGGGTATTGTTCGCTGCCGGGCGCGTGCGGGCGGCGCGTCGTGGCTGCGGTAGGCGAACCAGTTTTCAAGAACAGAACGTAGGAGGATGGTGAAGCGCGGAGGAGGCGAAGTCCCCGGGGGCGGGGGGCAGGGGGGCCGGCTGGCTGGTTGTGCAGAAATGCCAGGAGCCCGGCAAACAGTTTCAGTCAGCGCAACCATTCAGACGTGTGTGAAAACCGCGGATTCCGCGGCCGACGCGCCGATGTTAACAAGTTAAACGTGCCTTAATTTATTTTAATTTATTGTGAAAGATTTTATTTATTTATCCCGATTCCGCCGCGGTGTAGTTGTTTTTATATTTTTAACTATACAAATTGAAAGTGATTATCGAAAGTGAAGGATGTACTATTGTTGACAGTGTTTGTTTACGTTACGCACTGTGGTCAACCGGTTGCGAAGTTTGACTTTAGAAAAACGGACTTTTTGTAAGTACATCAGCATTTGACGTTGTTATAATGGGGCCGCATGGGTCATAAAGGACTTAACTTATCGCTTTTTCTTCTACTTAGTGCTAATGAAATAGAAGAAAATCCCCGAAGGAACAGTGATATAGCAATTCTTGGCTGAAGAGCAGTTTTTCGCATGGGTTAAGAAAGTCTCTTTTTAACTGTGACCTGAAATGTCGCGTGTAATTTAATTTACCAAGTAGTAGATAAAGCGCAAAAACATAGCCCGAATATGCGGGTAAAGAAGGAGATTTAGTTAAAATATGGGTAAATGAGTCTAAAAAATTATTGATTCACTAAAAGGCAGGACGTTTCGAGCTGTTACCAGCTGCAAAAACACATAAAAACAAGTAAAAAATTGCGTGGCGTTATACGTGATAACGGCTGGGGCCAGGTCGCCACTCAATTTTTCACTTTTTTTATGTGTTTTTGCAGCTGAAAATGAGCTGGTAACAGCTCGAAACGTCCTGCCTTTTAGTGTTTCAATATTTTTTTAGCCTTGTTTACCCATATTTTAATTACATCTCCTTCTTTACCAAGTAGTAGATGTGCGTAAAGTTTCACGATGTTGAGAGGTCTGTAATATTAGCGTAGCTAGGACTCCTTTAAGAGGGGGGGGGGGGGTCAGTTAAAAAACGTGACGTTAAATTTACATTATTTTGTACGTCCCTGATAATATTTTATGACTGCCCTCCAAAAGAGAAAAAAAAGGTACAATTAAAGAGGCTAAGAGGGGAGGGGTCCAGACCCCTTGGATCTTCTCTCCTCCCCCCTTGTCTACGCTACTGGTCTGTAAATCCCTGTTTTTCTGACAAAAATGCATGTGTCTTCTCTTCTCAAAAATGACTAATTTTATGCATTATGAATATTTTGCAATATTTTTTTCCGGATCTGTAATTTTTGAAATATTGTTGAAACGTCACGGTTTTTCACAGCAAAATCATAGGGATGAGTTCGTTTCCGAGGTTACTATAATAGTTAAACTAGACATTTCATCTGAAGGAAAATCGAGGGCCACATGTGGCGAACCGGAGGGATTGCTCGGTAAAATCTCTAAAAAGAACACCTACTTAAAATACAATCCAAAGATTGTGACATTGTGAAAATCATAAAAAAATATCGTTCAAAATCCTTATTTTACTCTCCGGCGAACACATTAACCAAATAAAATCAATAGATGAAACACCTGTAGATGTTAACCAGGCAAACTCGATTGGGAATAGACGTAACCAGTGAATGCCAATTGCGTGGGCCAAAATGGAATCGATTAAAGACACCTTTTTACGCTCTGATCCACATACCTTACAGTCTGAATCATTAAAAGGGTCTAAGGAGTATATCCGCTGGGCATTTTGCACCAAATATCACTAAACTTTCTTTGCAAAGTTCGGATCCTCTATTGAAGGCCATAAATTTTCGCTGATGAAAAAATTGCCAAAATTGACTATGCTTTAAGGCAGGTGGGTGTTTATGCGCAATTACCGGACAACCGTAAAATAACATAAATTCAGGTGTTTCGTGTTGTTCCCATCAATCGTGTCATCACGCATTTCACCGCACCCGGTTCACACCATTGTCATTTATAGACTCTAATTTTGAATTGATTGATCTGAATACGCTCAAATACTCTAGAAATGTTATTCTTGTCCTTAAAATGACTTCCTCTTGCTATATTGACTTTGAAGCCCTTTTTGCTCTAATATGGAAATCAAAAAACACAAGTTTGTCCATTATGTTTACATTTCCGGTGTCACTGATCGTGAGTCGTACATCTTCCCAGTCTTGCTCCACAATTTCCCAAACATATTCACTTCCCTAAACCCTATTTGGGAAGCTTGGATGACAAGGCGCGTAAGTGCAGTATTTGAAAAAAATTGAGATATCAACGATTTCAAGTTATACTAGTCTTAATGCATATTCTGTGAAAACTTCGCTCCAAAATTCCAATTTTTAAGTACCAAAAAGTCAGTTTGAACTTTCTCGCCATCATAAGGATCCATGTAATTTCAAAACTTCAAACACGTATTTCTCGAAGAAGCAAAAGCTGTACTCATGCGCCTTGTCCTTCGAGCCCCTCATTTCATCATGCAATACCCCAGACTCCGTTTATTTAATGAAGTTCATGGTACATAAAAGCTACTCACTAAAGTGCCTCTTTAGGGTGATGAGAAGCCTCATAAATGTTGTTTACCCAACTCTAGGCGAGAATTCACTCCCCTTCGTCCAGACCCCTCTATTATAGTTAATGCCTCTAATTTGAAAAGCAGAGTCACCGACATCGTATCAAATCCCAAGAACTCGAAGAAAGGATTTAATTTCTCATTCGCCATTCTCCGCGAATGTGACACCTGCCTGACAAGGAAAGGTGTGCAAAAAAAAGGTGGCGGTGATTCAAGAGGCCGCACGCGTTCGTTGAATTTTTTTAGGGTTATCGGTGGTCATATGGCTTCGAGTGGTGTCAAATTTTTCGTTGACATGTTCCGGAGTTCAGCCCTACGGATGGTTTGAACGCGTTTGCGGGGAGGGTGTCACGTGATGACTATTCGCGGAGATGTAACCGTGTAGCAAAGGCGAATATTGCAAGGTGGCAACGCCAGCGTTTCTCCATTTGAGTGTATGTAAAACAATCGATTTAAGGTGAGGTAGCTAAAATCGATGTTTATAGGGCATTTAAATGACTGTATAACACTGTTGCCGGTTCGTATGAAACACGATAACCGCGTTGGAAACTCCGAGGACTTTGAAGTATCGAACATGGGTAAAAAGGAGAATGACATTTCCGCGCAATTTTCTTTTTTTCCGTTGCTGCCTATTTTTCTGCATTTTTTCCGAACGATTCTAAAAAAAATCGCGACTTGCATCAGAGACTATTTGGCATTGCAGTAGAAAATGAAACAGACCGAACGGAGAAGTTCAATGGAAAAATTGAAATTTCGTTGCTAATCTTGGTTTCACAAGAAAAATGAAAATAAAATGCACCCAATGATACAAGGCCTACTTTCCTATCATTTCCCGCTAAAACTACAATTTCACACTCTTGAGTGCGTCGTTGCAAATAATGTGCTCTTTTTTTTAAAAAAAAATTTCAAAACATATGCAGAGCTCAGAGAAACAGAAATGTGTAAGGGGATATGAACTTTAGAATAGTGGAGCTAGATTTTAACTGATTAATCGACCTTAGCTGAAACTGCCTGCTCCGTCCACAATTTTTTACTTAAAAAAGGATCAATGTAAATGGGGACACGGCACTGTAAGCCTCTGCTAGCGAGAGTCAGTTCAAGTCAATTTTGGCCCATTGTACTCTCAAAATTACCAAAAACTGACGTCGTCCATGCCCTGAACCATGTTTCGAAGTCCATACATACATACATTTCCCATACATTTCGTCCATTCTATGAAACTTTTGATTGCAGAGTGGCAGTTGAATAAGCTCATTAACGTGCAGCAGAGGAAGAGGAAAGTAGAAAGACGAGGCAGTGCAGCGGGTATCCAACCCTAATGAATTATAACTGGAAACAGCTTCATCTAATTTGACTTTTCAATGAATATCCATTTTTTGATTATTGAAAACATTGTCTAGAAGGGCATACTCAATTTGACTAGCAAGTAAAATCAGCTTAAAATTAAGCGTTTGACCAATTGCTCCTTTTCAAATAATACCTTTAAACGGCCCTGATCAAACTTTCCTTCACCCTGCACCGAAGAGGTGCCCCACGAATTCGTATTTGGAAGGCATTGCAATCATTCCCGTTTAGGCAACTGGAATGACTGTTGTGTGACCTTTGCCCAAACGCGAGTGATGTTGCACAAATGTTCGTCGAAAGTTTTTTCTGTGACTTCCAAGAATATCCTCTGAAAATTTCGTATAAAAAATCCAGCAATATCCCCTTGAAAGAATAGGACATGGTATTTTGAAACATCGCAATCGAGACGCACGTCTTTGTAGTTCATCCGACATTATGTTTCAACGCTTCGACAGTAAGTCTGCACTGAAAAAAAAACACATTGGATGTAGAGTCCAGACTCTTGAAAACATTGACAAGAAAAAATACTCTTGATTCAATCAAATCAATCTTGTTTTAAGCTTAAATCAAAAGGAAATCCGCTCAAATTAAGAGGTTTGATTCTTGATTTAAACTTAAATCTGATTGAATCAAGAGTCAATTTTCTTGTTAATGTTTTCAAGAGTCTGGACTCTAGATCCAATGTGTTTTTTTTTCCAGTGTTGATGTAGCTAAGTCTGACAGTGTGGATGTAGCTAAGTCTGACAGTGAAACTGTGACGTCACTAATAAAAAGAGCCCAACTGGAGCAAAGCAAGCAATGCCCTGACCGGCGGACAACGTGAGAACATGAGCGTTTTTCTGCAGCATTATGGAAGAACGTCGTATAAGCCATCTGGCGTTGCAAAATTTCCTTCGCCAAATCACGAATGTTCAGAAAAATTTGTGTATACTTTTTCTTCACTTTTTTAGAGGATTTCGTTCGTAATTTGATCTCAAAAGTCTGAAAATTCTAAAGAAAAACGTCCATAACTTTCTTCAAAAATAAATATTTTCCAAGAGGAAAATTGGCAACACCCGACTGCTGACGACGTTTTTACTTAGCACGGCGTTTTTCGCCTTTTTAATCGGAGCGTTGCACAACTTGATTGAGCGTGAACTCATATTTTCGACTTTAAGTTGCGTCGGTCGGCGTCGGTCGGCGATACTTGTTCGGGACTTGTGCACAAATAAGGAGAGTGACCAGCCGCAACCTATAAATCGAGTAGGCGGCGGCGCGGCGCTCGTCGACGTTTCAAATATAGCGCGTCTGAGTGTTGTTATTGAATCGTATCCTTGCATCACTGATGAGTCCTCTGTATTTCCGGTCCGGGGTTCCGCCCTCCCCCCCTCCCGCCCCCGCTCCCTCTCCTACTTAGGCGTAAACTGCTGAAAATGGACGAATCACGGACATTTTTATTTGAATTTATAAAAAAAAAAATTTAAATTTTGCGATACGCATTCGATTTTTGTACACATGGAACTGACTTTATAAAATCATCGATAATCTTGCAATTATAAAGTTCATAACTATCGCTACAACTGGACCCCGTTAAACAGAAGGTAACCAAACCACATCAGCTGTTGCCAAATTTAATTGGGTAATTTAATTATTTACATGAAGACGGTTGTGCGGTTTTCCATGCTTTCAGTGAACTTGCTGCATATTGCAAGGCAAATTCCTTAATATTGTCAAAAAAATCCGCACAAACGTTCTCTTGTAAAAAAATTTAATTGCTCAGTTAAATGGCAATCGCTGATGTGACTTGGTTCCTCTCTGCTAAACACGGTCCAATTATAATCATGATATAAACACGCAAAAAAATTAGGTTTTAATTATTTAATCACAATACTGATATTTAACCTAACTTTACAAAATCAGGAAATTAGGGAAATTAGAAATTTATACTTTATATTTGAGATACGGGTGACAACATTTGATGAAAATGTTAGACGTGACAGTCACATTCAGAGAAGTCCGTGATTCCTGAAAAATAATGCCGTTCAAAACATTGCAAGCCGCTCAGCCGCTATACAATATGGGTTACAAAATCTAAATGTTTCCCTCCTTAAAAAAACATCATTTGCAAAATTATTTATAACTGAACCCCTCAATGAGCTAATGTTTGAATAACTCAAACAATCCAAGGCCATAACGTTTCCTCATTTGAATCGATGCCTGCTAAAAGGGCGTAACTCAAAAAACTCACGAGCCCTGCCTTTTTTTATTGCAAAGGACGCTGGGGCCCATGAGTTTATGGACCTACGCCTTTCCAGCAGGCACTGATTCATTTGCAGTAGCAATCAGTAACACGTAGACAAAATCTATGGTAGCTATCAGTTGCTCTGACGATATCACACCGTAAAATTGATCGGTTAAAGACAATTACACACGTGCCGATAAAAAAATAGATGCGAAATGAAATTAGTGATAATAATAGACACGTAATTCATTCAATTACGCGTTATCATCGCTCATTGCCCTTTGGCGATGCAGCACTCATGTGGAGCTTTTTTTTTTTGACCTTTATAGGAGTTGCGTATGTAAACGTGCTATGAGTATTTTCAACACATGAATGGATTTGGTCCAAAATATTGCATTCACTAAAATTGTGGCCTGGGAAATTTTTACACTCCATACATTCATTTTTCTATTTGCGTTTCCAGCTGAACAGCTTATCCCTGCAGAGCGTTCAAACTTACGGAATATGTACGATAATTTGAGTTGAAGTGCACTGTGCGTTTTTTTAAGAATGGAAGACTCCTCTTGAAGGTTCATAATTTTGAATAATTTTTAGGGGATACAGTTTACAACCAATATCGAAGGTCTCGAAATCGACTTTCCACGTGCACACTGTGGACACCGTGATGAGTTTTTGCGTAATTATAGAGTGCCTGAAGTCACCATCAAAAATGTCTAAACATCAATGGTAAAATTGCAAAAAACAGCACGCCTCACTTTACGACACTTCCGACTCTGCATAATGTTACTGATGTTTTAAATACTCTTATGTTAACTGCTCATATTATACATGCAGGTGAATTTTGACGCTTTGCGACGCGACACCCAAATATACTACATGAGCGTATCTATGTATGTTTAAAGTCACTTTTTAGCGCTCTCTGGCGCTCTGCGACTCCTAGCCACCAAAGCTCCATATCCTCCCAAAGCCCTTCAGGGAGTTGGCAAACCCTCATTTCTTCTAAAACCCCCTGTCGCCACCTTTTCACTGGGCGTCCCCTTCGTCTCATCTCAGGAGGTAAAAACGATCATCTAAATACTACGCTTACCTAAAACTTCATAATTTAATATAAAAAGAAGAAAAAATTTTATAAAAACAGCTACTTACAATTCTGCTGTGCTACAGAAAAACGCCGTATGATCATTCAAAAGTTGCCACATTTCTTTCGATATGATGTTTATTTTTGAGGAAAATTAGGAATATTTTTCCTTGAAATTTTCAGGAACCTCAGGTGAAATTGCGAACAATATTATCTGAAAAATGGCAAGAAAAATATCCGTAAGTTCACCGGGAAATTCGTGTTTTATCAATCAAAATTTGGCAACGCCTGAAGGATCATTCGGCGTTTTTCCTCAGCACGGCAGAAGTACAGTCACACATAACGATAAGCAACGGCTGCCACGAAAAATACATTCTTTATGTTAAATGCTACGATGGTGCTATGGATGGCTCCAAGCCACGACTTCTCACTTATTTTGTCCGCTTAATCGAGACATAAATCATCTCGATCGAAAAACAAAAGTCTCGAGGGACGTTGAGGGCGGTAAAAAACGAAAATGATTTCCAATTTGAAGATCTTCAAATAAACAGTTAAAGTTGATGAACGAGAGAGCTACACAGGGCAAATTGGCGATTCAAGCGCCACGCCGTAGGACTTGAATATCAATAAGCAATGGAGTGTTGCCAAACGCCTCCAAAATATAAATGTTAAAATGTAGGAAAATATCGATTTTTTAAACTAATTTTGCAACCGTGTGGAGTGGATCCAGCCGACCGGCACGTTGGTCGTGTTGCACTATTCCTACGACCCTTGTTAGCGATCTAGTCGTGCCTGATCGCGCGACTTCATCGGAATAAAGGATCCAATCAGAATCAGCAGAGGATCAGAATTCGGCTTGACTATTAATTAAAGTCTCAATGCTCTCTCGTGCTAATTTTTTTCGATTCGCGGTGCCAAAACCCGAAGGTCGGCAGAAAATGACACGCGAAAGGTCAACTGCCATTATTTCAACTTGGCAGTGCCCTATACTGTAAAAGAAGATGGGCGCAGCATCTTAATCGAATTTTCAACATCAACTTTAAACTGAATTTAATGGATATTAGGAAATGTATGTGATTTATCAATTAACGGGAACGTTGAAGATATGCATAGAAAATTAAAGGAAAATGAAAATCAAATATGAAAGCTTTGGAAAAGTAAAGTCTAATTTTTATGTTATTTGTCCTTGAGTCGCTGAAACAAAATTAAATTAAAATGTAAGACTTAATTAAGATTGCAATTCCCTTGTCACATTCTGTTACAAATAGAGAGTGCCAAGAAGTATGATTGTGTATATAATCTTGTAAAGTGACTCGCATATCGTTGCATTGGGAGGACAAGAACAGTGAAAGTTCCTTCATTTTTCCGATTATACAACAAGCCTTTCCATTAAGCACTAACAGTTTCATGCAAGAGTAACCATAGGAACGTCATCTCAATTTTATCTCGCACGATATTATCTCAGTCATAGTGAGCTTTGAGAGTCAGTTGTTGTTGAAAATCTTCTTGTTCGGGTGAAAATTATACTTTAAAAAACACTTATAATATCATAACTATCAACAAAACTAATAAAACAATAAAATAATAATAAGTTTCTATGGAGTGAGAGGAAAGCTAGGCACCAAAAAAGAGATACGTAGAATTAGGCAACCTCACTTGCACTCGATGACAATCGGCTCTGAGCACGTAGGTTTTACTGTGCAAAATCAAATTGAACAAATATTACACGACTTTGTATTCATATTTTCTCTCCCTGATGTCACACCGTTTGGCCACTTCTCCGAGGCTGAAAGACTTCTGATCAGTTTCAGTAACACACCTCTGCAAATGACGAAACAAACTGATGAGATTTTTCGCTAAATTACAAAGCCGTCTAGGAAGTCCTTCATTGGTCCTTCCTCTGGCATAAGTTTTAAATTTTCCTGAGAAGTTAATCATTATACCACACCCGGGTACGACCATTAGAGCTACCTATGTGGCAAGCCTTCAAATCATTAGGGTCCATGCATGAAGATGAATGGCAGCGTTACGAAGTTATTTATGGGCGAATAGCTGGTTTCGTATCAACTCTCCTGACTGTTGGATGGTGCTGTTCAATGTATGATGAAAAAATCTCTGACTGTCACAAGTGACAGAAGTTGTAGGCTACTTCCAAATTAAGTCAATTATAAATTTTGCGGATGGAATTGCAATAAGTCTATCAATGATATTGGTTGTAACTTAAAGTGCAAAAATTTTAATTAAAAAAAAAACCCTAGTATTTGAGGAATTTGCGATTTGACTGTTGATTTTGGTGTAAAAGTTCGCGAGAAACACGATGGTGCCACTGGTTTTCTCTGAAATTAACTCCCAAGCTCAAAAAAAGCTCTCAAGTTGAGGCCAAAATGGAGGGGATATCCCACGCTATCCTGAGAGTCCACCTCTACATCAAAAGAAACTCTCCATGCAAAGATAGGGAGCAAATACATTGACAGGGCAGCCACTTTATTTAGGGACTCCAAAACTGAAAACACGGCAACCCTGCTAATGTACTTGCTCCCTATCTTTGCATGGAGAGTTTGTCTTGATGTAGAGGTGGACTCTCAGGATAGCGTGGGATATCCCCTCCATTTTGGCCTCAACTTAAGAGCTTTTTTTGAGCTTGGGAGTCAATTTCAGAGAAAACCAGAGGGCACCATCGTGTTTCTCGCGAACTTTTACAGAAGATTCAACAGTCAAATCGCACATTTCTCACATATGCAACATCTCCATTATATGGAAACCTGACAACAGCAAAGCTGGGCTACTGACTCATGGCGTGAGACTGTTTGGTTTTAGGTATGAGCAAGTCGATACATTTTGTAAATACCCATTAGCAAATTCACGGTAGCCTCACACAATCCTGCCACCTCGCTGCCGGACAGAAACGGGGTACAAATTGGTGCCTGATTTAGGAAATGAAAGCTCATTGTTGTATTATTTTCACGTCACATAAGTTCAAGTCGGCAATATCGGAGAGCGTGCATACATTAAATATTTGCGTTAAATATTGTTACTCCGAGTTCGTGTCTGAACGCACGATAGAAAAACCGTCATTCCACTCTTTGCTCGAGCATAGTTTTAGCTTAATTTTCTCAGAATTTTTGGTTAGGATACCCACTGCGAGGCTCATGTTGCCAATAATTTGACATATTATCAGCAAAATAAGTCAATTGCCACGTAAAATACACTGATAGAAAGACTTCTGTAGTCAAAGTCAACGGCGAACTGTGACATCGGGGTTTTTCAGGCTGTGCACGATAAGATTATTATCTCACTATGCATGCAATATAGCTGGCAATGAGACTCAAGTATTCTATGATGAAATTTTCCTCTTCTTTTATTTTTGACAATCAAACACTTTTTTTGCCGCTATCTTTGCATCAAGTACAATTTTCAAGCTGTTTTTGCAACGAGTCATTTTCTGAATGCCACTTTTCTATTCGCAATGTAGACTTTCTTGTAGTAGTTTTCCATACAAATTTGTATCAGAATTATTTTTGTAATATCAAATCGGGACTTCTATTTTTTTAAACCCGTGATATCAATATCGCAGCTTACGAAACTCGCCATCTTTTCCAAAACATCCAAGGTTCTTACTAAGAGTGGCGACAATTTAAATACATATAAAGAGATTTTGCATATAGCTTATTAGTCACCATTTTGCTTCTCCCAACACTGGAAAATGAAAGAAAGTTCCTATCCATCGTCTTTAATAAGATCTCTTCAAATTTTGTCCTAACTGATTAAAAAAAAAATATTTAGTGACCTAATTTCCTACCCAATTAATTATGACCTCTTATGTCTTCCCAGAATTCTCATGTTGGGCTTTCCTGGTTTTCATAAATACGATTTGAAGAGAAAGGCTCAAAGGAAGGCTCGAGTTAAAGGGCTACCGAAAAATCACATTACCGTCCTTTATACCGTGTTCTAACATCACAGCCCCCCAACCGAATAAGAGCGATACTTTTTCTCAAAGACTTGTTGGGTCTCGCCACATTGATTGCAGTGGAGCAACACAGTCCAAACGCCTTCATTTTTTTAAATATGCAATATGGACATCCACCGAGCTGGTATAGTTGCATCAAGCATTACGTTTCGTCTTGGGTCTTGTCAGTGGCTACAATAATTTTTATTTAAAGGGTAGGGGTACATTTTGTGAAAAATCGTTTCCTCCATCAGTAAAGCAAATAAAGTATGGACACCGGGGTATATTTTTCTATGTTTTAACCGTTTTAGGCCAGGATACGTAGGAGCCAAAAATGACGAGCGGTAAATATTAGGTTGCTCGAGTCGCATATATTGAACTCGGGTGTCAATTTGGAAATTTTGCGTTGAGTTTAACGTTATGATATCGAAAACAATGTAATATATCCAAATTGTATCGCAAGATCTGACTGTAATGGGTTACATCCTTTCAGTTATTCACAAAATTTACTATAAATTTTCTTCACTTCTTCGAAAAATTCCACTGCAAATTGGAGTTTTCCAAACGTTGCAATCGAGGCACACATCTTTCGACTTCAACCATCAAAACATCTCCCTCGTGAATAATAAATAATAAAAAGAGGGTTAAAATCTCTACGCAGCTCGCGAATCAATTGAGCGAAACTTTGACGGACAGAAAACTTGAGTTTTTGTGAGCTGAGCCGAGTTGGCGTTGCTATAAATGAGTGAGTCTTTAATTAGGCGTAAAATTAGCGTCCGAGAGCACTGAGCAGAGATCAGCGAGCTATGATGAAAGGCACCGATGGATGTTGCACTTAAATTACAGGACGAAGGTGCGGGCGATCTCTGCCCGAGGGCGGATGGACTCTGGTGTAGCGTAAACTCACACCTCTCTACCGGGATTGCCGTCCAGGGCAAGGTTGTTCTGAAATTTTTCCTGATCGCCGTATCTCTCTTTTTCCTCGGTAAAAATTGAAAAACAAATTGAAAATAGCAAGTAAAGAATGTGCTTTGAAATCATGTCGTGTTCAACTTTATCCGCAATGATCCAATTGACCTCCTTGTAGCACATTTGTGGTTCAACTTCCTTCAGAATCAGTTTACATTAAATCTCGTGCAGCTCGATCTCAAAAACTGGAAGTTTAAAGCTGAAAAAATTAAATGGTTTCTCAGTTAGTCGCATGAATTAATTCATCATTTGAATCAATCCTGACTGAAATTGATTTCAAGCCGCAGTAAAATTTTTTAATTTTCCGCGTTGCTGCAGTATTCGACGCATGGATGTGCATACGCACGGTATTCTGGAATGCGCTTCAATTTTCCAAAGAAAGCATCGATTTAATTGATGATTTGCACTAAGTATTTCGGCTTTTATGATCAATAATTACCATAAAATTTACTTCTACTCTTCATACAGCCACGCTTTTTGACCTGCAACTTTTATTTGCTCATAAAGTTCATTGCATTTGATAATTTTAGATTTTCCAGCGTAATGATACACTCGCAGGTATCCAAAAACTCTCCACTGCACTATTGCCTCACTGCCTCAATATCAGATATCTGACTTTTCAAAGCATTATTTTCTGACCGCAATCACGCAGTTGATAAAATGAGGAGGACTAAAACATTTTTGCGGTGAAAAACTGACGGCGTTGGATATGAATTAATAGTTTTCTTCCTCGGTTGTTGAAAGTCGTAGGCGTCGTGACAGCGTGCAGTGGCGTGGCGTGAATTGCGATAAATCGAGTGTTATGCCATTTAAACCTATGGAAAAGGATCGATAAACGGGGTGTTCGCAGCGAACACCTACATAATCGATTCTTTACCATAGGTTTAAATGGCAGAATAATCGATACATCGCAATTCACGCCACGCCACTGACAGCGTGCCTATAATTTCCCTGCTTTGCGAAAATCTGCGGTGTCCTTTTACAGGGCGATACCAATAAAACTAACAGCGGTAGCGGTAATTAAGGACCTCTTTCAGTGCTTCGTGTCCCGAGACATCGCTTCAATTTTCAAATCGGCCCACGATTGCGATCTCTGACTGGCATTTGGACGAGCACGCTAACACCCGAGTAATTCTTTCGCTTTTACCGTGGACAACACTCCGCCGTAACTAAAAGTGTTTTAGTAATCTAAATATTCTAAATTTCATAATGTCGTTCGGCCGAAGTGCGAGTATTTTCGATAAAATGAGGGTGTTTTGAGATGTTAGGTCCTCGTTCAGTATTAATTGGACCGCGTTTAACAGAGAGGAACCAAGCCACATCAGCTATTGTCAATTTTAACTGGGCAATTTAATTTTTTGCGAGAAAACGTTTGTGCGGATCCCTTTGAAAATGTTAAGGAATTTGTTTCGTACTATGGAGAAAATTCACAAAACATTGCCACACAAATCCGCACAACTGTTTTCATGTAAAAAATTTAACTAGCCGATTAAATTTGGCAATAGCTGATGTGGCTTGGTTCATTTCTGTTTAACGCGGTCCAATTTCGCCATTAAAGCTCGTCTTTGACATTTTAATTATAAAGCCACCTGAAACTTTTGGGATTTTGTAGAACTAGAGGTTCGTATAATTTTTGGAGTTCTCTTAAATCATTTTAAAGAGGACATACGTCCTTAGTGCGCTGCCGTCCTTTTTTAATGAACCTTTTTCTCTCATGATCAATCATGGCCCCCATGTGATTACATTCAGAGAGCTGGATAATCAGTAATGATCTTCGGACAGTCTCTAAAAAAATATCTCTTGGGCCTAAAGTCTGTTGTTTTAACCGGATTTGTGCTTGATAGCCAAAAGGAAATCCGCTTAAAAGAGCATTGGCTCTCGATTCAAGCAAGAGTCCGATTGGATTGAGATTTTTCTACAAATTTTTTAAGAGTCTGGACTCTATATCCAAGAGACTTTTTCCAGTCTGTGAAGGTATACAATTTTAAGGGTATGAGTATGAAAGTCCACTATTTCATGTCCATTGCTATTACAATATTTCCTTTCCCTCGCTCCCACCCCATAAGTGACTTCAGTAGGTTTTAATGGCTTGTAAACGCAGGCAGATAACTCCCTCTACCCCGAAACTTGCGTTTTTCAATACTTTTATGGCCCCATAAAAAAAAAAAACCCTAGTCATTATAAGGAAGCACTCCGGGTTGGGAAGTTTACTACCCATGCGCCGTTTTTCCACGTTTGGTCACTTACCAGGTAGCCAACGATGTTACTCTTCCTGGCACCTCTTATGTACGTGAGTAGGCGATTTTGTTTACAAATCCATATGGAGGCAAAAACCGTGGAGGGAACCTTAGAGAGTCACGTATTCCGCACCTCATCCGTTACTGTTACAAGTTGAGCAGTAAAATCTGTCTCGGCAATTATTGTTCCACTTGACGTGACGGCGGCGACGGACGGACGACGGCGGGATGGACGCGCTCGGTATATGGCGTCGAGGTCACCACCGACTTCTTCCGACAATTTGCATGATACTCGCTTCGCACTGGCGACATCCCACACCCGAGACTCTTGAGTCGCTAGGTCTATGGGCTGATGTTCTTTCATTACCACTTAATCGCAACCTTACAAAGTACACTATGAGAGTACAGCGGTGCCCAGACTATCCTCGGTGTTCGGGATTGGAAACCCTAAGTCAACAATCGAAGGATTTTGGATCTACGAAGGCATTTTGAAAAATCAATAAGTACCTCTATGGTCCATATTATTTGGAGAGATTTACCTCTATGGGCGTACATGAATGGATTAAAGAGGTAATGGAACGGGGGTTCGAGTTTACCTTATAAAACAAACGAGGGGAAAAAATGAAGTTTTTGGAAGAGAAAAATTACACATTTTGGAGAGTTTTTCGCGGGGAAAACTCTTTGATCGGATAAAATGATGATTATTTCACTTTCATTGATTCACTTCATTTGAACTACCAATACTGCGAAGTTTAGAGTCCAAACATCGCCATGATTTTAGACTGAACCCAATAAGATGTATTCTTCCTGTTGACACTAAAACTAAATGTAAGCACAACTTGAAATTTGGCTCATCTAATTTAGAAATTTTCGGTGAATATAGTAGAATGAACTTAAAGTTTGTATGCTCTGCGTATAGGGAATATGTCAATCAAAGTATTGATCTTGGCTTTGAAGTGGCAATTTTTTTATGATCATTATGGTTGATTAAAATTAAAACCTCCGAAAATGAGAATGAAGGTAGCCTCGTATACCGATCTTTTTCATATGTAAACTTTCCTTTGCGGGCGTTCAAGTCTAGTTGATGAAAAGTGCTTTACCTTGCGCGCTTTAGCTAATGCAGAACATCTAAATATCCTTCACAATCATTTAAAGTATAATATTTAAACACGTGATTGTGCACTATTCTAAGATTTAACACCTGGCAAGTGAAATGCCGGGTCAACTTCAATTTTGAACCTTGGATGTCGATGAAAGGAGTAAAAACGATTAAAGGTTAAAATTTTTAAAACAGCAGCCCATGACAATGGTGGTATCAAAAACATAGGAGAAAGAACGGGAAACAATGCTAAAAATTACACATAAAAATCCGAGACGTTTCGGAGCTTTAAGTGTAATTTTTAGCCTTGTTTCCCGTTTTTTCTCCAATGTTTTGGAAAAACGATTAACAGATGGGAAAACTTTATCGATGTAGGCACGTTTCTATTGCAAGCTGAAAACCACGTCCCCAAAAATCGTTGAAAACCCCCACTTAAAAATCTGATAACTTTTATATCACCTGCTTGAGCGAATTATCTTATAAAATTTTTCCTGAAGGAAACCGTATAGTATCTCGGCGTCTTGATACTCCGATACAAATCTTGATTTTTATGACACTCATACACCGGTCATTTGATTTTTTGAGAAAAAAGCACATTATTTTATGGAGGTGCCTACCAATATTATTGATTTCTACCAAGAAGCAACAAGTTAGGATCCTTTTCTTCCAATTCACCCCTGACGAATGGCTAAGTGGAATGCCATGGTTCCTCCGTGTAGTTTTCCTGAAGAAAACAAAAAGTCATAAACACTGGCAACCTCGCCACCTACTTCAGCGAAGGTAGCAAAAAATCTAACTCAATTTGCCTATAAAAGGAAAAACCTATCAGTGCGACGCTGTAGATTAATTTGCTACATGCGAGTGAAATTATTTTTGTAATCTCTCTCTCGTACATTGAGAGTCAAACGAGACTCCACCTCCACACTTACGCGAATGGAAAGAGTAAATCTATGCTACCATATTTAGATAAAATCGCCCTTTATACATGCTGTTTTCGGAGAATAATGCACATTTTTCACTCCATAGCGGCAATGTTGTGATGATAGTGCAGTGCACTTGCTCAGCTCAACGATGGGTGCATCATTCCACTAACCGTTGTAATATATTAGAATGGTTCCAGGCCAATTAGTATGTAAATATTCATTCTGTTCCTCCTTTTCCGCGAATCATCTTTCATTCTTGAGTATGCTCATTGGAGGTGGATTGAGTATTAGCCCCTCCTCTGATTTCCGCATACCTGGTGCTGTCTCCAATTAAATTTTTAAGGAAAAAAGTTTTAGAAGGCTTAAAGTCAACATCTCAGGAAAGTATCGCTACGACTACAGAAATACGCAGAAGAATTGCAATATTTCAAAAAATTGCTCTCGTTTTATTAATCTCGGGAAGAGTTTCTAACATGCCCTGGTAAAAATTGGCGATAGGAGCTGCGTTTCAAAATACCATAGGAGTTCTTATAGCCGACTATAAAAGGCTATTGAAAATCATATAGCTGGCTGTAGAAAGCGGAGTAAATCATATAGTCGGGCTATACGAAGCTATAAAAAAGTATACAGTCGGGCTATAGTTTCTATTGCCGGGATTTACACTTTATCGCCATTGGCTATAAAAGGCTGTAAGAAATTGTGTATGAATTTATGAGCTTGGGAAATCATTAAGTTTTTTACGGAACTACCTTAATGTTTACAAAACACACATTATATTTTCCTTTAAAACACATTTTTTTTTTTCATCAATTAAAATGAGAATAATCCATACAGAGTGTGCAAACATTTCGGAATCATGAGTTGAAAAATCGCTGACTCCGCGAGATTAAATATTAGAGCCTAACATAAAGCGGAGCGGCGACGCACTGGCGCCTACAAACCTAACAGGGATACTTCTCGCATTGCGCAATGCGCGAAGTATCACTGTTAGGTTTGTAGGCGCTCTCTGCCCGCCCGCCGCGCCGCAGCATGCCACGGCGTATTAAGCAACTATTTCACACCAGAGGTATTGCACAGTATCATAAGAAATTAAAGGTGCTCCAGCATTTTAAGAATGACAGGCATCCTTCAAAAGTACGGAGCTTTCCTCGCAAAATAATATGACTAATAATAATACTCGTAATAATAATACTATGGCACAAAAAGAGAGCGGTAGTCCAAAAACTCACGAAGTCCTAGTATCCGTATTTAGTAACGTTTGACATAAACTTTATCGTCTGGCTGTTGCTTAATCGCCATCGGCTATAAAAGGCTATAAGAAATTGTGTAGCTGGCTATAGAAGCTATCGGAAATCTTACAGCCGGCCGTAGGTCTATGGTATTTTGGAACACAGATTCTACTGCCAATTTTTACCAGGGTATTCTGAGATAATTTTTATGGCTGTAAATGCCGTCTGATACCGTGAGCGCTAGAAGTATGGTCAAACACGACCCACATGGGTGTGGGGCACAGGCACATACCGTCCGAGACTGCGGTTCGCGCGATATTTCGGTGTTGCCAAATTCACATTTTTTTCAAATTTATGGACTTTTGGTAATTTTTGATCTTTCCGCTATCACCTGTCCCAGATGAATAAAAAAATGGTAGAAAAAATGAGCACTCGTAAATTTTTATGTTGTTGGCGCCAGTGGCTGGATATTGTCATGAGAACTTCAATTCCCTCTGTATTTTTTTTAATTGCTCATATTATTATCAAAGTTTCCATTTTTCTTTATTACAATTTTTTAAATACGATTAATGTGAATTGTTCTTTCTTCAATGAATACCACTCTCCGCCGAAAAAAATATGCAGAATCTACAAACCTGAGATACTGAACTCAGTCAAACAAGAAAAAAATACTGTTAAAGTTATTATTATTTTATTTGTGTTTTCTTTTTGTTTCAGAATCTGACATATTACACATGAGCAAACACTGAAAGAAAGAAGGAAAAAATGACAAAAAAGAAGGAATCCGCGAGCACCAGCTCAGAAAAAACGAGTAAATCCTCGAACGAAACGAAATCAACGACCGAATCAAAATCCAGTGAATCTTCATCAAACCGCAAATCATCCCTCACGTCCAGGATTCTGGGCTCTTTCTCTCGAGCATCTTCCACTGCCAGTGTAGCCAGCCAGAAGGACTCCAAAAGTGCCACCGATCGGAAATTATCCTTAGTCAAAATCGAGTCAATTGACGACGACGATGATCTGGCCAACTTGACGGTGCCGAAGACGATCGAGTACACTGTCACCGAGCCAGCAACCCTTGTCGTCGAAAAAAAGGATACCAGCCAGAAAACAAAGTCTAAGAATGCCAAGACAAACAAGTCGGTCATCGAGTCTGTTAAAATGGTCGGCGGAAAGATCATCAAGACGACCAAAGCAATGCAGTTCACTTTCGCGCGGCCTGACGATGATGACAACGACGATGACGACTTCCAAGTAGAGATCACCGAGATTCCATCCGAAGAGCGTCGGGCCTCTGTGGGATCGACGCATTTTTCCGAGCGCAAAATGTCAGCCGATTTTTCCGCAGAATCAAAATCGAAAGTCTTCCAGTCCTCAAAATCCGACTCGCAGTCGAGTTTTTACTCCACTCAAGACAGCAGCACCGCGGACGAGCAAAATGTACGGCTGGTCGGTGGGAAGCTGACGAAAACACCGTCGAAAGACTCTCAGTTGCAGTCTAATTCCAAAGTGGAGGGGTCTGACAGTCAGTTGACGAGGACTTCAAGTCACCGCCTGATCGAGAAGCAGTCCAGTCAAAAGTCGATCCACGAGTCGTCACAGGAATCGGTCAAGGAGTCTAAAGCAACCACCGTCCAGAAGAGTGGCTCTCGCACGTACATAACAACCAAGACGACCATCGGACCGGACGGAAAGGAGCGAACCGAGACTGTGGTTAAGAAAGAGGAGTTGCCACCAGAATCGCAAACAACTTACTCGGAGAAGCAAGAATCTAAGAAAGCCGAAAATTTCTCGACTACCGGTCAATCCAATTTAAAGTTGACGACTGGTAGCGCAGATGATAAATCTTACTCGGCACGGCTCCGGGCCAGCCTTGAAGACGATTCTTCCGGAACGTCGAAGAACTCTGAACTTTCCTCGGTGAAAATGGTGAAAACTGCTTCAGACTCGAGCTCGAAAACTTTCAAAACGGAGAAAGTTTTCGAGACGAGTGATTCTAGATCCTCTGTTTATTCTGACTCCCAGTCTTTCATCCAAAATGAAAAATCTGGAGTGACAGACAAGCTTAGCTCCACAACAACAACTGACACATCTAACAAGGGAGCGTCTTCTGACACTGCCATAAGAAGCAAAGATGATGTAAATTACTACACTTCCGGAACTTCCTATGTCACCACGACAACCACTGGCGCTAAACAGAGCCAGGATACTTCCGGTGTGAGACTGGTCGGAGGAAAAATAGTGAAGACAACCGAAAGCAAGGATTACTTCAATAAGAAAATTGGCGATGGTCTGGACAAGAAATCCTCACGGTCCGCCGAATCTCAGTCAAATGCTCTTTCTAACCAGTCTGATACTATGTCCTCCAGTAAGCTTGTGTCGTCGATCGATAAATCTGCCTCACACACGACTGATTCTCTCTCGAAAGTGACAGACAAAACCGAGAGCATGTCTTCTACCAAGCTTGTCTCGTCCGCAGACAAACAAAGCATCTATTCCACCAAGACAAACGTCTCCACGGATAAATTTGAAAACATTCCATCAAGTCAGCTTGTATCATCTATTGACAAAACAGCCACTCACACGACTGATTTTCCTGGTAAGTCAACGGTGGACACGATGGATGGAGTATCCTCAAGTAAACTTGTATCATCCATCGACTCTCAATCTAAAAATATATCGGATAAGTCAGAAAGCTTTTCCACCAGTAAATTTTCCTCCTCCAAGTCAGAAATAAAAACTTCCAAGGTAGATAGTTCCTCCACTGCGTATTCTTCTGATGTTTTCGACTTCTCCGACGAAAATCTAGTGTGTACATGTGATCTCGGCGCTACACATTCCACGAACGATTTCAGCCACAAGGATGAAATTAGTTCAACGAAATTTCTTAAATCTGAAAATTCGAAGACTTCTACAACCCAATTTGTGTCAGGAGTCCCGGTTGGATTTGATCCTGCCCCTCTCGATATTCCAAAATCTCCGAAGCAGCCCAAATCCCCAACCACGAAACTTGTTGGCGGAAAACTTGTAAAACTTGGCGAGGACAAAGACTATTTCAACAAAAAGATAAGTGAGGGTGTCGAAAAGAAGGAGCTAAGAACAACAGACTCGAGTTCAAAATTCGACGTAGATGAGACCTCCGTCACATACGTCACAGATAAATTCTCTTCAAAGCTATCCTCGAGCTCAATAGTTGACAAGCAGTCAAAGACCTTTGACAAAGAAACTAATTCGTTCGGCACACGTCTCGTTGGTGGTAAGCTAGTAAAAGACTCTACTGATGCAACTTACTACAACCAAAAAATGACGGACGGATTCGAAAAGAAGATACAGGATAGCACCAGCACCGACGAATCATACACTAAGGACTCCACCTATACCGTCACTAGTGACTTTATTTCACGTGAATCAGAGAAACAGTTCGACCTTGGGCGTAATGATGTTACTTACACATCCGAAAAAACAATTCCAAGAAGTAAAATCACCGATGACACTTACTCTGTGATCAAAACGCAAAATGGATCTATTCCAACCTCAACGACAGAGAAAACATATATTATCGATGCGTCCACGAACTCTCAAGAAGTCAAAATGGTCGGCGGAAAAATCGTCAAAAACGTTTCTGACAAGAATTATTATAATCAAAAGATAACTGATGGACTGAAAAAGAAGGATAGCGAAAAAACTAAGACTGATAGCACAACCTTTAAAACCCAGAAAGATATATCTAGTCATGACTTTACAAAAACTGATTTTTCTTCTTCCAATACATTTACAACTCAAAAGTTTGAAGTATCCGATATCAGTGATAAGCATGTTAGTGATAAAACGTACGTGAAAACGCTCTCTAGTAAAGAATTTCCGATTTCTGGTTCACCCCAGGGGCCAGCCGAGCCTGGGCTCACAGTTAAAATGGTCGGTGGAAAATTAGTGAAAACCTTCGTGACACCCGAACCTCAGCCGAAGAAAAAGCCAGGCAGAGAACCATCGCCAACCAAGTACTCGACCGACCAAACCTTCGCCGTTGAGTCTGAAACTATTTCATCCTATAAACAGAAAGAGTTGAAAAACGGCGATATTAAGAAGTTCCCGCGTACTGAAACAACGACCATTATCAAGAACATCGGTGATACAACAGATTATAACATCTCTACTGCAGAACTCAGATCCACGACTAAGGAGCAGGTCAGCAATTATACAAGTAAATACATCAGCGAGTACGATCAAGGGAGACCTCGGGACACATCGCCGACGAAAATCAGGAGAGACGACTCACCATCCAAGTCCAAACCAAAAGATTACTCCCCTCTGAAGGCGCGAGATGTTTCGCCGACCAAATCAAAACCAAGAGATACATCTCCCACAAAATTAGGCAAAGACAAGTCCCCGATAAGGTCCGTTTCGCAAATAAGGCCTGACACAACGATCACATCTAAGACCACTGATAAGAGGTCCGACTTTTCATTGGACCGCTCCGATACCACGGTAGTGTCCAGCAGCTTTGTCTCGGAGAACCTTTACATCAATGATTACAAGAGCACAGACTCTGTAAATCAGACAAAATTGGTGACATCAACGCCGATCAAGCCAGGCCGGAAGGAGCCTACTGACAAATCGCCCAAGGATGAAGGACCGAAAAAGCCTTCTGATAGGTCACCAACAACTACAAAACCGACCGTGAAGTCAACCAAATCCACCACTGAAATAACCGAAACAGGTCTGACCGTGAAAATGGTCGGTGGAAAACTAGTGAAGACTTTCGTGACTCCTGAGCCAGCTCCGAAGAAAAAGCCAGAGCGAGAGCCCTCTCCGACCAAGTCACCAAAACCGAAACGTACGGATACGCTCGACAAACCTGAAACCTACTCACCGACCGCTATCCGCAAAGGAAGTTACACGATCACCTCAACCGGGGAGAAGGTGGGTGACCGGCCGGTGGCGCTCGTTCCGAGGGACTACGACGTCGTCGACCGAAGTTACACGTCGGCGACGTCGGACACGTTCCAGGCGTCGACCAACTTCAAGACCGAGTCGCAAACCACGTACGCGACCAGCAAAGTCCTGAAGGAGAGCTTCGTCTACGACTCGCGCGGAAACGTCGTGAAGGTGACGAAGACCGAGTCGGTGCAGGACTTGAAACCGGAGACCGTTTCGCGCACCTCCGTCACGTCGGACGTGAAGGCGACGCGGCTGGTGGACGAGCGCGTCGTCGACAACCGCGAGACGTCCGTCACGAAAACGGTTCGGGACGACCGGAAAACGGTCGACAAGAAAACGGTTCGTGATGACAAGAAGACGGTGCGAGATGACAAGAAGACGACCAAAGTGACGGAGAAGACCGTCGTCAAGGAGCAGTGCATTTGCGAGATTTGCACATGCGGGTGAGTGATTTTTAACATTTTTTGTTGGTTTATCACTGTATTAAATCTATTATCATCAATTGTAATGATTAAAATGAAAGGTCTTGCCTTACACGCTTGTCGATTGTTTAATGTATTATTTTCATCCCAAATGTACACCTACTAGACACAAATATTTAAGACAATCAACGAACATGTAAGGCAATACTATTCATTTTAATTATCTATTGATACCAACAGGGTTGGACTGGCTCGCATCTGAGGGCGTAGACGCTTGACTGGTTAAAGGGGCGTAATGTGATATTTCCTGATGAGGCATCCCTTCGTAGAGAGGGGTCCAGAAAATTTTGGCAAAGCAGCACAAGTTTACGCTATTTTTAGATTCGAAGTTTATTAATTGTACAGAGTAAAAATTGTAAAATTGAACGTATTGAAGTGACCGACAGACTTCTGAAATTAAAGAAAACAAACAAAAATTAAAGCCACTAGACGCATCCAAACACCATTATTTCCATTAGAACCGTGTCAGTGCTGTGGTTTACACGAGCTTAAGACGTGGGTCTAAAAATCCATCCTAAAAAAGAATCAGGCAAGAACCTGAAATAAGAAGAAAGAACGAGTATCAACAGAGCCGACGACTATAAAGACGTATTCGGGCCTCTTTTTTAACTTTTCTCCCGAATCTGAACGACACCTCATTGGCAGCATGATTAGCAGGGCATGGAATGCTCACGCTTCGTGTCATCGCGCCTTCAATTTTTCAGATGCAGCACGGATGTCCATCAAGTACGAATAGTTGTATCTCTGCGCCGTCGTTAATGCGCATTCTCTCCCCTCGCTTTATTTCCATATTGTGTTTGTTTGCGTTTGTCTTATTCGTAATGGTACTTCAAGCACTACGTGCATAACACAGCCGAAGGGGAGAGATGTGTTCAGGCCTCTTTTTTAACTTCCCTTCCGAATCTGAGCGACACCTCATTGGCAGCATATAGCAGAGCATTGAGAACTCACGCTTCGCGTCATCGCGCCTTCAATTTTTCAGCTGCAGCACGGACGTCCATCAAGTACGAATAGTTGTATCTCTGCGCCGTCGTTAACGTTAATTAAATATAGCCAAAAAAAAATTATAAAAATTTAATTTAAGTAAAGATGATAATCTTTTACCTTTTGTATCAGGGTTAATTAACAATAAAAAAGAGTTTAATGTCTCGAAATTTACAACCATATAAGAATTTTACATTGTTACCATTCAAAAGGTAAACGTCGTCCGTTCCCTAAAAACAACCGCGCCTTACCTTTTGAATGGTAACAATGTAAAATTCTTATATGGTTGTAAATTTCGAGACATTAAACTCTTTTTTATTGTTAATTAACCCTGATACAAAAGGTAAAAGATTATCATCTTTACTTAAATTAAATTTTTATAATTTTTTTTACCTTTCAACGCGTGTCCGTTCCCTCCCTCTATTTCAATGTTGAGTTTGTTTCCGTTTGTCTTATTTGTAATGATGCTTTAAACTAGAGCAGAGCATTGCGAGTTCACAACTCACGCCATCGCGTCTTACATTTTTCATATGCAATGTGATCACTGACCATCCATCTTGCGAGAATAGTTGTATCGCATTTACACTTTAGATGTCTCTTATTTTTGAATTTCGAAATAAATTTAGGTTAAGTTTGCCCGAGATATGCTTTGATATGTTCAAATCAATTGTCATTTTGAAAAGGAAGAAATATGTTGAGAAATATCTCAAGAGGTCTCTAAAGTGTGCGTATGTCTAAAAATCGAACCAGCTATCGCTTCTACGGTGGTTACACATAGAGAATGAAGGAGGGGGATGATAAAGCGCCTGTATGTCAACAAAAAGGTGACAATTTCACAGAAAAGTGTTTACGCTTTAAAAAGTAGTTCTTGGACCTCTGTTCACCACTATGCGTAAAATTATCTCTCTTCACTCCTAACTCTCTCCTCCTCCGTTCATTTAAGAAATTTTCAGCCTATATTCTCGGTCGTAATTTTTTTTTTCTCTTCTTATTTTGATATCTGTCAGAAGGGCACGTTTTTGGCGCGCTAAGGGGGCGTATCTGCCAATGGCAGATTGGCCCTATGGCCAGTCCGAGCCTGGATACCAAGCGCAGAAAGCGCCACTCAACTCATTATTTTTTTCATAACTGTTATGAGAAACCATATCATTGGATATGAGCCCCAGCCCATGTGAGGCGAAGGAGGTATTATCAAATAGAGTCAATTTTAGGGCGATTTCCACGGATCGTTCTACTCAATTATTCGAGTGAGGTAGTCCGTATTCTTCGAACTTAAATCTCAAAATTCATCTTTACGTGAAATATCTATTTTTAATATTCTCGCTCTTACTTTATTGCTTTTGACCCGGATTTTGAAGTCATTCATCAAATTCTCCCATACAATCTGTATTTACGGTTAAACTCGACTTTAAATTTGAAATGATGAGTGGTCGATTTGGAAAATTTGGACTCAGTTTTTCCTGAAAATTTTATAAATTATCGATGGCAGGCATTCTGAGTATCTAATTTCGAAAAGGGTTCAATTGAGGATACTTAACTTCACTCGTTTTTTGAGGCACAGTAAATGGACGTATTTCTGTCAAACGGAACTATGTGCACTAAGACATGAGCTATGAGACCCATAAGAATATATGCATAACAGGGCTCACGTCATAATGCACATAGTTCCGTTTGATATAAATACGTCCCAATATCCTGCACCCGAGAATAGTACTGATACATTTCTGTCAGCGACATGGTCCTGTATCTCCTTGTCACAAGATTATTGCATTCATTCTTGGTGTTCATGCTCCACATAAAACAAGCGTTGCTGCAATAAAACTTGCCTTCAGAGCACAGAGATCGCTAATCATTTGGGTACTGTAAAGACTACCTCCATCCATCCGATAAGAGTAAATACCTTTTGTTGAGAGCAAGTTCTGGTGAGATTGTTAAATCGAACAGCTGTGATTTATTTCGTATACCTGCGTATGTATTTTCTTGCCTACGCATTTGGTTTATTTCGATTGTGAACTTTCAATTGAACGTATCTATGCTAAAAAGAACTACGTACATACAGTCTGCGTGCGAAATAGTTCTTTTCAGCATAAATACGTCCAATTGAAATGCACCCACTCGATCTTATGAGTTATAACAACGAAAAAAGGCTGATTCAACAAAACTTGATGAAAGCGTGCTCAAAACGGCAAAGGGAAAGACAATTTTCAAGACGTACATGTTACGCCTCGTTGGCAATTAAAAGTACATCAAAATAAAAGTCAATACTATTTATAATACAATTCAAACTCCAATATAATACAGTTTACGTAAATAAGGTTTACAATTAATTTTTTTTACCAATTTATTTTAAGATTTTTTAATTACAAATTTCCGAGTTTTTCTACAACCCGGTAACCAAGTAAAGAAACCTGATAAACAGAAATTTATTTTATCGAGGGAGAAATGGATGAAATTAACAGAAAAAGGACAACTTACGGCGCACATATTTATCGAAGTTTGTTCAGTTTGTCGTGAAGCTGAAATCCGTTGACCAATCACAGAGCGGCACTTTTTTTGTAGTGAGAGGATTGAGATGCCAATAATTTCTCTATACTCTGTAATTTGGGTGCTAAAACTAACAACTCTCGTGCATTTCTGAGGAGGCGAGAAAAGTAAAAATACCTTCAATTTTGAACATGCAACACGCACATCCACGGAGCACGAATAGTTGCATCAAGGCGCCACAGTCAACTTAGTCTAGTCTTCATAAAGCGGAAACGCCGCCAATTTTTGAGTACATATGCAACACGCACTCCAAGGTACTGAAAATGTAAGCAAAAAATGATCCTATATTTGTAATAAAAACTTTTAAGAATAACGAAGAAAAAGTAAGTTGTAAAATGTACATATATGACAAAACATGTAAATTGTTTTGTGACTTTTGGATTTCGTTTAAAATCTCGTGAATAATTCGTCAAAAGTCGGTCAGTGGAGGAAATTCGACGATTAGCGTATGTTTAACATTTCAAATCATAAGTACCGGCGTAGTATGCAGATTTTTGACTGGGGATGATTTCATTTTTTGGAGGAGAAAAGGAGATTTACGATAAGAACTGAAGTTTTTGATCAACGCCGGAGATTTTTGCATTTATGGGTAGCTAATTCCCAAATTATATTCAATCCAAAGATTACATAAGGGCCGAAAACCGCGAAACAGCTTCAAAAAGTCGAATTGGTTACCTCGATTACCCATGCAGTGCGGTACGCTCGTAAAACATCGTGACCTTGGGCGGGTTTATTGCGCATTCACGGTTCAAAAATCTGATAGCACGTCGCGAGACGCGAGACGAGGGGGTCGAGTTTTTTGGGAACCATCATTAAGAAAAATGGGCGGGCGATAGGTGGGCCTCTCGAAGACCCCGTGTGCCGGTGTCCTTCATGCACCGTGAAAAATCGCGTGCGTCCCGCTGCTCCAGTTGCCAGACTGGATCAGTGACTACCAATCATGATAATTATTTCTACGTAGACACGGACAATGGAAGATTGTTAGAATGGACATTTTTTCTATGTCCGATTTTTACTCTTCTTTTTTTAATATTATCCATCCCTATTATTCTTCTTTCCCCGACTGTAAACCATGAACCCTCTGTGACAAGATTTAAAAATATAACTTAAAAAAACAGAGATATATTTGTGTGAATTTGATTTTATAAGGGTTTTTCATTTATCACTCAAGCTCTATCTTTGACCAAAATAATTAGTTAGTTAGCTACTTTAATACAATCAGCAACTATGGATATTAACAGGTCCAGGGTCCATCAGGAGAATACACTGAATTTTGAGATTTAGTTGCTTGAAAATTTTTACTTTTTCGGTGGTGACCCTTAGGTTATCCGACTTCAAAGGGCGAATGTTTGGAGGGAGATAATTTTAAATTCAAAATAATTATATTTACAGCGAAAGAGGGGCTATACTTAAAATACAAAACCTGGTAAGCGCCGTCTGGCATTTCTAAAATTGTGCAACTGTGTTCTTTTCACTTAACTGATATCTTTAGTTGCCAAAAAATGACTATTCTTGACGTGAAATTAAGATCAAAATTCATAGAAAATGTTCCATTGAACTGGGGGAAAATAGGACTTAGGATATTTTTTCCGTGGAAAGACCATAAGGCGAAGATATTTAGATCAAATTAAAAGAGGAGCATCATGAATATCTTTAGCAACACTTGATAGCACTTATATTTTTCTCTTTAAATATCCGCTTTATTGCATTTAATCGACAAATACTCCCAAAAGTCAATTAATATTGGGGGGAAAACACCTCACAAACATAATGACATAATGGAAAATGCGTTGAGAAAGGAAAAGGAGATTCTTGACTTTCATGCTGAAAAATATTGCGTTTGGACAATAATGACGTCAGAGTTGCCAGTTGCAGTTGATAAATCATTTTTCACAATACTGCAGGCATTATTTCATTACACAAACTGGCAAAAGCGAATGATGGACAGCGGGCGCGGGGTCCAGGGCTGGGTTTTTTATTAGCATTATTCTCATTCCCGTGTTCCTTGCTACTCTGGTCTCGGTGCACCTGCGGTCTGCTCTGTCTACCGGGTCTCCTTTCCCACAATTGCACACAATTACAAATAAGGACTGGTGATTGCTTGATAGACCAACACAGAGGTCTAGTACTTACACGATGTTATCGTTACTGTAGGCATCATTTTATGGCGGCGGACGATTAAGCCTGACTGAGTTGACTACCACAACTTTATGGCTCTGTGCTCCATTGACTTAAGTTCATTGTTATAGAAGAGGAAATATAGAGGAGAGAGTCAGAGAGGAGAAGAGAATAAGAGAAGGAGGGAACCGAAAATCAAGTGAATCATTCCAAGATCGATCAGGGCAGAAAATGAAGGCAATAGGACCTACCACCTCTTTTACTCTGATTGATCCTTACTGACGTTAAAATGACTCAATGTAACATTCACTTATTACTTTCATTGCCTTTAAGTCAGGATCTTATGTCTTGATCCACGAGTTTATTGATTCAACTAATCTTCAATTTGGGAACAAAATATTATTATTTTGAACAAAAGTATACACAAATGTGAAACAATGAGCCACAAATGAGAGATCAGGAAAGCAGTGCGGAAGGAAAAACTAGGAAGGGGTCTAGCCCATATCTTTGTCCGAATAACATTCCAGGAAATCTGCCTTATGTCTCTTTTAAGTCTTAAGTCTTTTAAGTTTTATGACTTTACATTTACCGAAGAATATGAAGATCAACGTCTCTGACTCCCAGTAAGGATTCCTAAATGTAGTTCCTCTACATCAAAAAAATTGGAGCGAACTCAATCTTAGAGTTCAATTGCTTCAGATCTTATTTTTCATGTGTGGAAAAGAAACAGGTGAAAAAAAAACCTCGAGGTTATCGAACCTTGTTACGTCGATCATTAAGTTTAAATCGTTCGTGGCGAGCGAAAATCAGACGAGACAATGTCAGCACTCAGCACTGCGAGCATCAACGTAAGGCATTTCATTCAAAGTCCTAAAAGTGTTACGCAACGTGGAGTTCGAACTCCGAAGCTCAAAGCGGGAGTGACTTTACTATGCGTGAGCGTTGACTGATCACGGAACACCTGTCAGAAGGTGGCTTATAGAAGCATTTGACCAGTTTGACACAGTACGTGGTCCCCTCCAGGCTGAGCATTAGGTGGATTTCAGCACGCAAAGTTATGGCAGGAAGATAAGATGCGAGCTCCAATGTTCTATCAGGCTTGAGCCTGACGCTTATGGAGCTTTTGTAATCATCGAAAACATATGATACGTTGATACAATGCACTACAGCATGTCAAAAAGCTCGAGAAACATGTTATAGCCTCCTCACTGGTTTAATCGGTTGAAGAAATCCCTCCTAAAATTCTACAAATACTCCAAAGGCTTTTAAAAGTTGATGTAACGTACGAAAAATTAAATGAAGTTCCCTCTTCGTGAACTTGATCACTCATTCTACATCCATACGGATATGATCTATCGCTTCAGAAGAGACACTAGTAGATAGAGCTTCATTAAGGGCACATGCAGAGGCTTATTTTCTCCAAAAGTTATCGAAAGGCAATGAGCTGTTTTGCGTATTCAGATCTTTTTAAAAACTTATAGAGTATATACGGGGACAGTGAGAAGATGAAAGTTACTTTAATGGTTGCTGTTGACCAATTATAGAAACTAAAGCTCAGGAGTGCCTCCGTTTGAAGAAGAAAAATAAAACTGGCCGCGCCCAAAATAAAGCAATTATGCAAGTTTTTAACCGCTATGGATATTTCACCGGTGAATTTTGCGAACAGTCACGATGGGCGCTGATTCGGCAGGAGGGCCCCGTTTAATACCCTCATCAATTTTTAGCTCGTTTAAACTGACATTTTACAGCCGCGTCCGATGTTGTCAAGCCGTAAGATAATTCTTCCATCTTTACTAAAAATAAAATACTTAGTGTTCGTTTTTCAACTTTGTCGCTGAAAACTCCTCGTGTTCTCTCGTATCTAGAAACCAGTGGCGTGGCGTGCTTTGCGATAAATCGTTGATCCGTCATTTAAACCTATAGAAAAGTATCGATTACAATTTATCGTAAACGATAAACGCAACAAGTATGCGTTCGCAGCGAACACCTTAATGATCGATTATTTACCACAGATTCAAATGGGGAGATATCGATAGATCGCAAAGCACGTCACGCCTCTGCTAGAAACTCTCATGCCTCGCTAGCGGCTAGCCAAGGTTACAAGAATGTCCTAACGTAAAGTTATAAAACTTGCTACAATTTCAAAATCATACCAGATTTTAATTTAGGGTTACTGCTGGCAACTTCTCTCCGAAATTAAGAATGAAGTGTCAAGTTATGCCACTCGATCACAGACTCCCACGGAAAGTTGTCACATCTGCCCACCAAAGCGATCCTTCATGTGAAATTTTCGCCCAGAATTTTCTTCTTCTTTGAATAAGTTTAATCTTTTTGACTTTGATTTGATCCTTCCATTCAACTTATTTAGGTTGGTGTTTACGTAATTTGCATTTGCTGGCCGATAGTAATATTGTTTTAAAATGACATTTTTGTAAGAAACTGAACGTTGAAAACTGTAAAAAAAAATTTTCAAAAATTCCTATTATTTTTACTTTTTGATCATTACTTACGTATTTAAGTACTTATTGGTCACAGTTTCAAGTGAATCTTTCGTGCACTTATTGTTTTTTTTTTTTCGTACCCACTGAATATGTACCCACATTTAAGGTTACAAACATTGCTTCTGCTGGTGAAATCCGTAGTTTTGGGATGAATGAACTTTCGAAAGATATAATTAAAAACGTAACTTTACACAGGGCAGGATTTACCTACTTGCCGCCCATGGCATGGGCCGCCTGTATTTTGCCGCCCCCTTCTCATTCGTTTTGAAACATCAATAAAAACCATCAAGTGAACGTGCCAGCGGGGGAAGGATGCATAAGACGCGTTTACTTGTGTTGGACACATTTTTTGGGAAAGCCCTGTCAACACTACTAGCAAAAGTTCACGGAACTTTGCGCGAAAGTTAAGTTCTGTAAACCTAGCTCTGTGTGGACAAGGCCTTCCATTTATAAGAAATAAACGAAAAAATTATGAAAGAACAAACATAAATGTAGTTTAATGATTTTAACTTCCGCCGCCGCGCAGCGCAGACTGCACTGTGTTTGGCTGTTTGGCGCAATGCGTGAAGTATTTCGACAATCTTGTAGGCGCTGAGCGTTTCGCGCCGACGCACTGTCTTTGGCGCAATGCGTGAAGTATTCATGCATTCTTGTAGGCGCTATCCGTTTCACGCTGACAGCAGTGACTGCACTGCGTTTGATGCAATGCGTGAAGTATTCGTGCTGTCTTGTAGGCGCTTATATGTGTTACATGCCGACCGCCGCGCCGAGGGCTTATCCTTTTCATCTCAAGTCTTCGTCATTATTTCTCTTCAAGTCGCGCCTTTCCAGGCCAAATTGCGTGTTTGGTTTCTCTCTTAACTCGACTAATTAAAGGTGCTGTCTCTTGTATCACTGAAAGACGACAAAATTAGAAATTACTATATTCTCAGGAAATGAGAGATTTTGTTGCCTTTTCTTGTTTGTAATTTTTTTTCTAAATTCGATATTTTTTTTTTTTTTATACCTACATTTAAAAAAAGGCAAAATTTGCCGCCCCCCTAGATTTGCCGCCATGGGCCGCGGCCCATTTGGCCATCCCCTTAATCCGGCCCTTTACATACATTTCGTAGTGAACTTTTCAAAAAAATATCGAGCGTTCTAAGCCGACATCGAAGGAAAATCATCTGAGTTGAACCTGAGGAAAATTCAT
This sequence comes from Bemisia tabaci, assembly GCF_001854935.1. Lineage (NCBI taxonomy): Eukaryota > Metazoa > Arthropoda > Insecta > Hemiptera > Aleyrodidae > Bemisia > Bemisia tabaci. The sequence continues at coordinate 265,723 of NW_017565155.1, forward strand.
TGCGTCTTTATTTATATACATACCTGTTACGTACCGCAGAGTCGCGTGCAGCTCATTGGCATTGATGGAAAATCAATCAATCCTCTATCCCCATCACTATGAAAATATTGCAGAGCTGCCGTAGGCGAGTGATGTATCTCAAACCAAGTTGCCAAGAGGCCCGATTAGCTGATAATATTACAACTTTCCTGCAGTTCTCAAAATTGAATGAAAACATGCCAACATGCGGAGGACTAATACAGTGTTTTTATGGTGCACTGAGAAAAAAAGTTCGGTTATTTGACTCGTATAGCACGGTGTTCTATTCGGTGTGAGCGATTCGGTTCCTGTAACCGAACTCAATGTTCTGGTCCGGTACATCTTAAGTTCTTGCAACCGAGCTCCTTCTACAACTCGGTGCATGCTACCGGACTACTTTTGTAGTCTGCTTTGGTTTGAAAGTTCGATTACATAGACCGAAGTATAGTTGGAGGGCTTAGAGGACAATGCGCATAAGTGCAGTTTTTGAAAAAATTGAGATATTAATTGTTTCAAGTAAAGCTAGTCTGAATGCGTACGTATTCTGTGAAAAATTCGCTCCCGAATTCCAGTTTTTAAGCGTCAAACATTCAATTTGAACTTTCTTTCTGCCACAAGGATCCACGTAATTTCGAAACGCCAAACACGTATTTCTCGAAGTAGCAAAAACTGCACTCGTGCGCCTCGTCCCCCAAGCCCCTCATTTGAATGAACCGAACATGATGCGGTTAGTTGTTATAGAATACCATCATATTCCGATTCGTAGAACCAAACTTTGCTATCAGAGCGCATCTATTCATTTCCTATTTTGATTTTTTTTATAAATGACTAATCAAGCGAACCATTAGTCGCATTTACACCATTTTTTATGATATGGAGTCCTCTTACATTGATTAATAGTCCAGCTACACGGGCGCAGCTGTGACGCCTGTACTGCCGTGATATGGAAAAACGCCATAAGAACATTCGAGAGTTGCCAAAGTTCTTTCCATTAAATGCTCATTTTTGAGGAAATTTACGAATATCATTCCTTGAAATTTTCAGGAACTTAAGTTGAAATTTCGAACGCAATTATCTACAAAAACTGGAAGGAAAATATTCAACGGTCTAACGAGAAATTCGTGTTTTAAAAGATGAAATTTTGCAACGCCTGAAGGCTCTTACGTCGTTCTTTCTTAGCACGGCAGTGTCAGCGGCGGGCGCGATTTCCCGCGACGTGATGACACTGCTTGAGGTCAGCGGCCCACGCAAATCTGCTCTCTGCTCGATCGCGCTGATGGACTGACCTTACGAGTCTGAGTCATATTATGAGGTGTGATTAAAAAAGGAACTCAATTCCGGAATCTGATTCAATACGTTGTAAGTCATTTGGAGCGGTAAATCCCTCAATTTTTTCCCATACTTCCTATTTTTAAAAATGAAGTGTGTCAGATATCCTAAATTGCAGGATGTTTGAAACTTATTTGAACCCTCGGCTAGCCGTTGAGATTACCCCACCAATTTGATTTTTCGCAGGTCCCTTTTAAAATCCAATACATTTGTTCTCCTGTCTCATGCACGCATTAATGAATCCTATTTTTTCGCCCGCCCCCCCCCACAAAAAAAACTTTATTCGATCCTAAGAATTAAAGTATTTCAGGGATCCTTGAGACATGTGACCCCTATGAAACCTTGAAAAAAAATCACAGGAAATCATTTTCCCCTTCCGCCCTAGCGTTTCAGATAGAGGGATGATGATATCGCCATTAATCGCTAAAATTCAATATAAACTGAAATTATCATGATAGAAGAAATAAACTTATTTGGGCACGATACATTTTTCCTCAGAGAGATAAGTATGATGCTTTGGCATTATTTACAACCCGTATCATGAAAATTTTAGTTTTTCACAAAGCTTTAGCGCACTATGGCGAAATCATCACCTTTTTTGGCTCAACATCCTCTGAGTTGAGCCGTAGCTATTTGCAATCGTACACGATAACTCTCTTTTTTATACATTTAACGCTCCCTACGTACAATAACCAGGGATTAAAAATCTAAAGGTTTTAACAGGAGTTTATTCTCGTCTCCATTTCTTCTCCGTCCTCAATAAAAAGCCCTCTTTTTATTCCTCCTCGAAAAAATTCTTATTTCGATAGTGAAACTGCCAGAACACGTATCTCATTTCCAGTGATTCAAAATCTCCGCCTCCTTTTTATTCATGAAAAGTGGACGAAACACAAATATTTGACGTTTTCACAGAATATTCCTCAAACAGAGAATAAAAATTAGGGAAGTTGTCAAGAAATGACGATGAGTATTTTCATATTTAAAAAATAAAGTATACCAGGAAGTCTGCAACGTCGGAAACCGAGTTTTTCCAGTTTCACTGTCGATATCAGAATAAATTTAAAGCACTGTAAAAGCAAACGTGATCGTGGTCTGTATCAACTGCAACCAGAGGCGAGGCATGATTGGTCGATTATGGATATTTCCCCATTTGAAGCTGTGGTAAAGAATCGATTATTGAGGTTTCGTTGCGAACACCCTTTTAATCGATCCTTTTCCACAGGTTCGAATGGCAGATCAATCGATTTATCGCAAAGCACGCCATGCCACTTACTGCAACAACATAGCCACCTGATTGTTGAGTGATTTATTTTCGAGTGATGGCTCAAGATGTTGTGATTAGCTGCCTTCCGAGTTAGCATATTTTTCTCTGTCCATCGAACGTCAACAGCTTGCATGAGCAAGCTCTCACTGTCACAACTCGAGAGCTGCGTCTTGAGGTTCCGTCCGCGGTCTCCATCAACGTCTCCAGATGGCGAGAACGGATTGAGAAACGAAGATTTCCTATTCAGACTTGAAATAATAATCAAAGTACAACTTTCGACTGCCGGCACGCAAAGCCACGAACAATAGGCGGGGGTGTCACTGCGCTGTCGATTCAAACGATAATCTCCTTGTGAGGTCTTGTCCTCAAAAATTGAATGAATCTGATACGCGTGTCACAGGTCAATGTTTGGAACCAAAAGTTATGTGATCCGTCTTAAATTTAAAATTATTAAAATTCCAAAATTGAATGAGTCTGATACTCTGAATTCTGATGCACATGTCGCAGGTCAATTTTTGATCCCGAAAGTTATTAGATCTGTCCTAAAGTTAGATATTTACCTCTAATGTAAGATGTTATGTTGACCATTAAAGGAAATGGTAGGCAACGTCATCTATAAAGTTAATGGGACCATGTAGTTTGTTCTCTAGAATCAGCTGTGTGATTTTTACACGAGTTTCACTATTGACGAGACCAAGATTGAGGAAACCATGGTATTCACTAACGGGGCGGATTACGTGATCTACCATGTGTTCCGAGATAACTGAATAACCATACGCCGAACGGATAATTTTCAAGTGTTTGAAATTTTGTGAATTTTATGTTAGAGAAGAAACTTGTGAGCAAACTCAGCATGAAAATATCCTTGTTTTCTAAAATGAACAATTATTAGAGCAGCTATGAACAAATTACCTAATCTGCAAAAATACATGCGTTTAAATGAGAAATGCCGCCTGATGACGTCACAAGGCGGAAAATTGTCTAACTTTAAAATTTTTTTTCCTACAATTTCCCATATCAGAAAAAGATTATGAAAAGCGCTGTGAACACAGCTCGTTAAAACACTGTCAGATGCAGCGATACAATTTTTAGTACAAAACCTCCATTAAAACATCAGAATTATAGTAATGTGATTATTCATATAAATAAATCTATAAATAATTCACAAATAATTCTCACCTAGTGTTGAATGTCCCTTCAATTAAAAATAATGTACACATTACCTTCCTAGGTATAATTTTAAGAGAGCATAGATTGATTATTCGCAAGATAATTTTGAAATATTAGTGTGTGCATTAATGCACTTTTAATGTTCCAGCACAAAGCTACCAATGCGCACCATGATTCATCACAGGTCCTTGACGTAACTTCCGCACAATTAGACGGACTTTTGTGGTAGATTTGGCAACGGAGCTGCATGCGTCTGGCACCGACTGTCATCAAAAGGTGGCTGGCGCGGCGGTAATATTGTCATTGGGCGGGGAGTGGGTTAGTAGTGAGAATAGTCGACATAGATGTCAAACTAACCACGGAATCTGTGTTTGACTCTTGATTTGGGTTTGATTTCCGTGCAGGGACGAGATGGTATTCAGATTAAGAAGGTCCGGTTCCCCCCCCCCCCCNAAACAAACGTATTCCTCTCTACTTCTATTTTCCTTTTTAAACAAGCAGATTATCACGTTTACAGCATCGCTGATCAATCTCACGAACTTTTGGATGACTAAAAAGTTTGTAGAAGCAGAAACGACGCGGAGCTGGTGCCCGGGTTACGCAAATTTCTATCTCGCCTTCAATTTTTGAGGTAGGCCAAAGAACATCCTCGAAGCGTGAATTCAGTAGACTGATTTAAGGGTGTCATTCGATAGATTATCACTATTCTATGGTCCCAATGTATACAGAACCAATTCATATTTTTTTCGCCGGGCTGGTCAAATGCGTCTATGTGTTTCTTGCAATCAGAATTTCTCGAGTTTGACGGGTCATATACTGATAACGTCAATTTGTTGATAAAAATATTGGGAGAAATCCCATGGACTCTTTCTGTCCGTTTTAAAGGCTAAATCGATTTTCCGAACCTTTGAACAGCTAAATACTGTCCGTAAAATGCCGTCAGGCTTTTTCCGATTTTCTGATCCACCCATCCCCTTTGAATTTGTCGGACACATGTCAGGCAGCGTTCATCTCACCCCCTTTAGCCGCCCACAGTTTGAGCATTTCAAGTTTTGATATTGCTAACGGCCAAAAAGATTATATGGACGTATTTCTATCGAACGGAACTGTGTGCATTAAGGCAGGAGCCCTGAGACTCATGAGTATACATGAATAACAGAGCTCACGTCATAATGCACATAGTTCCGTTTGACAGAAATACGTCCATATATTCGTAACGTTCTTCATAATCTTAGATCATTCCTTCCGAATTCCATTCCCTCTCTCATTTCGTCCGTTTCCTATGACGTTTACCCAGTACCTAAACTCATATACTTCCCCGGTCCCTTTCAGTTTGTTATCTATGCAACCGATGAAAAGGTAATCTGTTGACCGTTCGTGACCCCATAGACGCCTAAAATAGGTCTTACCTCACACTTTATAGTGCCTCTAGAGCATCGTCGCGGATCCGACATTCTGGCATCGCGGCGCCTGATCGTTGGCGGGCCTTGCTCCGGCGACGACGACGGCGCTGGCTCGGTCCTGTACCAATACTGATCGGATTGGCCGCTGGACCAATGGCAGGGCGGCGCGCTCGAGCTAGCCCATATTTGGAGAGAGGACACTCCACAGCCGCGCGCGGTGCCGCTCCAGTCGCCCGACAAGGATAACGCCGCGACTCCACGCAGACCCGCCACACGCGCGACCCGCTCGTGAGCCGCGGATTTGCCTCATTTGAATATCCGCGGATTCTCTCGTCTGACCAGCGCAGCGTTCATAGAGCCCTGGACCGTTCCGATTGCGTCATAATATTTATCCAAAATCACTATCAACTCCGGGTGCATCCCTTATTGAACGAAGAAAAAATTCCTTTCGGGTCTGTGAGAATATGCGAAGATATGTCAATGAGTAGAGTCGTAATATAAATGGGAGAGCTGGCGCAATGTTCTAGTGGACAAGTTCCGAGCCCGGTGTGCGCCGAGCTCCGGTCACTTTTTCGATAGATTTTCGATCCAAAATGACGATGTACAATACGTGATTCTCTTTGCTTACATCAGATGGCCAGATTCCCATGTATCGTAAGCAATCGATTATGTCTCGAAAAAGTGACTCAGCGTGAGACAGTAGTCTCAGAATTCGGGACCTGGAAAGTACCTAAAAGTGGCGCCAGCTCTCCCATTTACATTACGACTCTATAGCCTCTATGCTACATATGCACAAGTCGCTTCTATACGAGCGCACCCGGGCGCTCTGCGACATCTATTCGCCATTCTTTTCTATCAAAACAGGGGTCATCTAGTAAATTACACCTTATAATTTCATTTTTGAATGTCACCTATCTACGATTTTGCTGGACGTCCCCTACATTTCTTTCTAAGAGGAACCCGATTTTGTAAGAATGTCCACTGAGTATTTTTCGAACTATAATGGGTTATTAACGTTGTCATACAATCGCATTCTGATGGTTTTACCCCAAAAATAATAAGATCCGCCAAAACGCCTACTTCATCCGTCCAAAAGATCTAAGGAAGATATCGCGCTTCTAAAATCGCAGCGTATGACGTCATCCACCCTGAACGTGCGTTATCGCGCTTCAATGGCTAAGTCGAGTAATGCGTACCTTAAGACCCGCGTTTCAGATTTCGGTCGCGAACGGCGATTCTAGCTTATTGGCAACACCGTTTTTCTCCATTTAAATATAAGTAAAACAATCGATTGTAGCTGAGACAGCCATTCTCACCTAAAATCAATATTCATGATGGATTTAAATGCAGGCGAAACGGTGTTGCCAATTTGCGAGAATCGCTACCAGGCACGAGGTCACATAATTCCTGCCGCGCAATGATAAGTTTCGGCATAAACCAATCAAAGATTGGTTTCAATGCAAAACAAACTTCCCGGTTAAAACATCTTTGTTTTTGACTGAACATCGTATGCTCCTCGCTTGGACAGAGCGGAAGTGACAAGGCCCTTGCGAGCAACTATTCGTAATCTGAAGACGCTCATATTGCCATCGCGGTTATTGAAGGCGCACTGAACAGAATGAGAAGCACGCAGTAAAAAGCTGTTCAGCGTATGTCTTTTAGCTTCCTCCGGCTATTCGTGCCTTTATTTACTCATCATGATTATTCGGGAGTAATTTAAAAAATTGACTGCAATAATATTGTTTGCCGATAGTTAAGTGCGTAATGTAGCATCCTGTGCATAGCAAAGAAACCGTATTAGTTAAATCATAAATCTACCTAAATTATTCTCTTAAAAAATGTAATGGTTTAGAGTCTTCTTGATCTCATTCTAAAACTTCTCTTTCCTAATATATTTTTTTTTCTGTTTTAGGTAAGTTGAATTCTCCGTTTTGTCACCTGTATGGTATTGTTACAAAGACTCACTGAAAATTCTGTAAGTGCTTTTAACACAATTACCATTCTTATTCTTGGATGTGCCTCACGTTAACTAGAGGTTAAACATAAACTTTTTTTAAGTTTTCAGTATTTTCAATGAATGCTCAAAACTTTAATCTGTCATCAATTAGTCCGCTTTAGGATTGAATTGTAAATTTTAAAAAAAATGAAGACAAATTAAGGATTACATTGTTAACAGCTTTATCATCTTTATTTTCACGTAAAAAACGTAAACCGGAAGAGAGGAGCCCGAAACAGGCATAAGTTGTCAGTAGATTTTTACTCTTTCATGTAATTCTTATCTTTAGGTAAATTTTTTGCGGTTTATTATCTAAAACTATAACGTGATTATTAATAATGCGGTCAACGTTATTTTTCTTCAAAAGGCGAAAAAGCTGAGTTGTTGTAATCGATGCTTGGAACTCTTCCCACGATATTTTTCTGTAGATATCAACTACCAAGGATGTTGCGTATCCCAGCAAAGTACTGGTTAAGTTCATCGACCGTTGAACTATTTTTTATGAATACATAAAAAGTTTATATAATATCATAAATCATCACAAAAAAGTTGAATCTGCCCACACGTCATTTAAACGACAGCCTGTGTCAATATTTTACCGAAAATAGCCAATCCCACGTCAATTAGTTCCCAATAGTTGGAAAAGGAGTTAACGTAAAAACACTGAGTCGTCTGGGCAAAACAAAATCAAAAGAAAATGGTCTGATTTTCCTACATCATGAATAACTCACTTAAGGAATGTCTAATTTTAACTTTCTACCAAAACACGTCATTGTTGTGCTGAGGCGAGATCAGTCACTGAAGAGGGACCTAATTTACGTATTCATTCGAATCGCTGATGAGGTCAACCTCTCTCGAGATGCATTTCCTTTTAGGGAGTTTCAAGCCAAATACAGACGTAGGAGGAAACAAAGTGAGAGTTCATTTTTTTCCGTATGCTTTTCTGAGTCCGGGCGATACAAAATTTTATTTTTTTCCTGAGAATGAAATGACTGTTACAAACAAATACCAGATGTCTCTTTTTTAAGCTTTCAATTTTATTTGGATAGAAACGAAATACACTCATTAATTAACACATTAGACTTTTAAATCCCTTCATATCAGATAGTATTTCTCAAATCATTGAAAAGATCATCGATAGAGAGACTTTGATCTTGGAATATTGTCTCCTTAACGCCATGAGCACAGCATTAAGTATCCTCTGTTCAGAAACAAAGGGAGAATTTACACACAAAAATTTGTTATCGCTTCATCTGAGAGTGTTTAGTGAACTGAATTAACAGTATTTTTCATAATTTTTCCCTGAAATGGGAAATTTTATAGAAATAGATTTGAAAGTGAGAAAATGTATACCACCTTGTGATCTCGTCTGGCCGCATATCCCACTTGAACACACGTGTTTCAGCAGATTGCGGTTATTTTGTCATATCCTCCAATAATTTTTTGATTTAGAGACCGAAAGTATCCTTGTGCTCAGTTCTTGTAGTGGGTAATTTCATTTCAAAAATGACATTTTCAAAATTTCAGACACATGCAAATTCTACAATACAGAATTTTGTGTCATTTTCATTCGTCAAATGTATCAGTCATGAACGTATCAAATCCTCAAAAATCTTAGGACCGAATTGCCACCAAACCTCTCCTAAGTAGAGCTGGCTCCTTCCAAACCCTTTTTCAAAAATACTAGGGGGAAGGGGGGTGCGGAACCGGAAATACCACTTTACTTAACTTCCTTTTACTTTACTGCGATAGGGCATTGTTGTGAGCCTAACACAATCACCTCTTTTATGAAGTCAGAGTATAAAAACTCGAATAACTCGAAAAATGCTCTTATTGCCAGGTTCGTAGAGGAGCGAAGCTAAGTATGCATGAATGGAAGAATTCTGCAGTCTCCTACGCTACCGGGCTAGGTTAAACCGCCGTATGAGCATTCGAATGTTGCCAAATTTCCCGTCAGAGCATACTTATTTTTGAAGAAAGGTCCGAGTGTTTTTCCTTGCAATTTTCGGACTTTTCAGGTCAAATTACGAGCAAAATCTTCTGAAAAATCAGAAGAGCAATATTCAAAATTTTGTAAGAAAATTCGTAATTTGGCAACGCCTGGTGGGTTGTACGACGTTCTTCCTTGGCGCGGCAGTACGATGCTCGAGCTATTTCACTGAGTCGCCGCGAGTCGCGCTAGCGTTGCGAATCTTTAAGTGAATTTTTTAATTAGATCTGCCGCCGAACGCTTTCCTTGCTCCTCTCAACCATTCCCCTGCGTCAGTACAACCATTAACCACCCCCGCCTCCGCCTCCCTGGAATCGGCCCCGTCCTTGACTCCTCTCAACGCTGAAGGTTCAAGTTCACCGTCACGATTGGCCAGACATATCGGCACATGCGAACGCTTAATTTACAGAATGCGCCGACTCTGAATTCATTAGCTAGGAACTTTATCCAGTTATTAATGAGGAAGTAGCGTGGAGGGACGTGGGGTTTTTCGTGCTGACGAAAATAATGATGGAGAAAGTCACAATTGAACAATGGTGAGAACTGCGTGGGCGTAAAATTGGAAGCTGGATATTTGTACCTTACTGTAAAGTGCCAACATGACACCGTTCTTGGCAGTAAGGAAAGACCTTGTGAGAGGTTGAAGGTTGATTTGATTGCATTTTAAACCAGTTCCCATGTAACAGCCGTAATTTATACTATAACGATGACGACGGATGAACGATATTCATCATTACATGCTATTTTTAGCTTTGACCATTTAGGGTTTGATCTTTTGGATGAGTATGTACAAAATTGAACGAAATTCTGACTTAGCTAAAGCCTTAAGCTGTGACCATAAGTTTTTTAACGCACCATCTGAGGCCAAGTCGGAAGTATCCGCGGGATCCTTTCGGCCCTTCGTATAAATGCTAGGTGTAACTTTTGTTTTCGAAAAGTGGAAAATCCTGATTACGATTGCCTTAACGCGATTTCATGAAGAGTAAGGCTAAACTGCTGCAGATTAGAATTCAGAATTTGACTACGATTTGCAATAAGGAACTAAGCACTGTTCCTGGCTCATCCATAAAAGGACCTACGTGCGTAGGGATGCTAATGGCACATACGTCGTTTTTAAAATGAGCCGGAAATAGCAGTTTTTATTGCGAAATGTAGTCCAATTATCACCTAATTTTTTGAAAGACTTAATACTCTATTATAGGTTTAAAAGAATTAGTACATATAAATTCAGCCATTAAATTGTCAATCACCTTTCAACTATATTTTTTTTTTTCATTTATTTCTCACGCAACAAAAGGTCCCCAAAACATCAATAGGTAAAGGTGATCAGTAAGCCTCCGCATAAAATGGAAGACACATAAAGACAATTAGACGTATTTCTGCCAAACGTAAGTGAGTGCATTCAGACATAAGCCCTGAGACCCATAAGAATATACGCATAACAAAGCTCACGTCATAATGCACATACTTCCGTTCGGCAGAAATACATCCAATTGTTTTTCTCTGTTTTTTATTTTTGAAACAAAAATAACCATTTATTACGAAGAACGCATTCCTGACCCTGATTATAACGTACGCTGATATCCTACGCGGAGATTTTGGGCTATAATACTCCGGTTGGAAGCCTGGAAGTTCTGTCGGATGGTTGGTTGCACCACCTCCAAGGACATAAGCAGGAGCAGGGCCGCTGCCGCCCGACAAAAGTGAGACTGTGTGTGTAATTATACTCGGCAATGCCCGTGTAATTTATGAGCCGCTGCGCACCTTAACTATCCTCGCACGGTCCCGTTCCCCGTACCCCGGACCCCGTTCCCTGCTCCCGGCCCCGCATTGTTTCACACCGGTTCGCACTTCGAGAACTGTGCTTTGCCGGGTCGAATCGTATGGACTGAGCTTCGTAAAAAGGAACCAATTTTTTTGGCTTATGGGCCGGCCTTAGATTACGTAACACTCTAGGAGGGGGGAGGTTGCGTCGAGGAGAGCGTTAAGTCATTTTATTTTTACGAGTTAAAGGATGGAGACCTAAGTCACAAAGGGGGGGGGACAAAAATGCAAATGACGAAAAAGTGCAATATGTAATTTAGGGATGACCTCTTAGTTCTGTGACGACACATGCATTATTGCACCTTCTACGCAAATAGATACTTTTATAAAATGTCAATGTACTTGGTTCGTAAATCTGAAGCTATTGGAGGAAGTTATCCCACTTTATGCGGTGACTTAGTCAATGGAAAATGCGCAATCTCGGTGGCACGTATAGTTCTCTTGAATCTCGCCTTCAATTCCGGCGCATAGGCAAGAAAAATACCTGGTAGCGCAAATAGTTATCTATCCGGAAACAGCTCCATGAACTTTCAATCGAGCCAATAAGCGATTATGTTAACCTACTGGAGGGTATCGTTCAAAGTTCGCCTTCAATTTTTTGCGCAGGCAACAAACATACCAGAAAGCGCGGATAGTCATCTATTCGAAGAACACGCAATTAAATGGCCGCATTAATGACCGTTGATTAAACCGATTACCGACGTTGTGCGAACCAATCGGTAGATATCGCCAAAAATAAATATGCCTCTGAATTTGAATCATATTTACCTGTCAGTTCGTCATTTCTCGGACGAAAGAATGTAACTCCATCCTAAGATTGCAAAACTGGCTGAAATAATTCAATTTTTTTAAGGAATATGCCTGTGCAATTTGTCAAGATTTTTCTGATTTTTTCATGAGATCAGGAAAATAATCAGAGAAATATTCAGTTAGAGATGTTCAAGATTTTCTTGTTAAAAATGCAATTTACGAGGGGGTAACTTTGAAATGAAGTTACGTTCTTTCGTGAGGAAAACGACGAGTTGAGTACCAAATGCTTACAGGGAATATGTTTTTTCCCTTTTCAAAAAGTCTAATATCTTAAAATCATCCTGAGGGATTCTTTATTTCCCCCGGAACAAACCAGTTAATTTTTCTTGTCGTTCCTTTCTTCGCGCAGCCTGGCATCGAGCAAGAACACTTCGCGTGACCATCGCATTGGTCAACAGAGTAGTTCCTTAGAGAAAATCGAGTTCGTCCTTAGAGGATGCCGTGACTAACTCGAGACTATCTTCAATTTTGAAATCAGTGAGCCCCGGCCGCTTTGAATGCTAATTTATAGTCGAAGCGAAGTTTATGGCCGAACTTAGGCTCACCTAGGGACGGACCCACCATAAATCTGAGCCTAATTAAATTATGATCCTTGGAACCGAACGCTTGCAATCAATTCACGCGAATTTAGCGCAAGGGACTCACGCCCGACTTCTCTCTCGCCCAAAACTGGACGAACTCGAGGCGTCATTGTGTATCCTGAAATGGGCAACAAAATGGTTTTTACGCATCGGACTCAACCATAAAGCAGAGTTATTTATTCCCCGGGAATCTTCGTTTAGTGGTCAAAAATTCACGAGGCAGAACTTAACGATCTCCTGTGAGCTTTCGTCTGTGTAATAAAACTCCATTTTTTTGCGTATGAAGCGCAAAAATTATAATGTAGTTGGCACGACGACCTTACACAATAGTTGTCACAGAATTGTCATATAAGTACGGAGAAACTTGGGCTAACAATAACTCATGATAAATGACTACATTTTGTACCCGCGGTCCAATCTTCAGAACGAATTAGTTCATCGCTATAACTATAAATAAGGTCACAATAAAAATAGAAGTGTGATATTCCCCGCTAGAAATACATAAATTTGATGAACTGTTTGAATGTCCATAAATATTTCCAAATACACCCTCAAAAAACACAGATGCAAGATGAAAGTAAGAAAATGAGGTAACACTTTTGTATTAACCATTTAGTCCACTTAGGAAGGGTATGTCCTAATTTCACGGGGGAAAAAGGATAACAATTAAATTGTTAAAAAAAGCCGACTTTTTTCAAATGTGCAATTTACAATATAGTGCATAGATAATTTAATCACGGGGGTGGTTAAATTAGCATTTTTTATTGTAGAATCTGCATTGAAACATGTTGGACACCTTTTTTTTTCAACTAAAAAAGGGGTAAAATTATCAACATCATTCGTTTCCGTGCAAGTCCACTCATTTGAACGATTAAACCCCGAAAACACCATTCAATATTCTGCTGCGCTAAAAAAGAGCGTCGTATGACCCTTCAAACGTTGCCATATGTTTTCCAATAAAATTGAATTTACTGGGAAAATTTTGGATATTTTTCTTCAAATTTTTCACACAATTTTGTTCGCAATTTGATCTAAAATATTTGAAAATACCAAGGAAAAATATGCATAGGTAACTTTCCCTATAAAATCATGTTCTTATCCAGAGAAATTTGGCAACTCTCGAATGTTCATACGGTGTTCTTACTTAGTGCGGCAGTATTACGCACCCATTAAAACCTTAGATCTTCGAAATATTACTCAAAAGTTTCCCATACCTCAATTAAAATTCAGTGCAGCTGAACTGAAGCGCTGAGCGAGTCATTATTTTGTCACTTGCCAAGTGGACTGAGGGGGCAGCGAAGTTGAAGAGAGTACGAAGAATATAAGTATGCATTTAAATAAAAAACAACTGTCTCCATCGTGACATGGACCCTGTCATATACATATTCTTATGGGTATTGGGGCCCAAGTTGCGATGGAGATGGATCCTTTTGATTGAACTACGTCCATTAGGAAGTGGCATGAGTGTTAAAAGAAAGGTGGAAGGCGTTATAATGGAGGCGTATTCCCGTTTAATGAGTATTTATTCAAAAGTTGGAGTCAAGGTTATGCTTGAGATCACACAGAGCGAAAGGCCATTAATATGAATTGAAGTTTGTCAACGGGCCATCCTTCGAGGTCCGGGACCTGTGTCGCGCGTTAATTGGGTAATGATGCCTCAATTTGTGCACTGGTCACTTGATCACTGACCACAGGCATTTAGCCAGCCGAAACCGCTACTTTTGATTAATACTAGGGCCCATATCTGAAGGTTCCACAGCCGGATCTTCCAAGATGGGCCCCAATGTAGAGTCACCGATTTAGAGCGTGAAATTGATTAATTGATAAGATAAATTGATCTAAACATTAAGCGAATCAATCATATGTAAAAATTCACTGTAATTCGTGATGAATAATGTGAAACCAAGCGGTTAGGGATAGTCCGGTTTAGATTTAGCAATTTATGAACTATTTGGGAAAAATTTAAAAATTTACATGTAAAATAAGATTTTAAAACCCAATGTTTAGTCTGATTTTTTTTTTTTTTTTTTTTAAACTTTACGGCTTAAAAAAGAAACCATGGGCTTTATTTGAAAAAAAGCCGTGGCTTTGGAATATAATTCATCATATTTCACAGCATTGGCAAAAGCAGGAAGGAATTTATTTGAAGTTAGAGCTTTGAAGCGTCCAACATTATTTTCCAACCCAAACTGGGCCAAAACTGGCCTCCATTTTGCAGTAGGAAACCATTAGGTATTTCTGGCTCATCTATAAAAGCACCTTATAAAATATGGAATAAAAATTGATTACATATTGCAATTGGGCACCGCACTAAATAGCTCAATGTAGAAGCAACACATGCGCCATTAATTTCCCTATGTAGATAGGTGCTTTTGGATGAGCCAGAAATAGGGCATTCTTGCTGCAAAATGAAGACCATTTGCTGTTCCTAAAATAAGCCAGCAAAAAAGGTTCCTTATTGCAGAACAAACTGATATATATACTGTATATACTGTACTGTATACAATACTGAAAGGTGATTGATCAGAGCACTCGTTTTCGCACTCCTGAAATATTATGCGCGAAAGCTAATAGCAAAGCTCACACGCTGCGTCACATGTTACGTGCAGGAGAAGCTACCGCTTTTGAGTTGGCTTTACTACCACACTAAGGAAGAACGCCCTATGAACATTCTAGAGTTGCCAAATTTCTCTGGATAAAACATGATTTTTCGGGGAAAGTTATGCATACTTTTCCTGACATTTTCAGATATTTTAGATTAAATTGTGAAGAAAATTGTCTGAAAAATTGGAGAATAGGATTTACTCGTAGAATTTTACCAGTAAATTCGTTTTTTATCGAAGGAAATATGACAACGTCTGAAGGCTCATACGGCGTTCTTCCTTAGCACGAAGGTATAATCCGCGTCGTAATACCATGTGAACACGGGAGGTAATGACTTCCTTCCGGGAGAGGAAATTACGGATCCCGAAAGTGAAATTTCCGCCAGGGCTCATTTTCAATGATGTGACAGGGAAAGTTGGCATCTGGTAACTGGTGCTAAAATCACTTTTGTCGGGCAAGACGAGAGGGGACAGTGTTACAGATGACGTCAAGATTGTCAACAGATTTGACCGTATTTAGCAAGTTGTCTGAGGACTGGATGAGTGACTGCGATCATCAGCAATGCTGCCACGTCTCGTTAGAAATCAGTACTTCCTGTATTTGCGCTGTTAATGCATCTCGAGAAATTTACAAGTTCACTACAATTAAATCCTAGTTGAGGAAAACACGAATGGTTAATGAATCATCCGGAATGCATTTTGCAAGAAGGAACCAACGGTATTCCATTCTCACTGATATTATGCGACTTTTTTTACCTCGCAAATATACCTAACTGATCATCTAAACAAGCTTTATCTTTACTCCCAATAAACTAGGAATTCAAGACAAAAATTATCTTCGTAAATTTATTTTTTCAAGATTTCAGTAATTTTATTGCATGTAGTGCAAGTTGCACAATCGTAGAAACATTGGAATGCTCTTGGTTCCTTTTTGCAAAATGCAATCCAATATTGGGTAGGTATGTTTTTATGGTTAAAAGCAGATAAAACCATCCTCCGCAAACAAGTTTTGACGGAATTTTGGCGGGCCTTTCCGGACCATCAGTCTGATAGTGGCGATTTTTCCATGGAATTACAATGATTTAAAGTCGTATTATCATTATATGGTTAAACTTGCATCTTGAGGAAGATATATCAGTACGTGCTGTCGCGCCGTGCCGAGGTGGCTGAGAGATGAAATGTTTTGACTTCAAACCGCTCGCATTGCCTCGTTTTTCAACAAATGAGCAAGCATAGTTAGAATCGAGAATACTGAGAATGAAATATCATCAGCGTCGTGATGTCAAGCCCATACTGCCTTTTTAGGACGACGACGGGCCGGAAGTCATAGAAAAGCTGTGATATTTATACCATGGATTTGTAGCTGAACTGAATGGAACAGAAACAAATGCGAACATAATTTTTTTTGTTTTCCACTCGGAAAATATACTTAAGTATGCTAGCATCAGTCTCGACGAAACCGCTGAATTAGATTTTCTCATCTCTTTACTGCAATCGCCTGGGTCTCATTTTTCATTAAATGCAATAAAATCATGAAGTAATATTTCAATCGAGTAAACTATTGTGCATCAAAAAAAGTAGACTACTGTTGGAACTAGACTACTGTTGGAAGATCATCCAGACTACTGTTGGAAGATTATAAAGTTTAGATATCAGGAATCAAACCATACGGGGAGCATATCTCGCACCTTCCATATTGCAATTCACGCAAAGAACTTCCCCCTCCCCTCTCCAAAAGAAGAATTCGCTGTTCCAGGATTCCGAGAGACGGAAATATGAAAGAGGAGGAAGGAAAAGAATCAGCTCAATAAATAGAGTCAATCATTGCAAATTTTAAAGATGTAAGCTTTCTATTCACTCATTTTCCTGAACTTCAAACTGAAAGCACAAAAGTTCTGGGAAGTTGCGGACTCGACGCGACACAATGTGTCTCTGAGGGTGCATCGAACCTGAACTTCGGGAGCGCCACCCCCTATCTTTTGTCGCCGACTTCCCAAGCGAGAGGAATCGTTGACCTTCCTGACCTCGTTTCATCGCGTGGCAATGAGTCCTCTCTCGGAACATGCACCCCGCTATAAAGTATCAGGCTAAGTTGTGTTAGTGCGTAATCCCGGAAACTTTTCACCTGACGGAATTGGAAGAAGGAATGATAGAGACTAATAGCCCAATTGCAAGATTCACTGGATTAAAGGAGGGATTTCTATGTACAGTGCCAAACTCTGGCTGGTCCCATAACTTGGGGGAATCGGACCCAAACTGGATTGCATTTTGCAAAAAGGAACCACTAGCATTGCAATGTTGCTAAGATTGTGCAACTTCTTTTGTCTTGGAGGAAAAACCCGCTTATCCCTTAATAGTTTCTATTTAACTCGCTAAAAAGTGTAAATTTAAGACAAAAATTACCATCTAAATTTCATAGTTTTTCACAATTTCCGCAATTTTATTGCAAAGGATGAAGTTGCACAATCTTAGCATCATTGCAATGCTAGTGGTTCCTTTTTGCAAAATGCAATCCAAGAAATTAGCCACGTCACAATATTTTCTCATTTTGTCATTTCTCGGGGCACGTCATATTTTTTTGGAAAATTTTTACACCGTTTATGAGTGATCCTTTGATAATTTTCTCGGAAAAACTAAAATAATTGGCTATTCTTGAGAATATATCTAGTGATTATTGCATGTTCTTTTTCATGAAATAAATATCAGATTAATGGTTTAAAACCAGTTAAAAATAAATGCTGCACAACTTTTTGTTATGAAGGGATGAACATTTCGTTATAATGTCAGAAATGGAGAAAATACCATTTCTAGAACTAACTCTCGTAGTAATTGTTGCATGAAATTCGTGCCTGAACCGGTCCCATTTTACTCAAAAAGTACAAACTCTAAGGCCTGGAATTGATTATTTTACAAAAAATATTTCTACCCATCAGGGTGACGCTGCAAAGGCTTAGACGGAAAAATGTTTACTTCCTTTGGAAATGTGGCAGTCAAGCTTTTTTCGTTTAGCCAGTTCTACACAAAGCACATATCGATTTTGACAAATAGGAATTCACCACTCGGGTTTTTGAGCTTTAGTCGAATTTTAATTCATGAACCCATCGCACATATTCCTCAGGCATGGGACGGCCGCTTCTTTTTCGCGATGTGCAGTTTTTTCAGTCATTTCGTGGCTCAATATTTCTAATAATTTTGTTCTACAAAAATGTCGGTGTCGTCAAGAATTTACTGTAACTAGGTTTTTTTTTCTATTTTGGGATAATATTGCCGTTGCCATAGTCAACATGTGCCGTTGAAAAGAAGAACTGATCAATTGTTGTTTTCAATATCGAATATTTAACGGATTCAACATCTTTGTGCGCGTTTCCACCTTATCGAACAAATAAATGCGGGCCCTGAGGAAGTTCATACCTTAACTAATGAATTCAATTAAGATTCAAACTACTCCTTTTCGAAAACATTTTCGTAGGAAGAATGTGTCATTTATCCTCGGGACTTACGGACAGGGACGGCCCCTCGCCAGAGTCTGCGAAGAAGTGTAAGCATTGAAAACACTTTTTTGACTGTAATGGCAAAATCAAAATTTTTGACTTCCAGGACTTTATGTCCACCTACCTTTCGTCCATTAAATAAATGCCCCCCGCTATTTATTTCCACTTAACGTTAAGTTCATTCTTTATTAAGTCCACATGATTTAATGTCCAACTATGAATATGTCAAAAATTGTCCAAATTGTGGACATGTTATGTCCACAAGTATATGAAACCTAACCTAACGGGTCGTATATGAATCTAGTCATGAAAGAGTTAGTTAGTTATTATAATTTTGAGACATTCAGCGACTCAGGCTATTAACGTCTTTACAGGTAATTTTGAAAATAGGAGTATAAACGAAAATGAACAGACTCTAAGAGCAGATAAAAACATATGTTCATGTGTACACTGTACGGATATGATAAGATAAAAACCAAAGCGGGAGCCTAGGAAACGCTCCAATGCCAAATTAAATATTTTTCAGTAACAGATGCAGTCAAAATTGAAAGTTCTCTTTAACTAGTTATTTCGTGCGCCTTCAATCTTGTTGGATACTGTGCAACGCCTCTGACGCGAAATAGTTGCTTAATGCGTTGCGGCGCGGCAGGCAACCAGCGTGACACGCGCATAGGCGCCTACAAACCTAACGGGATACTTCACGCGTTGCGCAATGCGCGAAGTATCCCGTTAGGTTTGTAGGCGCCAGTGCGCGTTCTGCGATGCTAACACGCCGCTCCGCTCTGTGTTAGGCTCAATTATTTAAACTCGCGGAGTCAGCGTTTTTCAACTCATGATTTTGAAATGTTTGCACTCTCTGCATTGATTATTCCCTTTTAAACTGATGAAAAAGAAATATGTACTACTGGAAAATACAATGTGTTTTTTGTAAATATAATAGTGGTTCCGTGTCAAATTTAATGATTTCCAAAGCATTCAAATTTATTATTTTATGTTTTGGGCTTTTACTGTGCTGCAGCGTGGTGTAAGCGCAACTAAAACGCTCAAAATTGGACGTATTTGACTCAAGGAGGTCGATGTACAAATAAGTTAAAAACAAAAAATTGCGTGCTCCTTAGTTTTTTTCCTCTTTTATTCATTTTTGTGTAGTTTCTTTCATCATAACTACGGCTCATTGAGATCATATCGATGCCATTGCTTGGAAAAGGTTTTACAAATATTTACCACGTTTTAAAAATGTAAATGTTTTTAAAATGAAGTAATCAATTTTATTAAAAAAAAAAGAATGTACATTTAAGGCATATTTTATATCGGAAATTTCAAGGATAGAAATGAAACCAAGTATTTCCAAAGACAATTTGAAAAGATGAATCAAAAGAAGAAATTAACATTTCATTTAAAATATGAGTTACGATAACAACACCTCATTCTCTCTTAATTTTCTCATTTCGATATTGGATAATATAACTTTACACACGGACTAAAATATGACGCTTGAATTTGATTTTAGTGGACTTTACATTTGTGGACTTAACTTAGTGGACGTTTAAGTAATGGACTTAACAATAGTGTGGGCTTTAGAACTGTGGACGTGAAAATTGTGGACGAAAAGTCTGTGGACGTAAAAAAGTGGACATAAAGTCCGTGTACCTTTTCTATACCTAATCGATCCTCATTTGCACAATCTTTGACCACAGCTGGAACTCGGGACAAATCGCTTTATTAGAAAATGAGCAAATTCGCAATACAAAAGAACCAAACATTTTCGGAAACAAGCTGTTTGCCTGTAGCGGAATTTCTTTTTTTTTTAAAAAAGAAATGTTGCGTTTCAAAATTTTGATGTTATAAACTGTAGGAGCTTTGATTGTTCCTCTCAAACGATGGAAGTTACATCTGCTGTAAAAAATATCATTTTCCTCGAATAAGCAGGTCCTCGTTCCTGAACGCAAAAAGAGCCGAATCAGATCAGGAAAAAGACAAAGTGCACACTTGCTCCCTCTCAAATTCGTTATCGGTAAAATCAAACCGGGAAAAGGAACCAACTTCAGTAATAGACTGGTCTCCTCTTCCGAATGCAAAATAATAGAGCAAAATCAAGTCAGGAAAATGAAACCAGCGCACGCTTAGTTCCCACTCAAATCCCTTCTAATGAAATGCATAGAGATGCATATCAAGTTCTTCCAAACAACTGATAAGCAGGCCCCTTGTTTTCGAAAAATCTTGGAGCCTTTTTATGAAACTATTCCAGAGGATCAAGGAAGAGTCTTAGAGAAACGTCACGACTTAACGATTCGATTAATTCAAGCTCGGTGACTAAATTTCCTTATGGTGGACCCCTGTTTGGTGCATTAAATCAGATGTGCTGTGTCGCGTTTATGACGAAGCGCAGTAGAGACCCGCTGTCAAGAAGAGTTATTACGAGGAGCAAAGGCAAAGGTCGGCCGACATGCGACAGGGCGAGGGCGAGGGGTTCCAGAAGCGAGGACACGTCATCGCCGGTCGTGGACTTTGCTTCTTGAAATTCGAGCCGGTCGGAGGCAACCCGCTGGAAAAATAAGTCCATAAAAGCTCAAACAGGACTCGGAACGCAAAGAAAATTATGAGCGAGTGCAAATCAGAGCTTGAACCAAGGCTCGTCATCCGCCGACAGAGCTTTAAGCTTCAGTTCCGCTTTCGTCCCAGCTCTTGTTTTACAGCAGTCGTGAGCTGTCAAACAGTACAGTGAATAAAATGCTTAAAAGAAAACTTTAAAAGAGGAAGAAGAAAAATTGAAGAATGGTATGTTGCAGAGGTTCCGAAATTTTCATTTTTCCATTATTTGTGCAAGGTAGGAGTGAGGCTTTTAAAAAAAAAATTTTGAAAATTTAGAAGAAGGACAAGCATTTTTCTTTTCAAATTTGTTTGGAATGGTAAAAGGTCCATTAATGTACGTAGAGGAACGGAATGATCACTATTTTAGAAAATGCCATTCCTGCAGAGGAGTAACTTAATATTCCACTGATGGATGCTTTTGTGTGTGTCTTGCAGTTTACTACTCGAAGTCCTGTAAATAGCCTCCAAATTATTGTGATCGAAAGTTTGCTAAGATTTCAACATTTAAAGACTCAAAAGATTACGTTCCTCCTAGGAAAAAAATTAACTTTGTTCTCCGAAAAAGTGAAAATGTGCTATCTTAAATGTTTAGTTTATCTAAACATTTGTGACTTTAAAGAATGTTCACCCGAAATTCAAAATTTGTCACATTCTCTCGCTGCAAACTTTCTAAAGTGGCTCATGGGCCAAATGCATCGTTAAAACTTTTCTCGCGTACATACTTCCGTATATGAACGACATTAAAAGTGGCAGCGGCTGAGGAAATCGATTGTCGTCAAAAGTCAGTGCTAAGCATCTCAATTCGACAATTTTCCGAGCACGGTCGCACTGCAGGCTCACATCGCGGCTCTTTCGACGCGCGCACCACAAGGTCGCATCTATTGTGTCTGCTCAATGCTCATAGAGCAGGAACCAATAGAGAATGGACCATCATCGGTCCTCGGTCTCGATCAACTAACATTGCCAGTTTTACTTTTTTAAAATAACCCTCAATCCTTCAATGATCTTTCTATCAGCGTAAATACTGATAATTACACGATTACAAGCAACAATGTAATGGGTTGTTGCCATTCTGCACTTAAAATTCCCTCTATTTTAGTTTGTTATAATGGGCGTTCTGAGACTTTATCAAGACTTGGCAATACTGCATTCAAGGTAATGCCGTGTTAGAGACAATGATTCTATCTATCAAGCGATTGGAACTATTCACACGAACATATAGGTATTTGTGGCAGAAAGTTGCATCGATCAGTGGCTCAGAAATGATGCCTTTCTTTATGATCGGCGTGAGAGAAATTCTGAACACATATGTTTCTTAATTCGCGTCTCTCTTCAAATCAAAAGGAGAGGATCAAACGTGTAAAATTTAATGGGAATTAAATGTTAAGTCAGTCGAAAAACTCGACAAATCGTGACCCGACTATGCTAGACGGAAAAATGAAGATTGTATCAGTAAAGGATTTTAAAAGCATGCAACTGGTTTGGAGCGCCTTCATTTTCCCTCGATACCCTACGCTTCGCCACGCCATTATTTTACCTTCCTATCCGACCCAAGCCGAACTTAAGAACTGGTTTCACTACACGCATAGGCCAATGTCAAAAAAATATTTACGCCAAACGAAGAAGAATTAACCCTTCACGCTGTTGCTGACCTATGTTTTTCCCCTCATTCACTCTATGGGTTACCTCGTTGCGTCATAATTTAGGGGCTTGGAGGACAAGGCGCATTAAAGCAATTCTTGCTATTTCAAGAAATGCACGTTTAAAGTTTAAAAATTACACGGAGCCTTATGGCGAAAAGAAAGTTCAAACTCATTCTTGATGCTTAAAAATTTGATTTTGTAAATTTTTCAAAGAATATGAATGAAAACCTGTCTTAGTTACAATCATTAATATCTCACTTTTTTTCAAAAACTGCACTTATTCTACACTAGAAAAATAATATGCTGTTTTAGCACCTGGGATGTCAAAAATGTGTCTGGTGATCCCAATATGCTCCCTTTACTGTTCCCGCAGTTAACTTTACATCCTGTGAATGCAAATTCAACTGCGTCGGTAATTAGACAGCATCTTAGGATCACCAGGCACATTTTTGACATCGTAGGTGCTAAAATAGCATACCATTTTTTTCAGTGTACATGTCTCCCGAGCCACTCAATTATATTATTCACTTTCACGAGATAATATCAAAACAACGTGGCAGCGTTGACGCCCCGCGAACTAAGAGTTGGAGGCAGGCAGCTTTAAATTGAAATAAAACTGGCATGCCACTGGCAATGCGCTTCTGCCTGCACTTATCTGCCCTTAATTTTCTCGCTCGACGCGGACGGGGTGGCGCACCGCGGCGTAAAACTGCATTACCCCGAAAATGCAGGGTAGTGAGCGCATGCAGTAGTTAAAATTGATGAGCCTCCGTCAGCAGATTGAGCTTCGGTATTTTCTAATTTCTCAAGAGCGTTGAGTAAAAAATAGTTCCTTTAGCTCATATTTGGAACCGTGTAATGTTAAATAGGTCGAGAGGAAAATAAAATTAATTTTAGACGTATTGAGTTGCTCCTTTAACTGCCTTCAGTTTACTATGTATCAACTTACTTACTATGGTTGTCATTACACCATTACAAACAGACATCCTGGTATTCATCTGACGATTTCCATGTAAATCATGAGTCTCGAGTAAATTTATTGAACGGCCACAAAAGTTGGGTTGACGTTTCCGCGCAAAATTTCAGAATTGATATTTCCACACAAAAACCTAGATTGACATTTCCGCACAAATTCAGCCAGCAAAACTTTATTCTTGGCACGATTTGGTAACACCGCGCAGATAATTGAATTGTGTTTCCTAAAATGCACGTACAAAAAAATTTAAAAGAAGTAGGGGGAAACATTTTAGTAACCTATTGTTCATCGGAGATCGCTACATTTTTTTTAAAAAATAACAACATAAGTTTTTTCATCATTTGATGGCAAGGAAACTCTTGTAACCTCATCTTACTTGTTCGGGAAATATTTTGTCCGGAAACGTCAACGACAATCTTTGTGTGGAAATGTCAAAACTCCAGATTTTGTTCGAAAAATGCTTACTTCCCATAAGAATATGATGCTCACCTTGCTTGGATGTGTAACGTTCCTCCCCTCACAATGATATCAAATTAGTATATCGATTCATAATTGTTGATCTAAAAGGATTCTAGAAGCAAGAGTCCAAAAAATATAGCCGTATTCTTGAACGATAATTTTCCACACACACAAAAATGACTCAATTCAGGAACCAGACATTCCTACAAATGTTTCCCGGTGAAAAATGAAACCATTGCTTCGCTCAGTAGTAAGATTTGAAGCGCATAATCTGAGAAAAGTCGCCTATATGGTTCATATGCAAGCTGGAACATCCAAAATCAATGGTGTGATGGGTGTGGGTAAGACCACCTTCGACCAAATATACCCAACAGTCAGTTTCATTCATCCATCAAATTAAATAATAAAATCCGACTATTCATCGAATCGACGTAGCAATCGTTGCGGCGTCCAGCGCGCTAATCAACGCGCGCACATGGCGCACGCGCGCTGCCGGCAAGCGAGAGCGAGGCGCGAAGAGCGCCCAGTCGCAAAGCGGTGTTCGGTGCGGAGCGGCGGTCGTCGCGCCGGGGAGGTATACTCGATCTTGGCCGCAACGCACGCGGACAATGCAGGTGGCCCCGCGCGCCCCTGCCCCCGCGCGGTGCAGTTGCAAGTGACCTACATCCGAGCCCATTCATCGCCGCGCGCGCCGTGACGTAGCTCGTAGCCGCGGAGGCGCGCCGAGGTTGACTCATTCATGACGCTCGCGTAGTAAACACGCCACGCTCACGCACCAGCCGCGTCTCGCAGAGGATGCAGAATAAATGTGAGGTATACCCCGTGATACACGAGACACGACCATAGACAAAAATCAGCTAGGCGGGATGCACATAGGCCTTGTCTCCACGGGACGTTTTCATGGGATTTGTCCCAAGTTCGAATCGCAGGAATGAAACTTCTGGGATTTTTCCCAGTTACCATCTCCACAGGACGAGGCTCATGCGGTCGCGGTCCTGCGACTAGTTTGCGCGGGAAGATAAATTGGACGTATTTCTATCAAACGGAACTATGTGCATTATCATGACATGAACCCTGAGCCATTAGAATACACGCATAACAGGGCTCACGTCATAATGCACATAGTTCCGTTTGATAGAAATACGTCCAATCAGTTAAAGTCGAGTATTTAACCGGGATTAAAATAATGATTGCACTCAATTGACAATTAGCCACAATATTTTAACCAAACAAACATGAACAATGGAGTAATCAACAAAATATCGCACACTTCTTCTTCCTCTCTCAGTGGGTCCTAGGGATACACGGACCATACTTGGTACTGGGAAAAATATTGATTAACTTAATATTTTTCCCAACTTCGTAAGTGAGATTTTTTCCTGAGACAAATCCCGTGAAACGGCCCGTGGAGACAAGGCCTTAGTGAAAGGGAGCTACTTTTTAGCAGGGACCGAACCTTTTCGTTGAATCGGACAGGAAATTCCAGCCAAACCATAAGGCCCCTTTAAAATTCTTTCGGGAACCTGCTCGGAGAATAATTTTCTCGGAAGCTGTCGAAATTCAGTTGAATGCCGACAACTCGGTGCACTATGCCAAGCATTCGGTCTTTCTATCGAATCTGGGTAACCAGGATTGGGAATTTTGGCTCCAACTGCCGCGCTTTTCAAAATGCGGATACGGCTGAAAATGTTTTAGCCGTGTGGGGTATTTAGTAGCTGTGCTTCCAATAAAATCTCATGATGTGGCAAGCGTTCCTTATAATGTTTACTTCAAGTTCTAGGTTGGTTTTTCCAAAGCAGTATTGCAAATTTTATATTTTTAGCACATAAGTCGTTGTCTCCACGAGAAGTTTCATGGGATTTGTCTCAGGGAGAAATCTCACTTGCGAAGTTGGGAAAAATATTAAGTTAGTATCAAGTACTAATGACAGTGCCAAGCAGAGTTCTAGTGGAGTCCTAAGGGCGACTCAGAGAAAAGAAAAGGAAATTTTGCTGTTTTGTTTTACGGAGAAAAAGCCCAAAAGTTTCATTCTTGCGATTCAAACTTTCATGGAACAAATCCCATGAAACGTCCCATGGTCCACGGAGGCCTACGAGGGCATCAATCAATGCCGTATAGCGTAAACTTTGCAATGTTGTAGTGTGAAAACCAGCCTTGACCTGAAAAAAAAACTTGAAATATTTACCCATTTCAGCACCAAAAACACGTGAAAAAGATACTGAAATATTGTTATGCACCAACACCTGATGCAAAAGGCGAAAGTGGATCCGTAGGTTTTGTTTCTGGCGGCTTTGTTCGTCCCTATGCGCGTTTTTAAATTATTAATTGCGAAGTCGTGATGGATTCAACAGCCTCTCATTGATGGAAGTCTCATTGAATATTTTATTCTGAAAAACCGATTTGCACCTGATAAAGAAAAAGCAACATTTTCCGGACCCAGACGTTGCGCCCCTCGCAAACCCTACGACGAAATTGGACTTAAATTCCTGAAAGTTGGTGGAGACGGCAGAAAGGATGAGCGCGGGTGATGCGTCAAGTTCGTTGCACGACATGAGGGTGGTGCACGCTCGGAGCCCATGCACAAATATTCGTCGGTAAACTTTCAAGTCTTTGCATTCAACAGACGGTCGAGCGTTCGGGTTGGCGGGTCGTTGCCCTGCCTTTGCGTGTCGGCGTCGAGCTGACTTTAACTTCCCTGCCGCGCCGGAATTGCTCGCGCAAATGCCACCTTAGCCCGCGCCGTGGGAATTGAAGAAGCGCTCGAAATTCCACTCGACCTAACGATGGTTACGACTATGATAAACCTCCTGCCCTGTTACCCTCCCGTGGCTTTGCCTAGAACTCGACTACGGCTCCAACCCTCCAGGTGAGCTATTACGTGGCCATCGAACAATTTACAGAGTTGATATACTGCTGTGCTGAGGAAAAACGCCTAATGAGCCTTTAGACATAGCCAGATTTCCTTTACTAAAAACCGAAACTACACTAAAAAAAAAGATTGGTAGAATTTACCATTCCATCACGCTAGCGTCAATTGGACTATTTCTGCCAACCGGAACTAAGAGCCCATTTGAGTTCCTTTTTGAGGAATTTAGAGTCCCGGATACCGCGTTCTGTCAAACGGAACTAAGCGCCATGGAAAAGCATTGCGAGTATAGGAACGAATGAGCCCGACGCTCGGTTCCGCCGCCAATCCAAGCCCCCCTCTACCTTCCTACCCTTATGGCGCTTAGTTCCATGTGACAGAAAGACGTCCAATTTAGAGTCAATTATGCCAGAAGAAAGGTAAACGTTACTGTATACTGGCACAGGTAATTCCTCTGGCAAAGTCGACATTGAATTCACGCTGTGTGAAATACAGCGAGAAGGAATGGTAAATTCTACCAATCTTTTTTCAGTGTACTGGAAAAATTTTGAATATATTTCCCCAAAATTTTCAGATAATTTTGTTTGTTCCTTGATCCAACATTCCCGATAATTTAAGGGAAAAATATGCATAACTTTTCTCCAAAATACATGTTTTTCATCAGGAGAAATTTGGCAACTCAAATTTTCATACGGCGATTTCCTTAACACGGCAGCATAGGTGTAGAGGTGTCATTTAAGTTAAATCTTGGGAGGAGAAAAAGTTGTTCCGAGAAGGCAAAATTAGCTTACAGCCCATAACTTCTGACCATGTCCGTAAATTTATCAGAATTTATTGAAATTGCCTCCATCTAAGGCCAATTTTTAAATGATGGGGCACTCAAAAGAACGGTAGGTACGCAAAAACGCAGATGTCTATTATCGCAAACTCCAAAAGTGAGTCCTGTCATACTTAATTTTTTAAATGAAAAACAACTAAACGTCAAATCTGAGAATTTCCGTGAATTTTCCGCTCTGTGCGTTGAAAAATCAGTTAAAATTTCAAGGAATGATATTGACTTGTTTTGCTTTAAAAAGATAAAATGGAGGCGGAGATTTTTAAACACCATGAACGATGTACGTGGTCTGGTACTTTTACCGTCGGTTTAGAACGAAAGTTGAGACTCAACCCAGAAGCGTATAATTAAAGGAAAACTAAAGAACGAACACAAACCTGATCTATATCAGTACCTCACCTAGGATTTTATGCGAGGAACTTTTTGCCGGCTTCTTTTAAATGCTTCACTATTGATTCGTGTTTTATGAATCCGGTATTTACTGGAGCTCCAGAGCGATGACTCTAAAACAATGAAGCACCTAAGAAATTTTTTCAGTAAAAGTATGGATCCTACATCGCCGGGTGCTGATACACATTTCTGGCTGGATTTTTTTTCAACTCTTCCAAAATAACAAATATATTAGAGTGCTCGATCGAAATGGAAAATTTCCCTTAAAAATCAATAATAGTTAATTTCATCGGCACAATAGGCAATGCTCGAAATAAGTGAAAGTGCAAAGGAAACATGCAAAGCGCCCTCAGTTAGTTTCGCATGCAACAAATCTCGCAGGATAACGCCTGGATACAACTATTCGGGCTCCATGGATGAGCGTGATGCATACGCACAGAAGTTAAGGCGTTTTAATTCTCCAGACACTCTCCGCGACGCTGCGCGGCGGCAGGCAATACTGCGAGGAATTATATCTTACATGCACACAGTCTTCGGATGTAAGTATATTTTGTGCCAAAGTTTTGATATCGCGACGTGTTGAGCATGATTTGTAGAGCTTATTCATGCTTAAAATATGTCTCGGTAGTATAAAAAAAGGGCCTTTTTGGAACCTCGCAGAACTGTCCGCCACGCCACGGTTGAAGCGGTGTGTGTCTGAAGGGTCAAAACGCCTTCGCCTCCTTGTGTATGCAACACGGACATCCATGGAGCCCGCACGGTTATGCATTCAGGCATTTTAATTAAAATCGTTTAGTGTTCATCCCATGCGATACTGAGTGTGCTTTGCAGATTCTTTTGCACTTTAGGTAACTTAATTCGAGCGTTACATATTGTGTCAGTTTACTATGTTACTAATTTTTATCGCGACATTGTCAATTTTCCAAGGATGCTTCGTTCATTTAAATGTATTACAACGTCGCCTTCCTAATTTGAAGGCTGCGGCCTTTAGGCTATTTATGTCAGATGGGGTCGAAATTTATGATTTTGGATTTGAGATTTGAGATTTAAATTATTTTGCTCAAAAGCGTCATTGCTACTTTTCTTTCCTTTTATCGCATATTATAGCTTTCTCCCTCTCCTCTTCATTTAGCACATCTGGCAATGAAAATACGGATTTTTGCTTGATCATCAAAAAAGCGTTGAAGGGAAGCGAAAATGTCGGCTGGTAAATTTATCGACCAGGAAACGTGAACATTCCTAATGCAAATCTGTGTCATACCCCCCACGCAATGAGACCGATTAACGAGAACCTCTATATCGCAACAAGAGCGCTCGGGGCGATGCCATGAAATTGTTCGATCCCAGTTCATTAAAGACGGGTCAGCGTGCGGACAAAATTATAATAGTGGCCAACACGCTATTCGGGGCTTAGGACTACTATAGAAGCAACTAAAGAGAATCTACATAATTTACCAGGATGCATCGATCTGTCCCGCAGAACCTCCGGATGTAGGTCAGTTGTGTGAATTTGACCCGCTTTTGGCGGATTGTGCCAATTGGCATCAGAGTGGACTAAAGAGCCCGCCTTTGAGTGCAAAAAGGTATGAACGCTAATAGTTCGAACACAGACATTGAAAGTCTTGGTGAAATTTTACCATGAACCAAGAAAGTATCTAACAGCCCTCAAACGCCCGCGCGCAGATGAATTGACGACTGATACTTTCTTAATATGATATTTCATGACTCCATTCCTCGTTTTTGACTGCAACGATACACAGACATTCATAAATACATGTCTATGATTTAAAAAAATACGAATATCAGAACTACAATGTTGCAGATCTCCTATTGTATATCACTTTTTTCGAAAGACGGTCGGGCACTTCTGAAACTAAAACAGAAAAGCATTGATTTATCTTTGGTATAATAGAAATTGATGGATAGGGAAACTGAAAATCAGAATATTTATCCGAATTGTTTCATCATGCGTTCCTGGTGAGTTCGTCAGGCAAGCAGTCCAGGACGATTTTTCCGCGCTGAGCCTCAACAAAAATACGGTGATTAATTTTTGAGTCAACAATTTTTCTCTGAGTATTCCATTCTACTGTAAAAACAGTGTAATAAAAGAAAGACTAAAAAAGCTCCAAATTTTTATCACGACGAGAATTTGTAGTACTTAAGTGCGTAGGCTGAAAGTACAACCGTAATTCCTTCATTAAAGAGAGAGTAGAAGTACTCGTATTATAAAGGTCATTATTCTCGTATCTAAGATAACAGCTTTTATGGGGGAGGGGGGAGGATTTATCTAGATCTAAAGATGATTTTGTAATATTTACCAATATTCTCCTTTGAACATTATTCTTACTTGCTTTATTTAAAAATTTGAGGAGAACTCATATGCAGAGCTTTCCTCAAAAATAAGCGCTTCCGATAGGCGTTAAAGTATGGGAACTTTGCTCTCAATAAACAGCGGATTCGATACTGGAGCGTCCCTATGACGGACTTTGATCCCCCCCCCTCCCCCGTACGCGCTTTTAAAGTGCATGCAGTGAAGATTCTACATTATAAGTTATACCGTTTCTGTTGCTCAGAGAAAAAAAACCAAACAAACAAAATGAGGCAGGAAACGGTCACAACAACAATTGCAAAATTACCTACTACGTTTAAGCGCCGCCGGCCATAAAAGCTGCACGCCAATTGGACTTAAGTATTTCTGCTAGACGGAACTATGTGCATTATGCCGTGAGCCCTGTTATGCATAAATTCTTATGGGTTTCAGGGCTCCTGTCTTAATGCAGATAGTTCCGTTCGGCAGAAATACGTCCAGTTCCAAGTTGTGAAGCAGGTCGATAAACAATTACGAATCTTTTCAAATTGTTTCAACCAGTGTAATTCATTTTTTCAAAGGACGTTGATCTCTTCCAAAGCCGTGACAGATTTATGAGTAGCTAGGCTGGAGAAACATTTCAATCATAAAACTGATTAGAGTTTCAGAAGGAACGGAACTTCTGAAATTTTTATTAATTTATGTAACTTCCTCCTCCTTACTCCATCGAAACATGCACATTGTAAAACACTAAACAAATTACAGCGATGCCAAATATTACATGAATTATTTTCTTAGCTCTGACACAATATGCAAAATCCAACTCTTCTCTTCATAAGTGAATGCAAGAGGGTAAATAAGTCGTTAAAAAATAAAAAAATCCGTGGGTACCGATAATGTAATTGGTTGAATCTGAAGTGTTTCAGTTTATACTCTATAAG
Source organism: Bemisia tabaci (assembly GCF_001854935.1). Lineage (NCBI taxonomy): Eukaryota > Metazoa > Arthropoda > Insecta > Hemiptera > Aleyrodidae > Bemisia > Bemisia tabaci. Next base: position 297,212 of record NW_017565155.1, read on the forward strand.
ATGTGACCATCCACACGAAAGTCTGAATCGTTTAAATAAAAAAAGTATTTATTTTTTTTTTACTCAATACGAAATGAAAGTACAACAGCTTGGAACTGCAATGGAAATACTTGCAGGAGCTCTCTTGCGTTTTTCGTGCTTCAAGAAAATATTTATCATGATCCTGTTCTTTACATTCGATGCACCCAAAAATAGGGCGCTCAGTTATGTACAGTACATAATTATAAATGATGGGATTATATTAGTCTTTTTAGTCATGTAGTTCGTTAGCTTATCCCTGGCAAAAATGACGACTATCCAATGCATTCTGTTTAGAAATCAATGTAACATAGTGCGCAAGATTTGAACAATTTTGAGAAGTTCTCATTTTTAAAGCATGATACTTTACAATTATCAACCCACGCTTATACATACATTTTGGGTTTGCCCATCCACGGGGGAAAAAATTAAGGAACGTAATTTTGACGCAGATTATTCAGCGCCCATGTAATTTAGAGCTAACTTTTACCATTTCCAAGTGAACTATACAATTTTCGAGACGCCTATTTGCACGAAAAAAAATGAAATTGCTGATTCAACAATTTTATTGTTAAAAAAAGTGTCCGACATGTTTCAATGTAGATTTTACAATGAGAAAATACTAATTTAATCACCCCCGTGGTTTAACTAGCTTTTCGCTATTGTAAAATATACATTTGAAACATGTCGGACATATTTCTTAACAATTTAATCGCTAAATCAGCAGTCCATTTTTTCTATGTAAATGTATCATGTGTATGTATCATGTGTACGTATCATGTGTATGTATCCTATGAATGTATTTTGAGAGATTATAACATGTCTTACAAAAAAAAAAAGCCGAAATCCACAAAATTATTTTACTTGCCTATTGCATCGTGCAGATGGAAAGGCTAATGTCGATTTCGTTTGACATTTTTGCAGTGGTGCATGCATAGCTAAACTGCGCTCCAGCTAGAATTGTATTTAGCAAATGGGTGGTTCTTATGCAAGGATTAAAAATAAACAAGTGGTACGGAATAAAACAAAATAATATGAACTGTGCAAAACGATTATCCGGATATCGGAACTTGACCGTTTTGAAAACGCCTTCAAATGCGGCGTGATACCTCACGCATTCCGGAGAGTTCAAATAATTGTATCATCGCGCCTTAAGAATGCGACGGAAAATTTAAATGGAAATAGCCTCCATGCACGCTGGCCTTGTCGATTTCGTTTGACATTTTTGCAGTGGTGAATGCATAGGTAAAGTGCGCTCCAGCTAGAATTTTATTTAGCAAATGGGTGGTTTTTATACAAGGATTAAAAATAAACAAGTGGTACGGAATAAAACAAAATAATATGAACTGTGCAAAACGATTATCCGGATATCGGAACTTGGCTATTTTGAAAACGCCTTCAAATACGGCGTGATACCTCACGTATTCCGGAGAGTTCAAATAGTTGTATCATTGCGCCTTAAGAATGTGACGGAAAATTAAAATGGAAATAGCCTCCATGCACGCTGGCCTTAAATAAAGTCCTAAGAAATTTCCTTTCCTTTGCTGTTTCAGACGACATACATGCACTCACGAGCCGGAGAACACAGGCCCGCCTCTGGACTGGAAGCCAGAGCCGGTGCCGAAAACCTCGCTGAAAAACGAGGCCTTCCACCCGTTCAAGCCCAACGAAGTGGAACGGCCCAAAATCCAGCGCCTCAATACAGAGCTGGAGCTGCCTCAGGGGGAAATCGACCAAACTACAAACTACAAGAAGGACTACCCCGAGAAGCATGCAGAACGTCAACCAAGGTAAATGTCCATAAAATTAAAGCATCAACGCCCCCTCCTCTCTCAAGAAAGCCGATTATTATTCCGTTCATACAAAATCGTTCGAAATTTTGCAATGGAAATTCCTAAAAATAGCGCCAAGTATATCTCCAGTTACAAAAATTCAAAATATTTGAAAGTGCTTCCTACATGTAAAGCACGGAAATTATAGTAAAAATATCCCTTTAACCTCCGTCGATAATAAGCAATAACGCTTATAATATTTTAGTGTTCATCAATTGTTCGATCAAGATAAGGACCAATAAGAACGAGAGGACTGCTTGTCAATCTCTCAAGAAACAAGCGTGGGATCTATTTTTGTCTTCTTCAACGAATGAGAATTAACGTTGCTCGATTCATTTTCTGTATGTGGAACCTCTACCGGAGCTCCGGGCCTTGTTTGCCTTCTATTCGACAGATAGGCAAAAAAAACTTCTTCCCGTTAAAAAAGTTGTATTCTCAAAGATGAGCCTGTGTTTGTTACGTTTTCATGGACATGAAGAGAATGGCTGCCCTGAGTGGGCCGTGATTGCACAAACAGCGAGCTTAGGGGGCCTATATTCTTACCAAACAGGCACAGCTTCTTGTACTAGAAAATTGGTGGTTTATATTGGCCCTTTGAACTCTTATGTTACAGGCAGATGTGAAGTTTTGTGGTATTAAGATATACACTTAATGTTGTGAAAATAATGTTTTTTCTTCTTTTTTGCAGATATCACATGGAGGACCATCTCCATTTGGAGGGAGAATACAAAGTCACGCGGAAACAGGAATACACAGCGACAAAGGGTGAGAGAGCACCAGTTCGTAAACCAGAGGATAATTTACGACCTGAGGGTGAGTTCGAACGCCCGAAACCTGAGAAATTTGGACCAGCAGAACGACCCAAACCATTTAAGCCCTCAGACAACTTAAAGCCTGAAGGGGAGTTTGAACGTCCTAAACCTGAAAAAGTAGGACCAGGGGAGAGGGCTCCAATTGTTAAACATCCGGATAACCTCCGGCCAGAAGGAGACTTCCAGCGGCCTGAGAAAGATCAATTTAAACCCGCTGAAAGGCCAAAACAAGTGAGGCCTTCGGACAACTTGAAACCTGAGGGTGACTTCGATCGTCCAGAAAAGGATAAGTTCCGGCCCGCTGAAAGGCCGAAACAAGTGAAACCATCTGACAATTTGAAACCTGAGGGTGACTTCGATCGTCCAGAGAAGGATAAGTTCCGACCCGCTGAAAGACCGAAGCAAGTGAAACCATCTGACAACTTAAAACCTGAGGGTGACTTCGATCGTCCAGAGAAGAATAAATTCCGGCCTGCTGAAAGACCGAAGCAAGTAAAGCCAACAGACAACTTGAAGCCTGAGGGTGAATTCGAAAGACCTAAACCTGAGACATTGGGCCCTGCAGAAAGGCCCAAACCAATAAAACCAACTGACAATCTAAAACCCGAGGGAGACTTTGAACGACCTGGAAAAGATCAGTTCAAACCAGCTGAAAGGCCAAAACAAGTCAAACCGACGGATAACTTAAAGCCTGAGGGTGAGTTTGATCGGCCGGTAAAAGAAACTGCGCCCAAAAAAGGAGAGCGGGCTCCAGTCAAACGCCCGGAAGACAACTTGAAACCCGAAGGAGAATTTTATGGAGAAAGAGTTGTGACGAAAGTGGTCAAGGGTGAAAGAGCTGAAATAAAACATCACGAGGATCATCTGAAAACGGAGGGTGAATTTTATGGTAAGTCACATGAAATTTTACTGTCCGTTTAAAACTCAGCCGAATCCCCTACAGATAGTTGTGGGTGGGAATTGGCGAGAACACAATCAAGTCCTGCATACAATTTAGGATGTAGCTTTTCATCCTTTTTTTGTGAGGTTTTTTTCCGAGAGTTGACGAAAATGGATATGGAGGGCTTGGAAGACAAGGTGCATAAGTACACTTTCTTCTATTTCAAGAAATACTTACGTGTTCAAAGTTTCAAAATTGCATGGAACCATAAGGCGGAAAAAAAATCACACTTACTTTTCAATGTTTAAAATGTTTGATGTAATTTTTTCGCAAAATATACATCAAGACTAGTTTCAGCTGACGTCATTCAAGTCTCATTTTTTTCAAAGACCGCACTAATGCACCATATCCTACAAACCGTTCATATGAGGCTGATGGCAGAAGCTCCATGAGTTAGGCAAAATTTTCGCAACACCCCTAACTTGTTTGTTTTACAATTATCATTTTTTGATCCGCTGAAATAAATTCATTCTTTCCCTCTTTTATGACACATTTGCACAAGTGTGGGATCTTGAGAATACAAAACAGTCAAGTCACTTAAACAAAAGTACCATACATTGACGAATTGTGCGAGTAAAAGATACTGTGCAAATGAGTTCATTAACTGAAGACGAGGTGTTATACCTACTTAAGAGAAACTTTTGCTTTCAGGTATCACCACGAAGCAAATAGAATTCACGGGTGAGCCTGGGGAGAGACCTAATATGATTCGTAGGAATACTTGGACAAAACTAGAGGGCGACATGGAGATCGAGACGACGAACAAAAGCGAATTCAAGAAATTCGACACAACAAGGACCACCATCATCAGAAGGCACACGGATAATCTCACCGTCGGCGAAGGAACAATACAGGTAGGACAGATAAGCAAAAAACTTTATTTGTATTTTGACCTCTTCATCGCTAAGTTACGGTGCGAAATATCTAGTGTAATATGAAGTCAGGGGAAAGTGTAACTCTATTTCTAATTCTAGTTTGTCACCTATTGATAAGAAGAAACTATGGGCCTTAAAGCGTGGCCTGCCACAGGTTATTATAATGTACAGCGTATCATCATACCGATAAAGATTCAGAGGAAACGGAAATTTACAATTAGTATCAAAATATACTAGAGACTCTAAATATTATAGGTCATTAGGACAATGAAGATAAAAACAGCTTTTTGCCTGCAGATAACACCAGATTTTGTAGCAATCTCAAGTTGCAGTGCAGTTCACGCATTTTTTTCCTTTTAATTCCGTTACTTCCAAAGTATACATAATTGTATTGCTGATAATTCATTCTTTCATTACAGATTACCTCCCAGAACCGCGAGGATTATCCCGAGAGAAGAGTTGTAAAGCCAGAAAAACCTAAAAAACGGCCAGACAATCTCAAGCCAGATGGAGGTGAATTCTACAGTGAAACCAGCTCCATGCAAGCGTTCCAAGGACAGACTGTGACATCAAGGGTAGAAATCACACGACACAAAGATAACCTAACGACTGAGGGTGATATTACGTTTATCACATCTAGTCAAACAGACTACACAGAGAAATTACCAGAAAGAGAGACACCTAAACGTCGCCGCACGTGGACAAAACAAGACGGAGAAAGGTACTTTGAGACGACGAACACTCAAGAATTTAAAACGTACGAGAATATCACTGACGTTAGGCAAACACAAAAACGACACCACGACAACTTAAAACCAGAGGGACCTTTCGAAGGAACTCCTCGTTCTAAAGATGACTTTAAACCCGTGACAGCTGAGCGGCCTGTGCAAAAGAAGCCTCGAGATAACTTAAAACCTGAGGGTGACTTCCAGCGTCCTGAAAAAGAAAAATTCAAGCCAGCAGAGCGGCCAAAACAAGTAAAGCCAACTGACAACCTCAAACCGGAAGGTGAATTCCAAAGACCGAGGAAAGAAGAGTTCAAACCATCGGAACGACCAAAACCTGTGAAACCCAATGATAATCTGAAGCCTGAGGGTGATTTTGAGCGTCCAGAAAAAGACAAATTCAAACCAGCTGACAGACCAAAACAGGTCAAACCTACGGATAATTTGAAACCTGAAGGAGATTTTGAGCGACCTGAAAAAGGACAGTTTAGACCTGCGGAGAGACCAAAGCAAGTCAAGCCCACAGACAATTTGAAACCGGAAGGTGATTTCCAAAGGCCTGAAAAAGATCAGTTCCGACCTGCAGAGAGACCAAAACAAAAGAAGCCCACTGACAATTTGAGACCTGAGGGTGATTTTGAACGTCCGGAAAAAGATAAGTTCAGACCGGCTGAAAGACCGAAGCAGGTAAAACCCACAGACAATCTGAAACCTGAAGGGGACTTCGAGCGACCTGAGAGGGAGCAGTTTAGACCCGCAGAAAGACCGAAACAAGTTAAACCCACCGACAATTTAAAACCTGAGGGTGATTTTGAAAGACCTGAAAAAGATACGTTTAAGCCTGTTGAGAGGCCTTCACCGGTCAAACCTACCGACAACTTAAAACCCGAGGGTGACTTCCAACGCCCTGAAAAAGACCAATTCAGACCCGCAGAAAGACCAAAGCAAGTTAAACCATCTGATAACTTGAAACCTGAAGGTGACTTCGAGAGACCAGAAAAAGACCAATTTAGACCTGCCGAAAGACCGAAGCAAGTCAAACCCTCTGATAATTTGAAACCTGAGGGCGATTTTGAGAGACCGGAAAAAGACCACTTTAGACCTGCCGAAAGGCCTGTTCCAGTAAAACCGTCCGACAATTTGAAGCCGGAAGGTGACTTTGAAAGACCGGAAAAACGACAGTTTAAACCCGCAGAAAGACCAAAACAGGTTAAGCCCACGGATAATTTGAAACCCGAGGGTGACTTTGAACGGCCTGAGAAAGATAAGTTCAAACCTGCCGAAAGACCAACTCCAGTTAAACCAAGTGATAATTTGAGGCCTGAAGGTGACTTCCAGCGTCCTGAAAAAGAGCAGTTCACACCTGCTGAAAGGCCAAAACAGGTAAAACCATCTGACAATTTGAAGCCAGAAGGTGAATTTGAGAGGCCCGAAAAAGATCACTTTAAGCCTGCTGAGAGACCGAAGCAAATAAAACCATCTGATAATTTAAAACCAGAGGGAGATTTTGAGAGACCTGAAAGAGAGCAATTCAAACCTGTTGAAAGACCCAAAGCTGTCAAACCATCTGATAATCTGAAGCCTGAGGGTGATTTTGATCGTCCTGTAAAGGGACAATTTACTCCAGCGGAGAGACCAAAACAGGTGAAGCCAAGTGACAATCTGCGCCCTGAAGGGGAATTTGAACGTCCTGAAAGGGACCAATTCAAACCAGCGGAAAGACCCAAGCAGGTCAAACCCACAGACAATCTGAAGCCTGAGGGTGAATTTGATAGGCCAGAAAAAGCACCATTCACTCCAGGTGAACGACCAAAAGCAGTCAAACCTAGTGATAATTTATATCCGGAAGGAGATTTTGAAAGGCCCGAAAAACCGGTCGTTGGCCCCGGTGAAAGGGCTCCGATTGTTCGTCATCCTGATAACCTATTCCCTGAAGGTGATTTTGAGCAAAGACCAAAAGACAAAGTAATTCCAAAAGGTGAACGAGCACCAGTTGTAAAACCAAAAGATAATCTGTACCCAGAGGGTGAGTTTGAAAAACGTCCAACGAACGACTTCCTCCCCAAAAAGGGTGAACGGGCCCCTATTGTTATTCCACAGGACAACTTGAAACCTGAAGGAGAGTTTGAAGGCAGACCAAAGCCCAAGGAAGGACCAACGTATGGTGAACGAGCTCCTGTGGTAAAGCCGAAGGATAACCTTTATCCGGAGGGTAAATTTGTCCGACCTGAACCAGAATACGCTCCAACTCATGGAGAGAGAGCACCGACAAAGAAATATCCTGACAATCTGAAACCTGAAGGAGATATTGACTTCCCGATCAGAGAGGCCCCAAAACCGACCAAAGGAGATCGAGCACCAGTGAAGAAGCCTAAGGATAATTTGTATCCAGAAGGTGAATTCCAAAAGCGACCAAAAGAAGAACTCCCTCGTGGTGAACGAGCACCGGTTGTGAAACCAAAAGACAATCTTTGGCCTGAGGGAGAGTTTGAAAAGCGACCAACGAATGACTTTCCTCCTAAAAAGGGGGAAAGAGCCCCGATTGTTATACCAAAAGACAATTTGAAACCAGAGGGTGAATTTGAAGGTCGACCGAAACCAAAAGACGAACCTATCTACGGAGAAAGAGCACCAGTTGTAAAGCCAAAGGACAACTTATATCCAGAAGGCAAATTCGTTCGACCAGAACCGGAATACGCTCCAACTCATGGAGAACGAGCACCCACGAAAAAATACCCTGATAATTTGAAACCCGAAGGTGATATTGATTTCCCAATGCGAGAAGCTCCAAAACCAACGAAAGGCGACCGGGCACCAGTGAAAAAGCCGAAAGATAATTTATATCCAGAAGGAGAGTTTCAGAAGCGACCAAAAGAGGAACTTCCAAGAGGTGAAAGAGCACCAGTGGTCAAACCGAAAGATAATCTTTGGCCAGAGGGCGAATTTGAAAGGCCCCCTCTGCCAGAATACTCATCTGTTAAGAGACCTGAACCATTCAAACCTTCAGATAATCTTAAACCTGAGGGTGAATTTGAGAGACCGCAGCCAAAGAAGGTTGGTCCTGGTGAACGAGCTGACATCATTAAACATCCAGATAACTTAAAACCCGAGGGTGAGTTTATTGGTAGACCAAAACAAGAACCCGTGCCGACATATGGTGAAAGAGCTCCAGTGGTAAAACCTAAAGATAATCTTTACCCTGAGGGTGATTTTGTTCGACCAGAGCCAGAAATTACGCCAACTAAAGGTGACCGAGCCCCTACCAAAAGGCATCCTGATAATTTGAAACCTGAGGGAGAATTTACTGGAAGACCGAAGGACGATTTTAAACCAACCAAAGGAGAGCGGGCGCCCACGAAAAAACCACAAGACAATCTATTCCCAGAGGGTGACTTTGAACGGCCTGAACCCGTGAAATATGGACCCGGAGAGCGGCCAAAACCAGTGAAGCCATCAGATAATCTCAAACCTGAGGGCGATTTTGAGAGACCAGTGAAAGAAGCATTCAAACCAGCAGAGAGGCCAAAGCAAGTAAAGCCTGAAGACAACTTACGTCCAGAAGGTGACTTTGAAAGACCAGTGAAACAACCAGTGGGTCCTGGTGAGCGAGCTCCAATTATCAAGCACCCGGATAACTTGAGACCAGAAGGAGATTTCGAAAGGCCAGAAAAGGATCAATTCAAACCTGCTGAGAGACCTAAACCAGTGAAGCCCACCGATAATCTGAAACCAGAGGGTGAATTTGAGAAACGCACTCCAACTAAAGTAGGGCCCGGTGAACGTGCTCCTATCATCAAGCATGAAGATAATTTACGTCCTGAGGGAGACTTTGAAAGACCTGAGAAAGAAGGATACCGACCGGCTGAAAGGCCAAAACCAATCAAGCCCTCAGATAATCTTAAGCCTGAGGGTGACTTTGATCGTCCAGTTAAAGAAAAAGTTGGACCAGGTGAACGAGCTCCAATTATTAAACATCCTGACAACCTTCGTCCAGAAGGAGACTTTGAGAGACCAGAGAAGGATCAGTTTAAACCGGCTGAACGACCAAAGCAAGTAAAGCCTACTGATAACTTGAAACCAGAGGGCGACTTTGAAAGACCTGAAAGAGAGGGATTCAAACCAGCTGAACGCCCTAAACAAGTTAAACCCTCTGATAACTTGAAACCAGAGGGAGACTTCGAAAGGCCAGAAAAGGAAAAGTTCAAACCAGCAGAGCGGCCTAAACAAGTCAAACCATCAGACAATTTAAAACCAGAGGGTGACTTTGAGAGACCTGAAAAGGAAAAGTTCAAACCAGCAGAGCGGCCTAAACAAGTCAAACCATCAGACAATTTAAAACCAGAGGGTGACTTCCAGCGACCACAGAAGGAAGAGTTCAAGCCGTCAGAAAGGCCAAAACAGGTGAAACCATCTGACAACCTAAAACCAGAAGGTGACTTTGAGCGACCAGAAAAGCAGGAATACAAACCAGTTGAAAGACCGAAACAAGTGAAACCTGTTGATAACTTAAAAACGGAGGAAGGCATAATAGAAACAGTGCGGAGCAGGGACGATTATCAAGTTGTTAAGGGTGAGCGAGTTGACATCGTAAAACACGAAGACAACTTGAGAGTCGAAGGAACATTTGAAACCCGACGCTCTCGTGATGACTATGCCGCAGTTCGAGGTGAAAGAGTTGAAATTACTCGTCATGAGGACAATTTACACTTGGAAGGAGAATTTGTTGATGTAAGGCGAAGAGATGACTACAATGTTGTACGTGGAGAAAGAACCGAAATTGTGAGACATGAAGATAATTTGATAATCGAAGGAGATTTCACAGATTCCAGGACTAGTGATGACTTTAGACCGAAACCGATAGAAAAAGTCACACCAGTCAAGCATCCGGATAATCTAAAACCAGAGGGAGACTTCGAACGGCCAGAAAAGAAGCAATTCAAACCCGCAGAGAGGCCTAAACAAGTTAAACCTACGGATAATTTACGGCCTGAAGGTAATTTTGAAAGACCGGAAAAGGATCAATTTAAACCTGCCGAAAGACCGAAGCAAGTAAAACCAACGGACAACCTTCGTCCTGAGGGAGACTTTGAAAGACCAGAAAAAGGACATTTTACACCTGCAGAGAGACCAAAACAAATTAAACCTCAAGATAATCTAAAACCGGAGGGTGACTTCGATCGACCAGTCAAAGAGAAGGTTGGACCAGGTGACAGAGCCCCTGTTGTTAAACGACCTGACAATTTGAAACCTGAGGGTGAATTTGAGCGTCCAGAAAAAGAAACCTATAAACCCGCAGAGAGGCCGAAACCAGTGAAACCAACGGACAATCTGAAACCTGAAGGAGAGTTTGAGAAACGTACACCAACTAAGGTTGGACCAGGTGAAAGAGCACCTATTGTCAAGCATGCAGATAATTTGAAACCGGAGGGCGAATTTACCAAGAGGCCGAAAGAGGTAGCTCCAGTTAAAGGTGAAAGAGCGCCCGTAGTAAAACCAAAAGATAACCTAAAAACTGAAGGTGAATTCCATGATTATAGGTCAACAGATGAGTACAAGATAGTGAAAGGAGAAAGAGCCGAGCGAGTTGCACATGAGGATAATCTGAGAATTGAAGGAGAATTTACTGAATGGAGATCAAAAGAGGATTATCAGAATGTGGTCGCTGAGCGAAGAAAAGTCATAAAACACGAGGATAACCTAAAAGTAGAGGGAGAATGGGAAATTCATCGATCGAGGGACGACTTTACAGCAACTCGCGGCGAAAGGGTCGAGGTAGTTAAACACGTCGACAACCTTCACGTTGAAGGTGAATTCATCGAGTCCAGGTCCAGAGATGATTATAAATACGTGACTACAGAAAGACCAAAGTGGGTGAAACATCCAGACAACCTGAGACCAGAGGGTGATTTTGAACGCCCAGTCCTCAAGGAAGTTGGTCCCGGTGAGCGTGTTAAACCTATCAAACCAACAGATAATCTCAAACCTGAGGGCGAATTTGACCGTCCTAAACCAACTCAGTACAGCCCTGCTGAAAAACCAAAAATTGTAAAACACCCAGATAATCTTAAACCCGAAGGAGAATTTGAGAGGCCTAAGACTCAAGGATATACACCAGGAGAAAGAGCTCCAGTCGTCAAACACCCTGATAATTTGAAGCCAGAAGGGTCATTCGACCGTCCAACGAAGGAAAAACTGGGTCCCGGAGAGAGGCCAAAACCTGTAAAACCAACAGACAATCTAAAGCCCGAAGGAGACTTTTTCAGACCAAAAGACTCCCCGATTGGTCCGGGAGAAAGAAGGCAACCAATAAGGCATCCGGACAACCTACGACCAGAGGGTGATTTTGAAAGACCATCCAAATCCCCAGTTGGACCTGGTGACCGAGCTCCGATCATCAAACATCCAGACAACTTAAAACCAGAAGGAGACTTTGAAAGGCCAACTCCGCAGAAATTTGGTCCTGGAGAACGTGCTCCTATTGTCAAACACCCCGACAACTTACGTCCGGAGGGAGACTTTGAGCGTCCAACGCCGCAAAAGGTGGGGCCAGGTGAGAGGCAGAAACCGATTCGTCATCCCGATAATTTGAAATTAGAAGGTGACTTTGAAAAGAGGACGCCTGGAAAAGTTGGACCGGGTGATAGAGCTCCAATCGTAAAACATAAGGATAACTTAAAACCAGAGGGCGAATTTCAAGGTAAACCAAAATCGAAGGATGATTTTGTGCCAACAAAAGGCGATAGAGAACCAGTGCGGAGACCAAAAGATAATTTGCAAATCGGAGGCGGAGAATTTTACGGAATTTCAACTCAAAAAACACAATACACAGCTGTTGTTGGTGAAAGAGCTGAAACGAAAAAGTATGAAGACTCCTTACAAATTGGCAATGGAAAGATGGAGGTTAAAACTACATCAAAGGAAACTTATCAAGTTCAAAAGACTGAGCAAACTCCATCTCGAGTTGTCAATAAGAGGCGTCATGTTGAGTCACAAATAACATTAGGAGATGACAAATCTACAATGGCTCAATACAACCGCAAAAATTATTCCTCTGAAAGAGATCAAACAATCGCACACAAAGAAACCAATAACACAACACATCAAAGAATCGAACGGAGAAACACATATACAGCGTCGGATAAAGAACAAACTAACCAAACCTCCATCAACAAAGTTCACTCCGATAGTCAGACTAGACTCAATGGATCCGTTCATGAGATTACAAGAACTGCTCAATCGCAGGTGAACGAGAAACATCAAGTACACCACGCAACAAGGTCAGAAGTTTCAAGAAAGGTGGAACAAAGCCGACAACACCACGAAACTCGCTCATCTCATACAGACCTCTCCCAGACACGTCAACACCATGAAACGCGCGCATCGCATACGGATCTGTCTAAATCTCTACAACAAACTAGAGAACATCACGAGACCAAAAATATGCAACAAATTCAAAGTCACCGCGAAGTCCATCCTACGCCCCACACATGCCCGGTACATCGACACCACGAAACACACGCGCAAAGCTCCAGAACGGAAAGTTCTCAGAGTATGACCTCAGAGCATCACGTGAAACAGCAACATACGGGACAACAAATATTGAGAAGTGAGACAACTACTAGACAAATCCAATCACAGCCTCGTAGGTCAGATTCAACATGGAGCGTGCAATCATCTCAATCCAATGGTTTACGATCTTCCCATGGATCGTCATCTAACATTCATTCTAGCTCTCAAATAGCGCAAACTCTAAAGCAAGACAACTCAACTAGTCAAAAAGCTCTTTCATCCGTCAGAACATCCGGACAGACCTACGTAAGTTCTCGAGAGCAAAGAGCTCAATCAATGGAATCGACCGTGCAGTCACAGAAGCAGAGTCAAATGTATTCGAGCACCAGCAAATCGATACTGAATCTTTCTGGAGGATCTGAAACTAGAAACTATGTCAGACCAAGCAATGACGAACATCAACACCATCGGAAAAATGTGATCAGCAACACCTCAGCGGACGTTCAAAATTCTCTACTCACCCGAAGATCCGATGTTAAATCGGCAGAGGCATTGCATACAATATCATCTGCTGCTGTTGAGCAACGCCGAAGTGTCTTGAATTTGGACAACCAGTTTACAGGACAAGTTAAATCAAGTGATAGACAAAGTCTGAGTTCTATGCATAAGCAAGAGAAAGGAGATCTTACGACGAAGAAATCAAGCAATTTAAACATAGGTACGACCGGTCGATTCCAAGGACAAACTGAGTCTAAAGGATACGGAAATTTCACCGCGACCGAACGCGTAACGCGAGTTAAACAGGCCAACACCTCTCATTTCACGATAGGAGAGGAATACTCTCGTCAAGATAGTGGAGTCACCCAGTATAGAAAAGAGTTCCTACCCAAAGTCCAGAAACCGTGCCCAGTACCTTTGATTACTAAGACTGAAACTGAGTACAGACATACGAGAGATACTAAAGCTCACAAGTATTACATGCCAAAACGCAGGGATTAAAAAGTATCGACTTTTCTACCCTTTGGACATGTCTCCTTTAGCATGAAAACGTTTTAGGGAGTGTAAATAAAAAATAACAATAACTCGATAGCTCCGTTGCCGGGGCCTATAAATTTTAAGACGATTTGCTTGTGCGTTTTTCAACCTCCACTATTCTGTATTACTATGATTTTCAAATGTCCGTCTAAAATTATTTTGCAATATGGATCATTATGCCTAGTCTTTGATCCTGCCTTTTGTATGTTAACATGTAATTCACTGTCTTATTTTGATTGAGAAAATATTATTTTTAATGATTATTGTTATTAATTGTATAAGAGTTTTATAAGTAGATTGATCGACTGTGATTATAATTTATATCATGATAGCCTCTCATTTCAGAGGATTCTCGGGCAGAAAATGCTGTCCCAGTAATATTTTTTTTACTGTCACACTAGTTTGGAGGTGATCATATAAAATGACATGTGATTGCTTCGACCTATCTTCCCCTCTCCGTCTATCTTCAAACTACGACTATCTTATGCACTACACGGTTACGTAGGCATACTTGTCAGCCTGCCTCTTTAAGTTCATGTTATATTTTGCCTGTAGATTTTTCCGTCCTTACCTAACTTCAAAAACCGACCCGTTTTCGTCACATGAAGCGTGTTAAGTAAGTAATCTCCAATATGATACCTAGATGAAGTTACCTTTCGGACAGTAAACGTACCTACTTGTAAGCTTAATTGATGTATGCTATTTTCCACCCTAGACCTTTTCATATTTTAGCTGAATCTATTCTTAATTTCCTCCTGAAATGTAAATATATGGATAATTTAAATATGTAGATCCAGGGGAATCATTACGCAATAATTAGAATTACATTAAACGTGGAAATGACCTCTTCATCTTATTAATCATAGAACGCAATGTCACTCAATGATTCTATAATTTTCGCATTGGCTGTGATTATTAACCATTCACAATGATTAGAAGATGCAGCAAATCCCATTATGCTTAGACAATAAAAGAGAAAACTACAAAAAAAAACAAAATATTAAAAATATAGTAAGTCGAATGATTAATAGCATTTCTTTTCTGAAAAAGGTCAAACTGATTTTTGCCTCCTGCTTCAGAGTTATTTTTTTGTAATACGCTTCCTAAAAATTTATTCAGCTTTTGCAAGAATCTTAAGTAGGTATAAGTAAAATGTGTCTTGTTAATTTATTATATCACCAAGTAAATATTAATTTTTAACCGATAATTGTATTTATGCAAAGGGTAGTGACTTACGTACGGAACTTATTCCATCTGTCCATGCAGAAAAATACCAATTGGCAGACAAATTTCAAATTTATTTGAAGAATTCTCGAGTAAAGAATATATTCTTGACAGATCCTGCCATTATACAATCTTTTGACGAAGGAGATCCAAAAGTCGTAAATGATTTCTTGAGTTTGTCATCTTAAAATTTTTATTGAACAGTTATGTTTTTTTTGTTATAAAATATAAAACATGTTAAGTAAGCATTGCTATCATTAGTCAGGTTAAATAGAGCTTAAATATTAAAAACATGTTGCCATTTTTTTGTTATCAAATACTATTGAGTTCGTGTTCAAATTGAGAACTAGGCTCACGCATAAGAAAAGTTATACAGTTTATAATGAAATTTGTTCATGGATCAAATCACGAAAGTAATACTAATCATGTAAAGACTATTGTTAGTTATTATTTAGGAATTAAGTGATGTAGCATGAATACGTAGTAGATGTAATGGATGTGATTATGAAACTTCATTCAAACTTAATTATTTTCAATTCTCCGTCTAAGAAGAGCTGGGTCTTTTCCTAGGCAAGGGGAGTAATTGAGGAGAAGTATTCCAAAGAGAATTAAAACATTTAGTTTTCTTCTAAAATCATATCATTTCTCGTACATATACCTCGAACGTAGAAAAAGGAGGACTCGCTCTCCTGCGCTCTTCCTAATTCATTAATCGCACTGAAAATCAATTCATCTTTGCGAGATGGAAAATTTAATGATCGTGGAAATTTTTTCTTTCCTATTCTTTCTCTTTTTGATCGGACAACTTCTCAAACAAAACTTATTTCATTGCTGCTGCTGATACTGCTACCTACCTACCTAACTGCTATTATTCCCACTTACTTGCTTTTTGAAATGACAGAAAAAATCGTAAGGGAATACTGTTTGATTATCTCTTGGTTGCCTTTAACTATTTTTGTGATAAGCAATTAAACTTGACAAAATATACTTTGAAAAAATGGCCTTAAGGTAGTATTTGGAAACAGATCTTATAGTGTACGTGTATTTGGATCCACGAAAATCTTCCTTTTTCTGGTTGAAAGTTGTATTTTTATAAATTATAATTTTTTAGGAATAAATTTTTTTTACGTTATCCTGCCTTCCTCTTTTTTTTCACTTTGTACGTGTTATTTTATATTAAGTTAAAATATGTGACTTATTAGGTCCAAATATATATTCTATCCTCGATTATCAGCTGTGGCTTTGACCGGAGGCACAATGGAAAATCAAAAATTACTTAAAGCGAGTAGTAAATAATGGAAAAATCCGGCCGAAAAGGCTTACATAAAAGTAATAAATAAAAAAAGACACACAATAAGAAAAAAGCATTAAATTCTTTAAAAAAATAAATATATTAATTGATCGAATAAAATAAATACATTTCAGATTTTGCCAAAGCAGTTTTCGACTTTGATCTATCAAAACCATAAACAAATAGCACTGAAGCCCGATCGTTGATCTCTCGTAAGCTTTTAGAATACCTAGGCCCATTTTTGCCGTATTTGTTACATGTTTCATAGAAACATGAAACGAGATAGTTAAGTACGTGTTTTTCAAATGGTTTATTTGTTAGAATTTTGCTGTACCTAGCTACTAAATATTCCCGGCTTATCCATTAAAGTATCTGTGAGGGTAAGGAAATCGATGGCCCATACGTACTTTGTTTCTAAAATGAGCTAGAAATAGTAGTGCCTTACTGCGAAGTATAATGTAACTATTTATGCTTCTTTAACATGTTGCCTATCCGGCTGAATCGAAGGCGAACTTCAAATGGACTTAATTTACGGAAAAGTTCCCTCGCCAGTGTTCTATTAGATTCATCGCCGCACGAAGCGAGCACGAAGCATTAATATTAATATCGCCACCTTCCGGCCAAAGTATCACAAGCGCCATGCGATGTTCAAAAATTTTCGCCGTCATTTAATTTTTTTACAGAAAAATTGTTGATTGAATCTGCTCGAAATTTTCACTAAATTTTATCGGCAGCACAAGGAAAATCCAGTGAAATTTTCGAGCAGCTTTGGTGAACAATTGTTGAAAAAATAAAATGGTGGCGGAAATTTTTTAACGTCGCATGGCGCTTGTGATACTTTGGCCGGAAGGTGACGATATGTCTCCTGAACACGGAACTATTCACGCTCTTCTGTTGGCTTGTTGTCTATCCGACAAGATTGAAGGACGAGTTCGACCCTAATAAGTCGTCTATGGGTCCCACGGAGGCTTCGAGCGAAGAATAGACTCTTTTTCATTATTGCCAGGATCCTCAACAAAGGCCGCTGATACCCCCATTGATGACGATCAGAGTAACGTCTGAGTGAAACGGATCTATCTCTCTCTGAAATCCAGTTCTTAAACATCTTTCTATAATCTGCTCCGACATTTTCTTGATACATGCGTAACACTGTACAAGAAGTTCATAACTGCAAAAAAATTTAAGGAGAAAAACCTCACCAAACGAGTATCAGAACCAGAGTGTAACAACCTAAAGTTCATCGCTTAAAAGGAAGCGAGGAATAGTGATTATCTTCGTTTTGAGCCAAAAGTAACTTATCGGCTGTATACAGGAATGCGGCGATGACGAAAATACGAACATACCATTATTACGTACAGAAAGAGTTAATATATTTCTCGAATAGATAAATACTGGTGCTCCTTTTGAGATTTGTTGCCTGCACGGCAAATCTGCAGGCAAACCAAAGATGAAATGGGCAACTCTCCGTCGTCTGCGCGCAACCGGAGTAGTCCCCGATAATTTGAAAAGTGGCGCGTTAATTTGTATATTTTGCCGCGCGCGGTACTGGAATTGGCGGGAACCAATAAGCGCGAAGTTCCCAGCTCGGAACCAATGAGAATGGAAGTTTCGTTTTTGTTTTTTATTTGGTCATTTGTTTACATTTTACAACATTTTTTGAGGTTAGGTGTCCAAAATTTTTTTAGTTACAGAGAGTTTTGAGTTACGTTACTGCAAAAAACTCTAACAACCACTGATTGCATATCAACAGCGCATGATTGCTCCTTTAAAATTTCTGTTCTTGTTTTGAAGTGTACGCAGAATGTGAGCTTACAGTGTTCGTTCTTTTTTCCCCTGCTCGAAGACCCCTGTTCGCTAGAGATTCATAGTGCTCTTATCGGGCATTCACTGTCCCTCTATCTATTATTTGCAACATGGAATCTGGGAACAACTTCGGTGTTCAAGCAACCAATGACGATGCGAGTCAGTGTAAATTATCTGCAATTAAATTAGGTTATTGGAAGGACGAGTTCTTGCAAAGCATGATTGACAGCGGTCCTCGAAGAGCCCCAGAGATCAATAGAGGATATTTTGCCAGAGTCAGAGGAGTCGGCCTGTTGATCGAGCAATTTTTTGAGGTGAGTATCTCACAGTCTCTGTTTTAGTCTCTGTTGCATCCTCAAAACAGAGAAGCTGGTAGTTACAGTGGCATAACGTCAGCAAAGCATAGAGCTGGGGGATTGTCATCTTATCAAAGTGTGCAGTAATTATAGGTATCATGTTGTTTGACGGGCTCAAGATGAAAAAAGAGACCAGGCAGCAAGAGACAGCATCATTCAGGGGAGGACTGCCGTTGTAATACTAATTGGGGTCCTCTGGAATCAGGACATGTGAAAAGTAACTACTTAAGTGCCAATTTTATGATATGGTGACAAGTATTAAGCTTTATGGTGGTAATAGTGCAGCAATTTAGCAAAAATAAAGCATAATGAGAGCAAGTGAAATGGATTTTTAGTGGAAACTCACTGGCATCTGGAGAAAGAACTAGGTATGTAACGAAAGAATTTGTGTGACAGTGGAGATTGCAAGTAAGTAGCATACCCACAGCATACATACACCATAGCATGACATCAAGTCCAGTTATGATGTTGTGTAGTTAGCGTGGGATAGGTATGTGCCAAAAAGGTCAGATGAGAGGCTCCCTAAAGAAAATTTATATTGAGTAACCCCAGTTTAAAGTCAATGGGAATGTCCCATGGAAGGATGACGGCAGGGCATTGATCAAGAGATTCAAAGATGTCAATAGCCCAATCAGGCACACAACACTTTTAGACATTTATGGCATTTAGATGTCTTTCTCTTTTTTTTTATTTACTATTTCTTTATTCTTTCAGAGAGTCGGTGGAAATGGACAAATCATCAATTTAGGATCTGGTTTCGATACCCTCTTTTGGAAATTAAAAAGCAGTAATGTACCTTTCAAAAAATTTGTGGAACTAGACTTCCCTGCTGTTACAGCAAGAAAAATATGGTCAATTAAGAAGAAACCTCTCTTGGCTAATATGATCCAAGAAGAAGGTGTGTATCCCATGTTTACTTTAATTCAATTTTCTCTTTAACTCTCTTTCGCTCTTCTAATGGAAATACCAAAATTTAACTCATTCACAGCATTCCTTTATTTTTTTCCTTTAAATTCCAACCTTCATATTTCTCGAAGCATAGGCTCAGCTCTTTACAAGGTCTTTTCTTCATGGTGCATCATCAGTAGGGATGAACGGTTCCTTTTCTTTCATATGCAGCAAATATGCCTTTTGCTTTATTGCACATCTAAAAACAGCTTTCCCTTCATAGTTTACTTGTAAAGAGCAGAGGTTAGATGAAAACGAGTTTCCTCTTTGAGTATGTAATTACAAAATTGAAATTTATGATTTTCCAAATCCTTAAGAAAAATTATCTTATTCTATTCATTTTATCAAAAAATTAAAAGGATGCCTTTTTGACACTATAAGTCTAATATCACCTCCACTGCTCCATGAAAGCATCTTACCAATCCCATTTGACTGCATGGCTTGTGCATACTATCATAACATCTCCATCTTTCATCAGGTGTCTAAAAATCAAGTCCTTTTCTGTTCCATAAAGGAAAAGAAAAAAAAAAAATCTGATTAACCAATCTATTTGTGCTTTTACTCTTTTTCCTTAGAATTTACTTGTGATCTGATTTGATTGTAGGTGAAGAAGTTATCTTCGATAAAACAAACATCCACTCAAAGAGTTACCATTTAATCGGAGTCGACTTGAGAGACGTGAAAGATTTAGATGCCAAACTCAGGAGTATCAATTTAGATTTTTCTGCACCAACTCTTTTCATATCCGAATGTGTTCTTGTCTACATAGAATATCCTTTAGCACAGAACATGTTGTCGTGGATTTCCTCAACGTTTATCTCTGCCCTTTTCATCTGCTATGATCCAGTAAGTACTCTCAATTATTTTGTGCTTTAACATGTTTGATAAATTATTTTTGTCATGCACCTTTAGGTATTTTTTCTCTTGTTTTCTTTATGATTCAATAGGATATTTCTCTTTTTTTCTTCTTTAAGTAGTGCAAGAAGTAACATGCAGAAAAACTCCAAAAGTAAATAACTAATTTTACATGATACTATCAGGTATATAATTCCATTGTGGGAAAGCCCTTTTAAATTCCTATATGTAATACTCTATCCAAAATGTTTGCAAAATCGCCATTGAATTCACTATGTGTTATTTTTACTTATCAAGCTACACTATTTGATGTTTGTATCTCCGAACGACTGTGAATCATGGATTTTCATGAGTCTGGTAACAGGTGAAGAAAACTTAATTGTCTCGTAAAAGCAAAAGAAAGTTGTCAAGTAAGCTTCCTCCAAATAATTAAGTTCATTTAAATTTTTCAGATCAACATGAGTGATAAATTTGGAGAGGTCATGATCAGTAATCTTAGAGCACAAGGATGCCACCTTGCGGGTATTGATGCTTGCACCAGTTTAGAATCCCAGAAACAGAGGTAAGTCCTCGCATGTCCATCTAAATCTATCATTTTTTAATAATTTTTAGTTGAATATAAAAGGATGGAATTCTAGCATTCCAAGGCAAAGGGAGAAAGGTAAGCTTAATCGTGCCTGTGTGAAAGTGTAAATGAGGCCTGCAACTTTGATTTGAAGTGGCTCCCCTCAATTTTGATCCTCCAAGGCCAAATATTCACTTATATTTTAAAAACACATACCATTTATCATATTAGCTTTGCTAAGAAGTGGTATCCATTTGTTACAAAGCCCTTTGGGACTCAAATTTAATGCAAAATTGCATAGCTAACAGAACTTTTCCAAAACGAAGGATATCGAATGTTGCCACTACATTTCTGAATATTAGTTGTTTTCATCTAAATTATTTTCTATAGCTGGCAAAATATTCTCTGTTTCAATTTGAGATTGATGGAAAATGTTAAGGATTCCCCCTCCTACAAAGTGGATTTGCCTTTGCCACATTTGGAGTTAAGATAGACCTTACCATTCGTAAATCCTGAGAAATAGGGGTTGTCGATGCCTATCAAAATATTCCCCAAGGAGGGTCTCGAGAAGTTAAGACAGTATTTTTATTTATTCCTTGTGGCAAACTTGGTGATGAAAGTTTTTGTTCCAAAGCTTTGTCTTGAGCCTTTGTCAGGATACAGATGAAGGACTTGCTGTTTGAGTCATCCTGTGCTGATGGACAGCCAAAGAATGAGTAGTTCTTCCTCTAAAGAACCAAAGATCCAGAATCATCAATTTTTATTAAGAAATTTTTTTTTTTTTTTTTTTTTTTTTTTTTTTTTTTCAATCCTTTTTTATAGGTATCTTAGTGCTGGCTGGGACGGTGTGGATGGAGCTGATATGTGCAGTATATATGGAGCCATTCCATATGCGGAGCGATCTGTGATAGAAAAAATAGAATTCCTTGATGAACAAGAATTACTAACGCAGCTTTTTCAACATTACTCAATTTGTTGCGCGTGGAAAGGGAAAGAACTGGAGAACATCAGCATCACATAGCAAGTAACTCACTTGCTGAATGAAATATGCTCCGAAGAGTTCCCTAAAATTCTCAAGTTCTAAATTTATTTTCTTTTTCAAAAGTTTTTACTCAGATCGTCCACCTCCTACCTCAACCACAAGTATTCCTCTTCATTCAGGATGACACCCCAGCTGCTTAAAAATTATAGTTTGAAAATGTTTTAAGCAATACACTAAAGCTGACTTGACCTCTAGGAAGCTCCCTGAAGAAAAAGACTTATCTCACTCAACAAATTTCTGTTAAAATCTCAAAGCATTAATGATACCGCAATGGTAAAAAATTGATGGTTAGATGTCAACTGATCTGTCTTTTTGCAGTAATAGCTATTATTTTTCATTAGCTTGATCAACAAAAAAAGAGGTCTTGACCTTATGTCTTTCGTTCTTCTCATTAAGTTGAAATAAAAGATTTAACTTAATTTCAGTTAGTGGTAGGGATTTAAAAAAATCTGTTTGGGAATCGAGTTTTGCTTTGCTGGGATGGTATGCTATGGTCAACAAAAAATGCCTCTGTAAGTCTCCAATTGAACATTGTTTCAGTTGGACAAATTCATCTGATGTGCCAGGGCTTCTAGGATTAATTTTTCCTCACAGTAATAAATCCTAGAGGTTGAAGTAGATTGACTGAAGCATTTTTCTGGAAAAATTGTGACCAATTAAAATTATTTGTATGTGACATCAATATCATCATCATCCGTCAATTGATTTATATTTTTATATTGGTGCTTCAAAAAGCCTCAAGTTTTTTAAGCAGAAAGTTGAAATCCGTAAGAACTTGTCATATTGATGGCCAAAGTCAGAAACCATGAAACTCCATTGCGATATTTCAAAATTACCGCTCCTATTCAATTTTTTTTAGAAAAAAGCCATTCTCATGACTTGTAAACACAATATTCTGTCAACACAGTAGCATAATTCAGACAATTTTCAAGAAATTATACTGACTTGTTTTCCAAAGAAAAAATAAATTATGAGGGAGAGTCTGCATCGTCGCAAAAGGAGATATGTGGTTTCTCACTATGGCCATCAGTTGGGCATGGTCAGTAAAATTTTCATTGTATGTCAATAAGTATCAAGCGGCTTCAGTTATTTTCTCTGTTATAAAAAAGAACAGGAATTATGAACTTCTTCAAAATCTGTCACAACAGTTATGCTGGAAGACCCCTTTAATTTCCATTTTTTGAAAGTAGCATCTTGTCCCACATGGTTTTATTCCCATGGATCTTGATTTTTTTAGAGGTTTAGCTGGTGTTTGAGGAATATTGAGGTTGCCATCAGATTTAGAGGTTTTGAATTCCTTAGCAAAATTATCCACTAAGCAAATATTTCTGAAAGTTTTAAAAAATCAATTAACTCCATTATTTTAATGTTTGGCGCTGAGCAGAGGCCAAAATAATGTTAAAATCATGAACTTATGTTGAGGGTTAAAACTCCTCAAATCATTGTCAATCTTACGTGATATTGTTATAACTTATATTTAGTGGAACTTTTTGTGCATATGAAAAATCGTTCAGCAAGTGAGAGCTTGAATTTAATTGAGGGGGTCAATGTGCAAGGGGCTGAATTCTTTTGGCATACCTAAAAGTCAAGTTTTGACTCGAAAAAATGTATTCGTAATATTGAACTTCCAATGTTTTTTTGAACTCATCATTGAAGTTCAGTGTGAACATTCATATTATGAACAGTTTCCTTATTTTTGTGCCTCCCTACAAGGTGAATGAATCATTATGATCCAAGTTATGTTGATCTTGCTCACTGATCACTTCAAGTTAATTATATGTGAATTCTTCAATGCC
Organism: Bemisia tabaci; assembly: GCF_001854935.1. Classification (NCBI taxonomy): domain Eukaryota; kingdom Metazoa; phylum Arthropoda; class Insecta; order Hemiptera; family Aleyrodidae; genus Bemisia; species Bemisia tabaci. Next base: position 320,838 of record NW_017565155.1, read on the forward strand.
TTGATGACATCTGAATTTACACTATTGAATTTCCTGTAAGAGTCATCAACCAGATACCTCTGTATGGTTTTTTCTAAAAACCTTAAGTGTGGAAAGCCAGATACTCCAGGCATTTCTCCATGTTTTCCTATAATCAAGTTTCTTAAACATTTCAAGTTCTCAGGTGAAGCTTAGTTATACCTGCCAAGCCCATCTTATTTTTTTCCTTTTTAGGTCAAATTATATTACATTGCTAAAGGAGGAAGTACAGGTCAGGCTACAGAAATACTTTTTCTGTATGTAAAGTGTGCTCAGAAGAGTAAAACGTAACATTTCATCTTTAGAAGAGAAAAATTGCATTTCTGAGCAAAGATATTGAAGTGAGTTAACATGACTCACTTATTGAGATGTTTGTATATTGATAATATTTTCATCTAACTCGGAATAACTCTTCCAAAATCAACAAGGTCATTTATATCTCGTAACTTGTCAGCCGATAACATATAATTGTTGCCTTAGCCCATGGGAACTATAACTGGCCCATTGCAATATCGCCAAAAAAAACTAAGATACAGGATAAAATTGGTATGTATGTATCAAATTCTGTGTTTGGGTTGACAATGGGTCAGTCGCACCTTTTTTTTTTTTTTAAGTTCATTTCCTAAAAGCACAGAGTGAACTAAGCTCCAGGATTTTTTTCAGATTTGTTTTAATCCTTAATGGCAAAAAAACCGGGTGCCCTGTTGATGTTGGAAGCTTAAGCTTAATGTGAAGTTGGTCGAATGAACGTTGAATGTTGCGCCATGAACCCCCAATTCATCCCTGCTTCTGAGATGTAATTTCTTTGTTCACAATAATTGTTCTGCAGATACTGCTGCGCACCAAAAACAGAATCTTCATTCTCGAGTGCATTCTATACCCAAAAAGTTCATTTCTGCTGTGCGGCCTGCCTCCCACTCCCCCCCTCCCCAAGCCAATGAAATCTTTCCTGAAAAAAATAATCTTCTAATAGGGGTGCTTAGGCCTCAAATTTTTAGAGTCCTCTATAGGGACCCAATGGCATGGAACAATCTCATGAGACAACGACTTCAAACTTTTGGTTTTCTCGAACTTACCATGATCATGTCAAAATTAAGTATCAAAAATTTGCTAACCAGCTTCAGTTGGAAAAAAGGCATTGAGTTTGTTTCAGGTGAAAAATTAATGTCGTAGTTTTCCATCTTTCGTACCTATCCTATCAATAATGCCAAGAGCAGACAAATAAATTTGATCATAGTTTTCTGTGTTTCGTTAAGAAAGGTATTTTCATTTTGTGATAATCTTATTTATTTTGTAAGAAATTTTTTGTTTTCCCTTCAAATGTTGTGCATTGTCTACTCTCTCGCATAGAAACAGATGAAAGCAATCACAGCTCGATCAAACTGTAGTTTGTGAGAAAAAACTGTCATTTTTATTGGATGGAAGAGAAAAACTGCACCACAAAACTATTTTTCCATTTCTTCGAACTGCAGTGTCATTATATTATAAGCTAACAAATATTAATCACTGAAGTATTATAGATGCTCTGTAAAGGACTTCAAAAGAGATATTCATGTATGAAAACAAACTCTTTGTAATTGGTAGTCAAAATATAGCATACTTCATGATAGCTTCTCCTGAATTTAAATAAAAAGATGGCACCGGCCTCAATCGGTAACATTATATCGACGATGAAACTGCAAAAATGCATATGCAGGTCTGCGACCTTGTTAGCTTCCTGCCATACTTTATTTTTTAAGTAAAATAGAAAGCTTCTTGACACTATATCATGAAAAACTTCCGTGGTTATTTTCTTGGTGTCAAGAATATTTTGTGGAATTTTCAAGCCATAATGTTGGTTTGTTCTCCCTAAGAAAAATAAAATTGGAGTGTGGATTTTGTAACCCAGTAAAAAAAAAAATATGCGTTTTTGCAGTTTCACCATTGATATTGTTTCAATCAAACCACCTCTCAACAAGTAAGGCTCCGCTATTAACTGAATTAATTCATTCAACATGGTTTCTGGTGTAAATACAAGTGTTATGTGTCTTGGATTTCTGTTATGTATTACTTTGGCAATAGCTTTCGAATGCTCAAAAAGGGGAAAAAAACGGAGTGTATTTGTATTTCATTTCAAAAGCCAATTTACCTATGTCAGTTTTTTAACCTAATTTTTTTGAATTCTCTAATATCTGTAACTGTATTCTCCACTTTTGGTTGTTCACCTATTTTCCTATAGCTTAGCGAGATGACCAATCTTCAATCAATAACAACAACTTATTTTCCTCTCCTTTTCCCCATGTTACTCATATTTTTAATATTAGTTCATATCTGATAGATTTCAGTAAGAAGGGAGATCTTTGAAATATTGCTGATAATGCAATCAAATTTAAATTTTTTGTTTTTAGGATCAAACCAAAGACGAACAGCCAAAGACTTTCAAAAAAAAAGTTTATGATTTCATCAAGATCTTGTCCGGAGAAATGTCAAAGAGAAAATGTCTTGTCAAAGAGAATTGAATGCTTCTTAATTTTTTTGTTATCGTATAATCAGTTATAGAAATTGTGTTAGCCAATTGAACATTTTAAATCCTGTTGCATGCTGTCTTAATTTTTGTATTTTTTTTCCTACGAAATTGAAATTAGATATATTTGTGGTGAAACTAGACTAACTTCTACCTTGGTAATGCTAATATCTATAAAATCTAACAGTTATCTAAAATTTGTAGGTGTCTAAAGAAAATCATACTAATAAGTACCACTCGCTGAGAACTGTTGTTGGTTTTCCAGCCTGAAATAAAAATGTATCCGAACTTTGCATTCCTGAAATCCAGGATGTCCGCTCTTATTTTACCACCAATATACAAAGAACTATCCACCCCATCTTTATTAAAGAAAGATAAGCAAACTTTAATGCTTGATATGTATACTGAATATTCTGCTAATAGGGAAGAATAATCAAGAAAGTTTTGAAGAAATTACGTTGACTTGTTTTCCAAAGAAAAAATAAAGTACGAGATACGTGGTTTCACACTTATGCCATCGATATGTAACATCAGTAGGTATGCTTTTAATACATTTCATAATTATGATGTCTAAGTATATGATCCTATTTTGCATGCACCCAGAAACCTCATCGGGAATGAAGCTAGAGCACAACCTTACACATGACCTCCATCTTGAGTTGAAAAGTTAAGCTTAACGTTTCCATGTGCCACAGCCTTTCTAGAGTGGAAAGTAAAATTATACTACAATGTCTCCAAGTGAATGTTCAGCAAAAATGACCTTCGCTGAAAATTAATAAATGAATGAATTGTTGTATTGAAAGGTGCCTAACTCAGAAAAATGAAAAATTCGTATATTGCAGAAAAAGAGGTTTAAGGGTTTTAAGAACGTTTACCCCCCAAAATTTTATTTGTCATCTTACATTACCTAGATAGACAAGAGACTTTTTTTTTTTAACTTCAAAGTTTACTGTTGCACTAAGAAGGGACCTGAAATTTTTTATGTTTGGGTACAAGCTCTTTTTGGCAACTAAATAACATGTACCAAAAGCATTTTTTACTCATAGAATTCTCTCGGCTGAATTCAGTTTGTTTCATTTTATGGATTTTATTTTCCTAAGTTGGGTGCATTTCAAAACAAGTGATTCGCATACTATCCATGCATCCATTAAAATAATTTAAATTAGAAACAAGATCCAAATATGTGAAATCAGATTGTAGTGATAATCGCATCACAGTCTACAACTCATCAAGTGGTGCAATAATTTGTTAACGTTTTCTACATTTTTTAAGTGTACAGGTTATCTTTGACACTTTGATTTCTTCATAATAAAGTGCTTCTAATCAATCAGTGTTCATTCAATTTAAGCAGACCCCTCTTGCCTTTTCACCACTTTTCACCAATAAAAAGAACTTTCTACAATCATTTTCAACTTGGTCTTTGCCTCAAGTTTGAGTGCTTTACTTAGTTTTTCCTTTCATTATCTTATGACCGCTGAGATGGTCATTATCATTTTCATAAGATCTCAGGACTCTAGACTAGGACGTCACTACAACAAGTTTACAGTCCCTCCAAACTGTCATGGTAGAAAGAGAACAACTATGTAGGAAACTAGTGCAGCAAAGTATTGTGGGGGAGAAAGTCTCTTCAATCATAAATATTTTTTCTTCAACAACCCATCAACAGAGCTCATATGAACAATCTGCGATCAAGTCTAATACGTCACTCGCTAGTTTGATTTCTTCTAGCAGCTGAACAGAGGAGAATCCAAGTTTTCTTTACACTTGTTTTCCTAGTATCATGTCAAATCATGTTTAAACTTGAAAGCAGTATACTTTCAAGTGTTGTATTCACCTCTATTCAAATAGGACCACTGAGCAAGGTGAAAAATCAAGTGCTACAGCATATATTTCCATCAAAATGACCCTGCACACTCCTTGTGGGAATGTGTGCCCTGTTCGATTTTCCATTTTTTAATAGATCTAAACTCATCCATGGATGCTGATCTAAAGTCATCATTGTGCCAACTTCCTATGAGGCACCATTTTAGCACAGTTCGTATTTGAAATTCAGTAATTACTTGAATAAATGAAGGCAGCGAGGCAATTCAGAGTCGAAAAGATCTCTCTATCTTTCAGTACCGGCTGAAACAAGAAAAAAACAGGAAAGCCTCAGTGTATTTAGGTACCCCTACAATGCCGAGCGGTAGTCTTGTCTTAGATTCCGCAAGCCTTTTCATTTTACCGTCCAAATCAGTTCCTTTCTTCTCTTTTCCACTCTCTACCTTACCACTTACCAGCTAGAGCTTTCCCTGTTAAATTGCGGCGCTGCCTTCTTTTAATCAAGTAATTATTGAATTTTTAAAAGCAGACTGTTCCAAAATGGTGTCTTGTAGGAAGTAGGCGCAATGATGACTTTTGATCAGCATCCATAGACAAGTTTAAATCGATCAAAAATTGAAAATCGAACAGAGCATACATTCTCATAAGGAGTGTGCGGGGTCCTTTCACATGGGACACATTGAACATATCCAAAACTTCCAAAATTACCTTTCAAGTAAGAAATAAACGTCCATATTTAAAATATTGTAAGTTCGAAGTTTCTGTTTCTGAAAAAAACCGTTATAATTTAGGCCATATTAGGCATTAAAATCAACCTATGTATTGTGCAAATAACTACAGTTTAGCTTCACACACATTTTCCCACATTCCTGGTAGAAGATATCCTTGATTATCTCCAAAAAAAAATTTGGTACACAGGAAAATTTTTCCATCATAAAATATACCAAAATTACTTTGGTGCCCGATTTTACTCAAGAAGATTCCAGTTTTTCTGTTAGTTAATAAAAACAAAATGTATTATTTTCTAACTTTTATGTTGAATTTGGAAAGTTTCACTGCAACTATAATATTCTTTGTGAAATATTGACAGAGAATCACGAGTGCATTTAAATTTTGCACCATGTCTGGTAGTCTATTGAATTGATTAACTGACTTGACAATTAACAGGTTCCCTCTATACCAGAGATTGCAAAAATTATAAAATACACATGTATAAAACACAAAATTACTTTATTAAAAAAAATGTTATGTGCACATGTCTCATGATAAAAAATCAATGTTGCTTCTAGAAAAATCATTTTTTTTCTAAATATTCACCAGAGAAAAAACATAATTCAAATTCTGCAGTTCTGGTGAGTTTTTTACTCATTAAGATTGTCTCCTTCGTGCAGCCGGAGAATGATATACAAAGAGATCAGATTCGTCTGCAGAAAACTGTACATAAACAAGCTGTTGTCAGACCATAAAAAGTGTGGCTTCGGTGGTTCACTGAAAAAGAACAAAGGGAAAAAAATATTTGAATGAGGTGGAATCAATTTCAAAGAGCAAATATTACACACTGACTTCACTTTTCCATGCAACAGGCATGAGGGATGAAAATTCCGTGACTAAGCCGCTTGCTGAGGTCGAAAACAGGGCTACCCAAACCCCTAAGAATTTTAACATTGGCAACGGTAAAAAAGCATGAAAAAGTAAGGGAGAACATTAATTTTCATTCTCCTCAGCAACTTCGCCCGTCACTCACAGCAGGCATCAATTGGCAGAAAAACCCTATCTCCCAGAATCAAAGTCGGCTCATCGCACGTTTTACCGACTTTAACTGCCAGAAACAGGGCTTGCTGCCATCATGAGAGACTACATAAAAAGGTTTGCCAAGTCACAAAGTATTGTCCGACCAATCAGCATTAACAGAACTTAGCATGGCAAATTGTAAAAACAAACAGAGAAATGGAATATATGTCGGAGGCAAATATGGAGTCAAATCAGGCCTGGGCAGATACTTAAGTTTTCAATGTTTGCAAGGTTTTTCATGTTTTCACAAATGCCTCCCTAATTTTCAATATTTTGAGACCGAAAATACGTAAAAGTACAAATTGTCATTTTATTTCCCGTCCAGAAATGCTCCTCATAATTCTTCAACCGCCCAAATTGTGAAAACTTTTGATTTTACGAAATGCTGCATGTTCTGAGGTAAATTTGCATTCAAGGACTAGAAAAAACGTATTTATAGTATGTAGTACAGAACAAGTTTATAGAGGGAATTCAATTCCACATGATCAGAGACTTATTTTGTCTACAGTCGGCAAAATAATCAGAATTTCAGTCTAGGTAAGAATATTTAACTATTTGCCTAGTCATTTAACAAAATGCCTGATTCGACTATTTGCCTTCGACATATAGAACAATCTTTCCTAGAGAGCCTTTGAGAAAGGTGCCATTAATTTCTTTTTTCCTTCTTTTGTTTTTTAGAAACCCCTTTTCTTCCTATCCATTATGTGTGAAAAGACATTGATTCAAGGTGTGAGATCTCAAAATTCGCAACAGTGGAAAATAAGGACCACCATAACAGCATAGAACCTCAGGATGTTAAAGAAATTGATAAGTCAAAAGAATCCTGAAGTCTTAGTAAAAGTTGATCTCATTGCCATCCCAATCTTAAAATTTGAGATTGACTTCCTAAAATTTTAAAAAATAATTTTCTCAAAAATTGTTTTGGCAGCCAATTAAAAGAACAGACCAAGAGGTTTAAAATAATCTAAAAATTAGGTCTATAGCTGCCACAGATTGCTGAGCTTTGTATCTCTAAAATTTTAACTGTCAACCTAAAAATTGGCTGCCTTTTATTTAAGTCAATTTAGAAAATAAGTCAAAAAGCTTGCAATCACTTTTTTTTCTTCAGTAAATTACAAAACCGAACTTCATCAAAATCTGGCTAACAAGGGGAGTCTACGAAGTGACATCCTGGGATTGGGTTCATTTTGCTTGTACATGAAGAAGAGACAAATCTAAGGTTGACGTATTTTTTTTTAGCCGCCACCTCCCAACCGTTCTCGAGATATCGATTTTTAAAATTACGATTTTGGCACGTTTCCGCGCGGAGTTCCGGCGAGTCAACTGAGCGCCGGCAAGCTGCACGAAGCGCGTTTCTTATCAGCACTGCAGACCGGCCGGCGTTATCATCTGTTCCGTGGCCGAGTGGTAGAGTGTTCGCCTACCGTTCCATCGATCGCGGGTTCGAGTCCCGCTTCGCACCATAGCTTTTGGGGTCCGCCGCAATGCATTTTTACAAGTTTCCTTTATTTTTATCACACACCAAGGGGTCCGCCCCCTGGCCGCTACGCGGCACAAACCCCGGGGCGAAAAGGCCCGCTTCGCGGCAAGCGAAATCATCGAAATCGACCGTTGCCGGTTGCAAATTCAGAGTAAGGAAAAAGTCATTAAGAATATTGTGTGGTGGGAAATTTTTATTTGAAACATCATTTTATCATTCAATTCAAATTATTTACCTAGTAACCGTCAACGGTTGATTTCGATGATTTCGCTTGCCGCGAAGCGGGCCTTTTCGCCCCGAGGGTTGTGCCGCGTAGCGGCCAGGGGGCGAACCCCTTGGTTTGTGATAAAAATAAAGGAAACTTGTAAAAACGCATTGTGGCGGACCCCAAAAGCTACGGTACGAAGCGGGACTCAAACCCGCGATCGATGGAACGGTAGGCGAATACTCTACCACTCGGCCACGGAACAGATGATAACGCCGGCCGGTCTGTAGTGCTGATAAGAAACGCGCTTCGTGCAGCTTGCCGGCGCTCAGTTGACTCGCCGGAACTCCGCGCGGAAACGTGCAAAAATCGTAACTTTAAAAATCGATATCTCGAGAACGGTTGGGAGGTGGCGGCTAAAAAAAAATACGTCAACCTTAGATTTGTCTCTTCTTCATGTACAAGCAATATGAACCCAATCCCAGGATGTCACTTCGTAGACTCCCCTTGTAAGTCAAATGTTAAACGTTTTCCCTTGATTTGACGCAGAATGACTTGAAACACATCTAAGACTCTGCTAAAAGTGTCCATAAGCTTAACTACAGCCATTTAAACAAATTAACTGGAAAAGAAATTCAAGGTTTGACAGCAAAAGAACCCTGCACAGAACGGGGAGCTAAGTGGCTCCCAGTTTATTCTGATGTAACTTTAATAGATTGACAAAGAGTTCATCATCGGCACAAAGCCAAAAAATTAGCTCCTTCTAACCAGTAACGGCCAAGACATAAACGATTTAACACAGGATATTTTCTGTGCAGTGGAGGTAAATAAGCACTCTGCACCTTATTTCCTTGCCTTTGAAGAACACTTTGGCAGAGAAACACCTTTTCTCCTACAGGTAACTACGACCTCATACTGTTTCCATTCACTCTATCAGTTCTTTCATACGAACACTCAGGCCAGCTCCGGCAGTGCGATTTAAAGTCTCTCTCTTGCAACTCTCCTCTGAAATGACAAGCGGTTGCTTAAACAGAATCAGCAGATGTGGGAGGAAGGATTTAATATGGCCTTTGTAGCATACAAGCATTTAACTGCATGTGAGACCTAATCAAGAACGCCGAACAACTAGAGGAGAGAGGACTCGCAATTCTTCCGCCATGCTTTGACATGATATAAAATAGTTCCGGTTCAATCGTGAATATCTCGGCTTCTACTCATTAGAATGAGGGAATTTTTGGCTTTGTGTTACTAATGAACTTTGCGCCAATCTACTGAAGCTTCATCAAAATATACCGGGAGCCCCTAAACACCCTGTTCTGCAAGGGGTTCTTTCTTGATTTTTCTCTGACCTTACCACTGATTGTGAGTATTATTTGTTTGATTTTTCCTATTTTTACCAACTCTTCAAAAACTGTCATTTTGGTACTAGTTTCCTAAAATAAAATCATGTGGCTGTTTACCTTGCTTCGTCTCTTATTGTTGTCTTTTCCTTTGCCTTTCTTGTTTTTGTTCAGCTTTCCTTGCAAATGGAGCACTTTACTTCCTACTTTTTCCAATTTTACCCTGTTCTTCTTGGATCGTCCTTTTACTTTCAGAGTTGGTCCACTGGTTCCGCCTGCTTCATTGTCGCTCTCTGGTTCAGATTTTACCTAGAGAAGAATTTTCAAACCACAAAACTATTAGACACCTATTTTAACAATGAGTACAGTGTTTAAGAGATCAGTTCCTCCACATGGAAAATTTTTCAACACACTCTGGAGAATATTATGGTATAAAACAAATGAAACTCCCGTCAGTTTGAAAATTCATGGTTCTGCAACTGTTTTACAAGAATGATTGAGAGAGAGATTGTGAAATTCAATGTCATTTTTGGTAATTGTCATGCTGTGAAGAATGTGACTTCAAGGTGGAGAGGATGCTGCTTCATGCCAACGCCAGGTGGGTATTTTTGCCGTGATGTAGAAATGAACATTTTTTTGCTCGCCGCCACCTTTTATATTTTCTCCATGATGTATGGCTTTGACAGCTGGATTGTAAGCTTATCACATTTGCCCAAGTTGCCATCTTCAAGAAAAATTAGAGAGCCATGATTTCAAAAGTATCCATGTTAAGATATGTGAGGATTAATTACAAAAACAGGCAGGCAAATCAAATAAGATGCAAATCGAACCATTTCTTACTGGAATATGCGATATATAATAAATACACCTAGAAATAACATTTTCAAATTAATACATTAGTATGCTTTGCTGAGTAGCATTTCTGAGAAAATCTCTTAAAGGTTGCATTGGGGAGATGGTACACTAATTCCAGGATTTCCATAATTTCTTTATTTTCTGATTCTCTGACTTTTGTCTGACTGCAAAATTTTCGAATTTGCCAACTTTTCCTGATCTTTGAACAAGACTTATACCTAGGCTTTCTTCCATCATATTCAGGGTGTCTACGAAAACAGACTGACCAAAACTTAGTACTTTTACAGTGCTTTTTCAGTACATTCTCAAGAAATTCAGTACCTCCTCAATAGAAAAATTCAGTACTTTTTCAGTACCTCCTTTTGACGAAATTCGAAAAATTTCAAAAATTTGAATATCTCCCTCAAATTGAGACATTAATTACCAAAAAATTAAAACAATTTCGGACCTTTTGCAGAACTTCCGCACTTTTTCAGTACTCCCAGACTTTCTGGAAATTCCTGACTTGTAGACACCCCGCACTTAGACTTTCTTCCTTAATATTTTAAAAATAAATGTTGTCCTCTTCAAAAGCGGCAACATGTCCATCACAATTTGACTTAAAAAATAAAATCAAACCACTAAAAAAAAACGGTAATGGACTCATTCTTCACCTCAGTCTTTACTTCAGCCATCTCCTCATCATCGTTTCCATCTTCCTCCATTTTTTCAGCCTTCTCTACTTTCACCTTAGCCGGAGCTCCTCCTTCTTGGCCTGCCTTCATTGCTTTCCTTAGCTTCTTCTTCTGCATTTTCTTCAATCGAGCTTCCCTCCTCTTGACAGAGTTTGGCACAGAGCCTTCAGCAGTTTTGAGGATGGCAAAAAGTTCTTCCGCTGTTTTTGAATGTTTTGCTTCAAACCCACCAGACAAGATTATGAGATTCTGTAAATGGAGATAGGATGCAAGATATTAGAAAGGAATTAGGGACGAATATTTTAATTTTCTTACGTATGTTATATGTTTTGGCTAATTAACAGGCATTTGCAACACTCTACTAAGGTTATGATAAAATATTGACAAAGCCCTTCCAAAAAATTCGGAAATCTGGCACTAGATACACTTTTACGTTCACACAGTGATCCAATGTGTGACACTCTGCATTTTAAAATCTCCCTACCTGAGCCAAATGGAACATTTTCTTCACCCTCTTTTTTAAAAAAACTTGATCTGTAAGTAAGTATGTTCACCACAATAAAGGGAATATTACTTAAATTCTATCTTCTTGAAAACCCGTAAACTCATATCACTTAATGCGAGTCAAGTCCAGGGGACATAAATTTTAGTTGCATATAAATGACAGTTGGAAACTCTCAACACTCACCACAAAACTTTTCTTTGTTTTTCTGGGCACATAACGAACAAATTGTGGCTCAAGGCACTTCTCCAACATAAGTTTATGTACATCAGATGTATCACTGCGGGCAAGGACATCCTTTAAAATTTCAATCCATCTATCCTGTTTCAATTTATCTGTTGCTAGTCGCTGCTCTAAAATTTTTTTCCGCGCTGCTTCATCATGATTAGTTTTTTTCTTAGGCTCCTTAGTCTTCTTATCAGATTTCTCTTTCTTTCTGTAAAAATCAAATGGTCACGTTAATATCTGAGTTGAAATAGGATAGTACATCTTGGTGATGTAATTCTCCACTGAGTCAATATTGGGGTCGGTGCGAATATCGGCGTTTCTCTCATACCATTTAGCTTTAACAATGCAGCACAGGATTTTCATCTGCATTAGTTCAATTTTATCTAGATTTGACTCGACTGCACAACCCCACAATTGGCAACCGTAACTCCAAACCGGCCTCAACATTGACTTGTAGAGAAGCAACTTTAGTTGTAGGGAAAGTCGAGATTTGCGCCCCAAGAGCCACTGCATATTTGAGAATTTAAGTCGCAGTTGAGCGACCTTTTAATGATGTGAGCGCCCCATCTGAGCCTGGAATCCAGGTGGAGGCCAAGATATTTAGTGATGGTGTCGATAGGGATCTGAATTTCCCCTAAAAGTAAGGGAATGTGGGTAAACCATCTAATTGAGAAAAGAACTTCAACCGATTTACTTAGATGCATTAAGTTTAGTCTTCAACCGATTTAGACACGTTAAGTTTAGTGACAAAAATTTATGATAAACTGCTAAGGGCAAAAAAAGGAAAAGAAAAACCCCTGCATCATCGAACCCTTCTCAATATTACAAAACTATGGTATTCAACCATGCCAGTCAAGGTAGATTGACGGAACTTTCCCCACAACTCGCCCATAATTTGGTCTGAAATTTTTAAATCTTTGAAAGGGAAAAAATTAAAAGTTGAGAAATAAAAAGATGGCTTGCTCTTGAACTCACGATCGGAAAGCAGCGTGACAACACAGGTGACATTGCCCTCCCTGGTGTACTACTTCTAAGTTCAAAGGGCAACTTACATTCAAAGATGGATTTATCAAACGGTCAATTTACTACCTGCTAAGATGATGAAGATCAGTGTTCGAAACTCACCTTGGAGTTTCAGGAGTCATGTGGCGCATCCAGCTCGATTTTTAGGGGCCAAATTGACTTTTTGCCTATGGATCACGGCGCATTTAGTGACAAGTTAGATGCAACATGTTTTAGGTACATAACTAGTAGTTGTTACTTGGGGGAAATTTCGAATAATCAACAAACAAAAAACTATCATTATAATTTTTTTTTGGGGGGGGGGGATTTAAAGGGGCCATGATGGCGCAGAGCCTTCATCTTTGGGCGCCATGAACGATTTCTTAGGCGCATTTGGCGCCTGTGAGTTCCAAACACTGAGGTAGAATAGATTTCAAAGCTGGCATGAAGGAGCTGGGAATTTGAAAACTAAACCACAAAAGGGCTTTTTTTTATCGCAGATCAGGGTGGATCGCACAGGATCGGAATCCTGAGCGATCCAAAGTGTTCCAAGTGATGAAAAAATCCAAACTTGGAATTTGGTTTGATTTGTTATTGTTTTGATTTGTTGGGGACGGCAACTTCCTCGCATTACGTTAGGATCACAGTGGATCGCGAGCTCGCCCCACCTCGAAAGAGCGAGCCAGCGTTCCACCCTGATCCACCTGGAACGCTTGGATCATGGCTGAGGAACGGAATAAAAAAATACGGATGTTCATCGCGATAGACCGTGTTCCACTGCGTTCCGCATAAAAAAAGCCATAAAGGTGACTGGGGAGATAAATAGAACATCAATACTGAGAAATTGGAAAAGGAAGAAACTTATTAAGAGCGGCATTGAGCCACATTAAATGAAAATTCCTGAATAGGGGAGTTGCAACTCACATTTTTTTCGATTTCTTTGAAAGATTCTTGACACCGATAGCGCTTTTGCCAATTTTCACTTCTGTGTTGTTGACTGAGACAATCATTTTGTTTGGTCCTAGGACAAAAAAGGAAATAACACAATGAAGTTTGCTATCATACATAAAAATTGATTCAGATTGGCTGCCAGAAATTCAGCTCTTAAGAGGGCCATACTAATCAAAATTGAAAGATTGTGATCAGACAAATTTATTGAATACACAAAATAAACAGCAGATCTGGGTTCGAAAAAGGCCTGCGGGCTTCCTTCCCTCTCTAATAAAACTTGTTGAGCTACGACATTCCCCAGTCGGAGGCTTGTACTTAGACCCTCTTAAATGTTGAGTGATTAACTTACAATTAATTACGTTGCGTTTGCAAGAATTCATTTAAAATCCCTTCCTGTTAATCATTAATAACTAACTTCAGTGCAAACATGTGATGCTCATGTTCTTCGGCACATCCGTTTTCAACAATCTCATAAAATAAGAGCTTGGATGAAAGAATCATTCTTACAAAATTGAAGTTGGATTGAGGGTTGATAACGAAGATAAGTAACACAAAAATTACAGATAAATAATGTAAAAAAAAATACTCACTTGGTGAAATGGATTAACAGAGCCACGTGCAAGGCAGTAAAAAGGAAATTAGAAAGACCTAACCTAAAACAACAAATACCTCACGTTTTTCAAAATGACGTCATGAAGGATGTCAAGATTCGAGATCACGTCAATGTTCGAGATCGAGAGGCTGGCACTTGAATAATTTATAAGCTCATAATCAGTGATAATTCTCTGCTCACATACCCAATAAACTTTGAAAGCTTTTGAAATATTCTCAATATTCTCCTTATTTAATTTGAGTTAACTGATTAAAATGTGAGAGACAAAAAAAACCGGCCCTAAACATGACGTCATCCTTCTTCCCTCCTCTCTTGCCCCCTCCCGATTATTTCGGCATGCATGTTGTTTTGTTTTGCCTCCTTGGTTCAAAAATTGGAAAATGTTAAAAAGTTCAACAAAAATCATCAGAAAAGCAAGTATACCGCTCTTTATGTATATATCTCAGAGAATTCTGTAACTTTTCGTTTGCTTTTGTAGTTAATTCTATTCTCTATACGTTGCCTTGATCAGTTACATGAAATTTTCATGTTATCGCCGCTATGGATGAACACGATCTTGAATCCATCTGCCCCAAACTCCGCAACTTTGTTCAAGAGGTAGCGAACTTTAGACCTGGTAAGCGCCTATATTCTTATATCAAAATTTGTTTTTGTTATCAATAAACACCAGCATTGATTGGCTCTCGAATCATTTAACATCGTATGTGTTATCAAGATAACATTCTGAGAGATGTCGTCGTACATCTTACACTTTCTAACCCATCACACTTGCATACACAACATGTAAGGATTTGGCTCTCAAGCATTACTCTCCTAAAATCTACCGCCTATATTTCCAAGATGTATACTTTTAATACGTCCGAAAGAATTCCATCAATAATTGAGGCGGAACGTGCGAAAACTGCCGATTTCCATTTTTCCCTTCTTCAGTTTTTTTTTAGTTGGTAATACTTTTAACGAGTTGGTACAACCTTAAAAGTGATGAAAGGACTCTTTTTTGAATTAAGGTAACCCAAAGACGAGTAGTAACGCCACTTTCGTGGTTGCATCCAACTCCGCAAAGTATTATCAACTCAGAAAAACTGAAGACTGGAAAAATGGACATACCTAAGCAGTTTTCGCACATCCCAATTCAATTATGAATTTAACTAGCCACTATCTGAGGTGTCCCAAAAAGAGGATTTACTTAGATACCTACAAAATCATTGTGCATCAGCAGTGAAGTATTATAAATTTGATTATTATACGTAAGATTGCCAATAGAGCTACTTCGACCTAGTCCAGGCGATGGAACATCTGTGAACTTCCTGTTACGAATCAAACGGCTGATAGACCTGGGCATCTTGTTCACTTTTGCATTCAATTATTTAAAGGAATTGGAACCCTAAAGCCTTGTAGCAAGCATTCTTTTTTCAACAGTATATCACTGAATTCTGAAGTTGAAATTCTCTAGAATAAGGATAAAAGGGAAGCTGCCAAGATCTCCAATAATCAATGTTGTGTAATGACACTACTCTTGCTGCTAATACCTACTTTTGACTTTATTTTCAAATACTTCTACTCTATATTAGATAACATATTCCCATGACACATGTCTACTTTCTACTTCCAGGTAATATTATTTTTTAAGTAGTCGTAATATACTTAACTGGCAAAAAACACTAATCTGGGTCAGATTTTATGTACCTACATCAAAGAATTTCTTGATTTACCTTAATCTAGTGTATTTGTAAACTGCAATTTTTTGTTTCAGGAGTCAGTCTGGAGCCAGTCAAAGTCAGAAACCTACAATCTGGACGAAATTCAGCTACTATGAGTATTAAACCATGTAAAAATGACAGATTTTCTATAGTGATTCCTTATTGCAACAAACATCTGGTTTGGGATGTAATATTCTTATGTGACCGTCCAGAGTTACCTCCAGATTTTTACTTCAAGGATGGCAATTTCTTAGACAATGCTGATTGTGACTTGATCGAAAAGAAATTTCCAAGTTTGGCACAGTGGGATCACACGGATCCAAAAGCTTTATCTAACGTCATCAAGGAGTTTCTATGTCATTTTAAATTTTGTCAGGTAAATATTTTCCGGTTTATATGTAAGTTTTAATTTATCTTAAACACTTTTCATTTATTATTTTTTTTTTTTTTTGAGGGAAAGGGGAAGGGAAAATTTATCTCTGTGAACTGTTGGTGCGAACGTTCAGCAACTTCCATTTTTGCAAGCCTGCGTAGCTCTCTAAAGTCTGCGCCAAATAAATATACTTAATTTTAGAGTGCAACAGAAAATCTGCTGTATTTGCTTCTGTACTGAAAGTAAATGCAGTAATAAATTACAAATCATATAGTGGGTAGGTAGTTAAATACGTGGTAAGTAAACTTATGTAGTGTGCACTCCAGATGAGAATGAAGAATATTTTCTACTTTTGCTTCACTTTTTCATTCTACATTCTTTTGCCTAGACTTTCATCCCGTGGTTGCTGCCTGCGCTTTACTCTGCTCTTCCAAATTTTCCATAAAAACAGTTCCAAGTTCCGTTAAAAAAATTGACTCATTCAGATTTTAAGAAGAGATTCACAAGTGACTTTATAGTTAGTTATTATCCTAATATTATTGATACAGCTTAGAGACGTATTATGCCACACTGCCAACCTTCATCTCTTTCATGTTGTAGAATGTAACCATGTTTTTAAAGGCTAGGGGTATCACAATGAAAATTTGGAAATATGAAAGCAAACCCAGCCAACACAAGTGTGTTCGTACTTCCCACTTGGTTTTTTTTTTTTCTTTTCTTCTTCTTTTTGAAGTACCTAGGAAAAAACAACAGTTGATGTGTTTGAAGTGCTAAAGATCTACTCAGCATCATGTGATATGTAAATTTTGACGGTTTATCTTCCCTCAACATCTTGCATTTAAGAAAAGCCCTAATCACCCTTCACAGGATGAAGTTAGTTAAAGAAACTCATTTCTATACTTCTAAGCTGAATTTCTATCTCTTTTGGTTCTAGTTTCATTCAATTCCGGAGAATCATCGAGCTTCTTCCGAATTAGAAATGCTTCTCTCTAATGTGGACGATTTGGAGGATGTAGAAATTCTAAACGAAGTTGACTCAATCAAAGCATTGGTGGGTTTTAAATACAATGGAGGACTTCAGGGTACTTATCATAATTTTTTCATCTAATATATTTGTTAATTTAAGAATTTATCATGAACTTAAAGACTTATGCAGTAATTCTCTGTTTTAATCAAAAATTAAGTAAGTAGACCATAAAAAAAAATATCTCTAATTGACTCTCGATTAAATATGAGGAACTTTTGAAAGGCATTAGTATTTTTCCAGGATCTCGAAGGACTGACCCACCCTTTGGGATCACATGTTGATTCCTCTTTATTTCTCCAGCTGCAATATCAGTCAAGCAATTGTTGAAAAAACCAGGGGCAATAGGGAAGGTCACTAAGTAGTTGAGAAAAATTCTTGTAATGAAATTCGACTCCTCTTTACTGCTCTTTAGTGGCCAAACCGCTTTACCCAAGCATTCTATCTACTCATCTCACACTTTCTTTTATGAAGCTGGACATCCTCGGTCACAACCGACTCAGTGTGGCCTGGCAATTTGAAGTATCAAGCGTGAGGAAATGTAAAATAAACTACTTCTTCAGCCTGGTCAATATTCAAGGCCTATCAAGGATCAATGGTCCTGATTTTTCTTATAGTAAAAGTATCTGGAAAAGTTGACAAGCCTATACGTGCAATATGCAAGGCATATGAGCGTGACATTTCTCACACTAAGTGTATCTACAACAACACAACAATAGCTGTGACAAACCTATAGAAAAGTGCCAACTTGACCTATAACTTAGCCATGGCTGAACTATGAAACTTCCAAGGTTGACCTATGGTTGAATTGCATTCATACATCTAAAATACACAACAATCCTGAATTCCTCATATTTACTTTGTCATCACGTAGGCCTGTGCAAATCTCTTCCCACTCTCTTAAGCTCTTGTAACAGTTCCATTTAACTAAATTTGGTAATGGGCCTGTTGCAAACTTTTGCTAGTGTAAAAATAAGAGTTGTTACACACAGAAAGTGTCTCAAAAATCATGATAAGCGCTTCGGCAAAGTCTGAAATGCACTGTTTACTTCACAATTTGCATAAGAAATTTGCGTTTTTTTGAGCTTCCCGCTTCAACAATGATACCATAGCACAAGTGAACATTGCAGTAGAGGAGTCATTCCATCCAACCCCTACTCACAAGGATACCACGCAATATTCAACATTGCCAACGCCAATCCGCAAAAACATTTGTGACGGGAGGATGATTCTAACCACCTGATAACAATTGGCGTGTTTACATTCACATTTTTCTCGCGTTGATAGATATCCGCCTTGACTGACCTTGTGCTCTCCTCAACTTGCGCACGGTAGCGTTGGCCATGTTGAGCAGGCATTGAATGGAATGACTCCTCTAACGAAATGTTTACCTGTGCTGTAGTATCCTTTTTGAAGTAGGAAGCTTAAAAAAACGCAAATTTCTTACGCGGATTGTGAAGTCAGGAGTGCATTTCAATTTGCCAATGCACTCATCATGATTTTCGAGACATTATCTATAAGGAGCAACTCTTATTTTAGCTCTTGCAAAAGTTTGCAAGAGGCCCATTACCTCAACTTTAAAAAAATAACACATAGAAAACTCTGTTGAGGTTTATTCAGAACTAGCAAAATGCCCGTGACTGGAGTCACGGGTCTAGAGGCCGCTAAAATATCTATAACCCCGAAAAAATGGTGGTAGGGCAGCAAGACATGCTATAAAAAAAATGATAAAATCTATAGAAAAATGAGTTGAGGGGAGAGGATGATGGAGCTAGAAAAATGAGCTGGAGGGGAGGGGAAGGTAGAATAAATGCTGGCAAAAAAATTAGAACTAACCTAGCAATGATTTATTTAAAAAAAGAAAAAAATAAATTGAAATGAAACATCAGCTGATAGCAAACAAAGGTTACCAAGGAAACCAAGGAATGGAACTTTCATAAAAACGGATTAGTGGAAAACAGCGTAAGTAGGGCACCAACGTTAATTACCGTTAATAAGTAAACGGTAAGTGCGATTTAACCAAAAATCTATACAGTTCTTTATAAGACCAAAATGGACAAAATTACAAACTTTGAATAGGCTAACGGAAATCTAACGATAGTTATCGTGAACGAAAGAATTGACGACATAGGTCGGGTGACTATTATAGGTGGGATGCCTTAATGAAGCTACCAGAACGACAGCTTTCAGTCTCAACTGTTTGAATTTATATTTCTTGAATGCAGAATTTCTGAGATCTGTTTGTTCTCCATCCAGTCAATCTTCTGTTTAGTAAATGTCAGTAAATTTCATTAGAGCTGCAGACTGATTATTTTTGTTGGTGATCAGTAGATCATTACAAGTAAATTAAGAAACACCACAGTTGAAGAGGTGAGCACCATGGAGGGTCCATTAATAAAATGCTCACAATTTGCTTTAAGGAAACTGCAAACACGCTTCTACCAGAAAGCTTTTAAAAATTATAGTTTTCCAGTAGTTTTTTGGCGTTTACTATTTTGGCCAATATGGTTAAATGTCATTCTTAGGCAAGTCCACTCTTCCACGATTAGCATTGCCTCTTTTTTAAGTAATGATCCACTCATCAGAGACTACTTCTTAAATATTAGACTTGTGAGATAAGATTTTAAGACATTTTTTTTATCAATGATTATATAAGAGCTGTAGAGCAAAGCTCCGATTAATTTAATTTTATTTATCTTATTTTTTTCAGCTGATTGCAAACTTGTGTGGGCATTAAGTTTTGATGGTCGCTCAGATAGGGTCAGGTCCAGTCTTAAAGCTTATGGCAGAAGCAAACTCTGGGATGCCAGTGATAACTTCGAAGGAACTTTTTACAACAACAAAAGTGAGTAATAGTTATTTTATTAGTCCACTCTCAGTAAAAACACTAAATGTCAGGCTAGATGGGCAGATAGGATTAAACAATGAAGATTACTAGAGGCGCTGTAGCAATTTTAAAAAACAGGTATAACGTTGTCCTTTCTAGTCCTAACCAGCAGTTGTGACATTGCAGGCAGATTTTCTTCTGGTCGTATTTTAGTCAGTTTTGCTGTAGATCCAGCAGTTTTTGCAGTAAGCCTTCCAAAATGTATTTTTTAAACAGAAGTGTGGGACAAAATAAACACTTTTATCCCAAGAAGGGGGTTCAATAGGGTAGGCGAAAAAATAGCTTTTTTAGAAATCAAAACGCAACAGTGTGGAAAAGTTGTGTATATCCTTTGAAGCTCACCAAAAAGTTTTAAAAAAAAAAAAAAAAAAAAAAAAAAAAAAAAAAAAAATTGTGGGCTCTAGGCTACCATTCTTTCTACCATTTTCAAAGAGCACCATCGAATTAGCAGAAAAGGCATTAATTAGTAAGGTTATGTTTCACAAAACCTAAGCATGTAACCTCAAAAAAACACTTTTTAAGAAAAAACCTAATGGTGGACTTTGAAGGGATGCCAATACGCAATTGTTCCGCACTCCTATTACGTTTTGATTCTCAAAAAAAAAGCTGTTTTTGGCTCATCCAAGACAGATCTACACAGGTCAGTCATTCCCGGAGGTGAATTTTGAGACTCCACTGCGCAGTGACATGGATCTGGCTATTTTTGTGGCGGAAAATTAAAATGCACATTATTTCTTATGGGAGCAGCCAATGTGACATCACACTTGCTGCGGCCGAGTGAAGATCTGAGAGGGGAGTGGATTTCAAAAAAATGGGCGATGACTGACCTGTGTGGATTGATCTTGAGCTCACTTTAGGGTTGAACTCTAATAAGCTCATAATAAATTTACTCTCAAATTGTAGAAACATGGCTGGTGATCTTCTTAAAAGTACCGGAATACGTAAATACGAATACGGAATACCGTACTGAAAAGTTCAGGTCCGCATCCTGTAAAGTAAAAATGTTGAAATGTTATTTCGATTGATGTCAATGACCTTTTTTTAAAGTTTTGTACTCATTGAGGAAGATCCTGAGTGGTAGTGTAAATTTTTAAGTTAACTCACATGGGAAGATCATATTCTAGATTTTGATCCGAGTGCGGCCAGAAGTTTCTCATACAAAATTATGTAAACAGGTAGAATTCACACCATCTAGTATGGGGGATGACTCTAATTATTGGAAGGCATTTCCAGACAATATTTTTTCTCAGATTTGGGGGCCTCTTCGAAAAATATTGAAAATTATCCTTCCAACAACTGTTCTTGAACCTCTTCATGCTACAAAGTGCAAATTAAAATCGGAGGCACTCATTTCTGAGCTCCCTCAAGGTGCTTTCACATGTCTTACCAAATTGTTCATCAGGAGGCTCAATGAGTCTCCACCGGAAGCGCTCCCCATCATCACCGTAGAGCACGTTTGGTAGCAGGCTTGTTGAAAGGCCTATCAAGCTGCATCGCAGGCGACCTGACGAGTAGCTTGGCAAGACTTGTGAACCTGCCCTCAGGAGACTACTTAGTGACCTGTGAATGACATTAAATGCAGGAGCAAGTAGAAAAAAAAGTAATGGAGTTTTCTCTTTTCAGCTCTTGTCTTCGATATCTTCCTTGAAGTGAAAAATAAAATAAATCAGATTTTTGAGACGAAGCTAAGACTGATTGCAAGGCGGAAACAAATCGTTCTTCAGTATTTTGTGACCTTTAAATCATCCATCGTAGAATTTGACTCCATCGAGTACACCTTTGTTGTATTACATCTATCTCGAGATAACTTTAGTTTTTTTCTAAAAATCGATTTAAAGAACCTCCCTGAAAGAGACCCGCAGTACCGACTTATCAGCCACTACTGTTTTAAAGATATGAACTCTTTGGACTGCGTGGAATATTCCATTACGAATGTAAAGTATCATCATCAAATGCCTCCTCACATGGTTGTCGAGGCTTTCTACACCCGTTTTTTTGAAGTTTTTCATAATTTTAGAAGAAGTAGCTTACATCTGCTTGAAAAGAACTTGGATTCTCTCAGAGCGTGAATTCAATTGTGATAAATGCACCAACTTACCCATCCTCATTTCGTAATACTAAGCAGTAAGAATCATGCCTTTTTATCTGTAAAAATTTGTTGATCTATTTCATTATTTCTTCTCCAAATTCCAAGTCAATTGTGACACCCTCATCTCCTGGATCTGTTCATCACTTAATCGTTCATGAAGCTCAGAGTAATTGAGGACTGTGCCAAAAGAAGGGCGTATGTAATAGGTACAACACTTTAAAAAAACACATTTTAAAGTTTAAAATGGTAGCCCTAAGAACTGCGTGGAACTTTAACCAAAAAATCCTTAAGTTTTAAAATCCACAAATAGGTTGAAAAAAATGAAGGAAATAATTCGAAAAGAGTGTATTTTGATATATGCCCCTCTGTTGGCATGGTTTTCAATTGTCTTTATTCATAATAGCACATTTTTTAACAAAGAAATTTGAATGCACAAGTTTTGGCAACTTAAAAGAAAAAAATATTGTCAAATATTTTATATTATGAACTAGTTATGCAATTTCTTTAAAAATACCCATGTCCGAAACCCCCTCAGTTAAATTCTTAACTATGAAGTATTTCGAATGTTTAATAATGAGTTTGTCCGTTTTCTGGTGATAGGACCTAACATAATTCCTCAATGGACCACTAGACAGGGTACGAATTTCAGCATTCTGATACATGTTTCTTTAACAAAATTTCACGTAAAACACGGCGCGCACAACGAGAATTACCGAAATTAACTCCTTACGAAGATATTTAATGATTCTTGATGCGTAAATTCAAACCACCCGCTCACGAAAACTCAACGCTCTACGTGATTCACATCGCGCGCTAAACGTTATCATGACAGTCTCTGCTATATTAAAATCTGGCAACCTCAATTTTGACGCTTTGGCTCAGCCTTAGCAAATTGCTTATAGTTTGAACAACAAATGGTGGGAAATGAACATTGCTCGATTGAGAAGATTGCTGAAACCGTTGTAGTGCACGGTTTGACTCACGTAGAGCTTTGAGTTTCTTGTGAGCGGGCAGTTCAAATTCCTAGTAACCAATGTGAAATAAAAATGTTAATATCTCCATTAGGAGTTGGTTTCAGGAATTTTCGTTGCGCAAATCATATTCTACATGAAATTCTGGTTAAGAAACATGTATTAGAATGCTTAAATTCGTACCTTGTCTAGTGGTCCATTAACTATTTTTATCTCATGAACCTCAAAATCCAAAATTCCTTTGTGAACATTCTATTCAGAGAGAAGTTGTATTTGCATAGCCTAATTATCTCTAACAAAATTTGCTCAGAACATTACTTTTTATTCAACATAAAGTCCTAAATACTTGTTCTCTTTTTAGTGTATGCTTTTTTTAGTTTGATTTTTCAGAAGAAAATTGCCTGTTCTTAAATCTAAATTTATTATTGCTGCATTCCGTGACTTATACTACTATGAGATGTTGTTAAAGATTTAATTAACTGTAAGTTACAATCAACTTTTACCTCCAAATGAAACTCTATGGAAATCTTGGAGCTTCTTGAGACGTTTTAAGAGTAATCTAGTGATCAAAAATTTCTCAAGAATTTTTTCTTATTTTATTTCATTTGGTCTTTAATTTTTTTTTTTTTTAGTGTATTTTGCACAAGTTATATTCATCCATATTATACTAATTCAGTAAATAATATTAAAACAGTGCTTGTGAACCCGTCAGTCAGTTCAGTATACCGAGTCTATTATTCCCCATCTAGCTGTAAAATAATGTTAATTTTTTTTTTTTTACTTCAGTGTTCAAAACTTTGTTTTTGTTAAATTATTTTTTGAATTACCATTTCTTGTTCACCCTTCTTGAACAGTGTTTATTCTTATATTTTATAATTTTTGAGGAATAAATATTCTATTTTCCTATGAGCTTACATAATCTTATTATTATCCAGGTAAAATATTTGAAACACCCTATCACAACATTTTATGATGATAATGATTTGAAACTTTTATCTCAAGACTGTATTCGTAATCACCCTTTTAAACTCTTTTTAAACAACGGGGATTCAATGCGAAGCAACCTTCAACTATCATACATTACAAAATCTACTTTAAAAAGGGGGTCTAGGACAATTTTATGCGAAGAAAAAAGAAAAAAAGAAGCCTTTTGGCAAATTTTGTGCTTTCACTAGCACTTCAGAAATTAAGAACTTTTTATCTCAAATGGAAGGAGAGTAGAGAAAGGATCCTCTTTTTTGTTACTTTTTAATTGCGTAATTTAATTGAAGATTTTTTTTTTTCCATTTTACTTCATTGTGAATAGTTTTTCAATCCACTTTCCTTTTTCTCATCTCTTGCTGATAAAAGTGTGACAACCAGTCAATGAATTCTAATTATCAATAGCAATGAAAGGCCCATTAACTGACTTTATCAACTTATTTATCAAATTATTTCTTATCTAAGTTTTCTGCTTCGATGCAAATATTTAGACTATTTTACCTTCTCTCTATCATTAAGGTCTTGTTTGAAACCTGTTTATGCATCAAATATTTTATCAGTCAGCGTCATTTTAACATATCTCTTTAACACAATCAGTGTGAACCTTATAGGCGCTCACCACGTGTTTATTCAGTTTCACTTGCCTAGAATGAAACTCGTGCGTCTCAGTTTTTTTTTTTTTTTTTTGAGTTGACTTGTACCCATCAGTGAAGTTTTGAGTGATCCATTTTTCAGCCTATGAAGCGTCGGAAAAAGGGTTTTTCAATTTTGAATTATAATGGGGTCTTTGATAAGGTTGAATAATTACATTGTGAAACGATTTCGACACACAAGTGCAAATCCAAAATATGTGAGTATTCTTTTATCTTTATTTTTTCTCAGTTTTGTTCACTTTTTTTTTTTTTTAAAAAAAATTGCAGTTTTTGAAAAAACTCCTGGAGACCAATTTGTGTTTAATAATTGTTTCCTTTTGCACAGGGTGTCCCAAAAAGTGAGTTAAACATTCCTCCTACTCATTTTAGGTCAAATGAAGTGGAGAACTGCAGGGACAGAAAGGGAATCACCCTGAGGAATCAGAATTACATCATTTCGAAGCCTTCTCTGGTACCCCTAAGGTGCTAAAAGAGAGGTCTTGACTTTGAAAAGCAGGGTTTCTGTCACAATTTTAAAATTATTTAATCAAAAGCAGAAAGTACAGAGAATTTTAACCCATGTCGACTTCTAAAAGTCAAAAATTGGCTCATTCCAGTCCAAAATATTGACCCCTAAAGTCAGGAGACAGAGCCCCCTCATTTAACTGCTAGGTAATTGAATTAACTCGAAGGCCTGGAAATTGGGTTTTTTCTTAGGTAATTAACCGCGAGGAATCCGATTGTCCCGAAACCGCAGGAGCCTTGCTGACAGAGTAGAAGAGGGGTACAAGGTGAAACTTTGTCTACTTGTCTACAAGGTGCTTTTCAATCTGCTCCACTCATGATCATGTCAATTTTTTCAGGCTGGAAAAGTTATAGCTATTCGCCGAGAAGACCAGTCAGTATGGGAACGTCGAGCCCCTCTTGCCCCCAACAACGTCAGTCGCTTGACTCGTTTAGGAATCAAAGTCATCGTACAACCATCAAACAGAAGGGCATATCCTATGCAGGTAGGGTTCCAAATATGTATCGTTTTCCTTTGTCTACTTACCTACTCTAACAGCAAAAAAATTTCATGGCAAACAGTGTATTTTGAGTATGCATCAAATAGCTGAATCAGCATTTTTTCACTACCAATGCAAATTATTCATAGTTGTGTGCACATCCGTGAATAATATAAATATTTTAAAATCATCACCATTTGTCACTGTATATTTTTGCGTCTCCTGAGCCACAACATCATTGCATTTTTGGAGTTTTGAGAAATTTCAAATAACAAAAACATTGTAAGATAAGTAGTTGCACTGAATTTTCCATCATGCCAACCTTAGGCTTCATAATTTACAGAGAAGGGGAGAACAGTATCTAATTACAAATTTTGCTCCAATATGTAAGAACAAATGTAGTGGAAACACAATTTGGGCGAGGCTGCACACTACCCTCAATGCCTCCTGTGTCTATGGTATGATGATACAAACAGATAATACGATATGGCAAAGGAAAAAAAAACGTCTCACAATCAGTATTAGAGACTTTTTATTTTTTCATTTTGTGGACTTTCAAAAATTAGCAATTAAACTGCAGGCAATGCAGCTATGGTGAAGTTTTTGCAACCTGTAGAGAATGTTATTCTTATCATTTGCTGTAGCTTCAAGAATTTTTCAAACTGATGGTAAAACTAAAAAGAAAAAAGAAAAGAAAAACCAGGAATCTTTTGCAAGATCTTAAGATTAACTTCATTTCTATTTTTCATTCCCTCTAATCTTGAGCTTTGACTTGGTTGCCATTTAGGCTTATGCAAATGCAGGAGCAATCATTCAGGAGGATATATCAGAAGCAAGTGTCATCTTTGGTGTGAAGCAAGTCCCTGTTGACTTGCTATTACCTGACAAAACTTACTGCATGTTCTCACATACGATCAAAGCTCAACAGGACAACATGCCTCTTCTTGATGCAGCTTTGATGAAGGTCAGTTACTTACTTCAGTTTTTTACGTATTGCATCAGAAAAACATACCCTTTGATGAGCAAATTTTTAGGGACAAAAAACCTTAGAATCAACGCAAATAGAATAATTTAGAGATTAAAGGAGAAATAAAATAGAATTAATCTGAATTTAGTGTCAGTCCTACGATTATCACAAATATTTTACTTTATGTACCAATAATTTTTACTAATCCTTTGTTTCTTAATCGGGAACTACGTGATTGACACTTACTTTCTTTTTCGCCCGATGAATTTTTTTCTCGGTTGTCACTCTTACACGATGGCCATTTCGACTTCTGTAGAAGTCATCATCAGGTACTTAAAACTATGTACAACGAAAATAAAAATAAAAACCGAAGCTAAAAACGTTAAAATTCAACGTATTATCGCCGGCGACGCGTCGCGATACTGATATTTTCGTTGTAGTTTTAAGTACCTGATGATGACTTCTACAGAAGTCGAAATGGCCATCGTGNTTTTCGTTGTAGTTTTAAGTACCTGATGATGACTTCTACAGAAGTCAAAATGGCCATCGTGTAAGAGTGACAACCGAGAAAAAAATTCATCGGGCGAAAAATAATTTTTACTTTTTTGATGAAGTTAGGCAGGAGTTTTTAAATTACATATCTTTGTCCTTAACATTTTTTTTTATCTAATGAAAGGGTACAAAGGTCTCGAAGAAAAGGGTAAGAAAGGTCTTACTCCATCGTTAGACCAAAAAAGCAGCATGCTAATGGAACACTACCTAGCAGAAATTTTTCTCATCGACTGTTTTTTGTTGTGTTGAAAAACACATTTATTAGTGACCAAAAAAGATGAAGTATTTAAGGCTATTCATAATGTAAAAGAGGCTGAGAACTTATTTATATGTTGTGTCTGACGTTTTAAATGAGGTCATCAAAAGTTGTAAATTGATCTCGCAAATAATCAGTGTGTACCTTTATCCTTACTTTAGGCATCTAGTTTTTTCTTCCCTCTTTTCACATTTTGTGAATTCCGCATCTTCTAATTCAATGAATATTAGTAATTTAAAAGTAAATTTTTCCGTTTGTATCTTCAACAGAACATAAGACTCATTGATTATGAGAAACTTGTCGATGACTCAGGACAGAGAGTCGTTGCTTTTGGCAAATATGCTGGTGTTGCTGGTATGGTGAACATTCTACATGGTTTAGGATTACGACTCTTGGCACTTGGTCATCACACTCCATTCATGGTATTTTTTTTTATCTATTTTCTAAGGAGATATTTGTGGGAAAAACTTGATTTTAAGTCACCATAGTCTAATGAAAAAATTATCAATTAAAATCACCAAAAACCAACGATGTTATTTATTTCTGATGCACAGAAGTATTTTGGTCAAGCTAAGTACCAATTTGAAATAGCGCACTTGCTGCCGTCAGTCTTTTGTGTTTTAAAAAACACACATCAAATAAAATTATGAATCCTAATTTTCAAATTTTGAACACATGTAACTTTACTTAATAACTTTCCAAGAATTAATATGAAACAAAAAATAAGAGAACAGACAATCCCAGATTTTTTTTTGGAGGATGAGAGGAGACTTAGCCCCAAACACAATTTTTTTTTTTTTTAACTTTATTGATACGATTATTACAAATCATGAGAAAATGCATTAATTAATCTTCCGGAGGGAGTGATTTTTAGTAGGATTTAATTAAACTCAAATACATCTTCAACACATTACTCAATATATTATTGCTTAAAAAGTTTCAACTTAATATCTCTTCAGCTTTGTAGGAAGCTTGTCTGGCTCCTGGGTGCCCAAAGTGGTTTTGAGATTTTTGTTGCCTAATATTCAAATTAGCAAAAATGAGACCATTAATTGCCCAAGCTCATTGTAGACTAAACCTCTACAAAAAGAGAGGTTAAATTGAGCTATTTTTTTTCTACAGAATTTAATGTTATATTCTCTTTAGCACATAGGGCCTCCTCACAATTACCGGAATTCAATGATGGCACGGCAAGCCATTAGGGATGCTGGATATGAAATTGCCTTGGGAATGATGCCAAAATCAATTGGACCTCTAAC
The DNA here is from genome assembly GCF_001854935.1 of Bemisia tabaci. Lineage (NCBI taxonomy): Eukaryota > Metazoa > Arthropoda > Insecta > Hemiptera > Aleyrodidae > Bemisia > Bemisia tabaci. The sequence continues at coordinate 349,516 of NW_017565155.1, forward strand.
TTTTGTTTTTACAGGGTAAATATAATTAAAATTTCTTGATTTAATCAAAAATATGTTTTGAAAGTAGGAAAACTTTAACAGAAGACAGAACACCACATAATTGACCAGTATGGAAAGGATTGAAAAACTGATGGTAATCAGGTGTATTATCCCACCATGGCCATCTTCTTGGTACCAACAAGACAAAATTAGGAAGACAGAGGAGTCTAAAAGAGTAATGTTTGGAATCTAGATCCTACTAGCACCAAAAATGTTGCATACAATAAGGCTCTAGGTACATGAACAGACATTGGAGAGATTATGGTGATGAAGATGAGAATGATTCATTCAAATCTCTGTATTCTGTTTATTAAAACATACCTAAAATAAAATAAAACTAATTATGATAACTTAAAAATGCAATTTAATCCTTATTGATGATTGGTATTTGCTGATATGTATTGTTTTCCACTCATTTTGTTTTGGATTTACAGATCTGGAAACGTCTCTCAAGGAGCACAAGAGGTCTTTCAAGACTTACCATATGAATACGTACCTCCAGACATGCTTCAAAAAGTTGCGGAGCATGGAGGTATAATTTATATTTTATTCATTTTTTTTATACATAAATTCTATGTAAGTGCCGTAGGTAACTTTCTTTATTTCCTTGCGAATTCAATTTTTTATACTACATCTTACAGGGTGGACATTTCTTGAAAAGTCAGAGAAAACCTGGAAAAGTCAGGAAATCTCACCCAACCCTTGAAAGATGAGTGAGAAGTCAATTAATTTCGCTGCTAAGGCTTAAAATCCTTTCTGCGGGCCAAAACATTTAATCATTATCAACTTCTAGAAATTTAAAAAAAAAAAATGGAAACGGAAAAAATTTTTCAGAGGAACCATGCCTGAAAACATTGTAAAGACATGGAGAAGTCAAGGAACTTAGTATTCAAGAATACTCGTCACCCTGTTTTAAAAATTTGCAGAAAATAATGAGATGAGTTAACTGAAAAAATCAATTTGTTTGCATACGTTTATCATAATAAAATTTAACAAGCAATCTAAAACAGTCCTACGCTTCTTGTTGTTAAAACTTATTATTTGCAAGAACATAATCAAAATTTCTCTACCTTCAAAATACATTCAAGTAAATACGCCGCTCAAGTATTATGTATTCACATCCAAGTTTCTCATAGATAAAAAAATGTAAGCAAATGCACACATTCTGTAAGTATGCGGTTTGTTTACTTCTTTCGCATTTTAATTATTTTTATTTTCTCATTTTTACTTCTACCATTTCTTCAAGTGGGGTCATTTGAGTCATTGTATGTTGAGACAAAAGTCAAGTATTGATTCTGTCACTACTCATCAGTATTGTCCTCTGACTGCATGTTGAGTTTGACCTGTTGAGTGGTGCTGAATTAGAGATTGACGTGTCTCAACATATTACTCAGCTCTCTGTTTATTTTACTCATTTAAACAGTACAAGTTCATCATCAAATTTCAAAAAATCATATCAATTTACTCTCTTGGAAAAAATGATCTTTGAAACATGTGTCAATGTTTTTTTTTTAGTGTCACTTAAGGCAAAATTTCAGATCCCACAACTTTTATTAATTATGCTTGTTTTTCTATTGATTTAATTCCTCAGTTAATACAAAAATATATGGCTGTGAAGTTCGACGAAGACATTATTTGGAAAGGAAAGATGGAGGTGGCTTTGACCGAGAGGAGTATGAAGGAAATCCATCTCTCTACACGTCAACTTTCAGCAAGAAGGTAGATATTTTCTGAAAAGCTCAATCAAACCCTAATTTATCCCTCACCATTTAACCATTGTGGTTAATGAAGAATTTCCCCAAATTTTTTAATGAATCGTCAATGTAAAAAATTATTAAATCGTGACAGAACACAAGTAGCATGAAATAATTATGAAAGAAGTATTTTCAGCCTCGATCAGTTCAGAAGAAATATTTTCATCTTACGTTTTTCCTGTTAAGGCGGATGTGATTTGTATGTTTATCAATGTCCAAGTGTCCACTTAAGGTATAGTTCATCATTCAATTCGGTTGAAGGGAATTGAGTTCGTAGAAAGTGCAGGGTGTTTACAGGTCGAGGAAACCGGTAAAACCAGAAATTTCATCCGGTCAGGGAGATCGGTGAAAAGTTATGGAACTTCATAAAGAAGACTGGAAATTAGAAAAATCTTGAAATTTGCAATCTGAACAAACGTCCTTGGAATTAAACTGAAGCCCAGTCTTGTCTGAGGCTCACATTTAGAATAGTGAGGAGAGAAATTATTTCCATTAAGGAATTTTAATTTTAGTTAATTAAATGATTCACAACTGAAGAAGAAAGGCTTACATGTCTCTATTATTTGCAGTGAAATTAACGCCAAAAATTGTTCATTTTCAGTTCTTCGCATATAAATTGTCCGCGTAAGAAACCAGGGAATTTTGATCATTTTGGTCAGGGAAAACCTGGAGAAGTCAAGAAATTGTTTTCCTTCAAGTCTGCAGACACCCTAAAGCGTCCTTAATGAACATAGAAGAGAGCACGTTTTCTGCTGGTTTCTTTGACTTTAGTGGCAGCTTTGAAAATCTTAAGCGTAAACTATTACTTATGTTGTCACTTGAAAAAATTCCTTCGGAAAGTTACATTTGGTGTCTGGTTACCACGGGATTACCCTTACCTCTTATCTCTTTGATATAGATTATTATTTTTTGTCTGTAAACCATTTTAAGCTTTGTTCTTTTTCTTCTTCCATAGATTGCCCCCTTTGCGTCTGTCATAATAAATGGGATTTACTGGGCAGTTGACAGCCCCAAGTTACTGACCTTACCGGATGCCAAAGTTCTTCTGAGGCAAATGAATTTACCTTGGTTACCGTCTTCAGTTGGAGCTCCTGCTCTACCTCATAGGCTACTGGGAATTTGTGATATTTCTGCAGATCCGGGTGGCTCAATCGAGTTCATGAATGAATGCACAACCATTGATAATCCATTTTGTCTGTATGATGCCGATCAAAACAAAGACACCAAAAGGTATTTACAAAATATTACAATATTAAAAAAAAAAAAAAAATTAATAGAAATAGGTTGCCACGTGAAAGAAAATGAAAGATGTACTGAAAACTGTGCCAGAACATGTTTATATTTATTCAATAAAAACTTAGAGGACCAAATTTTATCATCGCTACATCACCATTAGGATCACAAAGTCAAAATCTCTCTGCCATTCAAGAATAAATACTCTGAACAGTTTTTAATCGCCTTTTTTTTCTCTTCTTTTTTTACTTGCATTGTATCAAACCAGGAGATTATTTCTTCGTACTTCAACATAGTGATCTCTTTGATAGTCATGGTTACTAAATGTTTTATTTTAAAAATTTAGTTTCCGGGGACCAGGTGTTCTAGTCTGCTCTATCGATAATATGCCAACACAACTACCAATGGAAGCGACTGATTTCTTTGGAAGCCTGGTTCTACCATATGCATTAGACATCATTCAGTCTGATGCCACAAAACCTTTGGAGGAACATTCATTTATACCATCAGTTCATGCTGTAAGCTTATTTATATTCTTAACTATTTTCCTTTTAATTTCCTCTATAATCTTTCTTTTATCATTGTGGTCACATGATCCAGATGATAGGCAATCATTTAAACTGCCTTGTCAAAATAATGTTGGTGTCATGTTGCTAAATTTATGGTTCATAATTAAACTTGACCCATCACTACCTTTTCACAAGCTACTCTCCAAGTGTTTGTCCACATGAAGTTGTCATCATGATAGTTAAAGGCTCAAATGTTAATGTTATTGAGGGGCTAATGAACAATATCTCTTAATAGATAGGATATGTGGATGAGGCCCATATATTTGTCTTGAGTAGCTGTGTTATCTCTCGTCTGATTACAACAACTTGTTTACATTTTGGCACTTGTGGCCAAGTAGTCCTCAAGAAATTCAAGTTTTAATCGAAAGTGCTCAGTTTGATTTGCACTCATCCTAATGAGGGAAGTATATTTTTCTTCGACCAGTTATTGGAGGCATTTTTCTCAAGACAACGAAAATTATCCATTGTGAGATCTGCCTTCTGGGTGAAACCAACCATACTGAACAGTTAATGAGTCTAGAGACCAAGGTTGCAACCAGATATTCTTTATTTTCTTTTCAAAAATGGATTTGCTCTTACATGTTTTACCAATCACAAATTCACGTGAATCTTGACTGATGGGGACTGATCGTGGTACACAGAATGAATCTGGACGCTGAAAGAGGCTCCAAGCAATTATTTTAATTATCGTAAATGTTTTTACTTTTTATTCTAAGTTATCAAATTTCGACGTCACAGTCGATTTTTTTCTTTTCCAAGTTTAAGTTTCATCAAACCACAGAGTTTTAAACAAAGAGAAACTGCAGCCTAACCAAAAGGTAGAAACCCAAAATCTAGTAAGCACCAGTAGCTGTCGCTAAGATTGTGCATGTGCATGTTGTGAGATTGTGAATGTGAGTTGTGTATCCAACGGCCTGACCCAGAAAGTCACATCTCCGATGCATCACTCAAAGGCTTTTGCTTCATGCATTTTTATACATTGTCCAAATTTTGCTCTTATTTTCATGATATGAATCATATTCTCTTGCCACTGAATTTTTGTTATATGAGAGACACCGTTACTAATTCTTAGCAACATTTGATGGTGCTTATTAGATTTTGAATGTCCTCTTTTCAATTGCATCATTCCTGACTATAAAAAATTGTCACTTCAATTATTTTTTTCTTCGATTGCATCTGAAATGGATATTATCTCAGCTCATTCAGTGGAAAAATTGCACTTTCTTTTCCAGGCAATCATTACTAGCAATGGAAAATTAACGCCTAATTTTGAGTACATTCAAGATCTCCGCAATATGAATTCGTAAGTATTTGTTTTGTCTCTACCTTCAGGAGCGATATCTTAAAAGCTGATGAAAATCAAATAGGAATAAATGTGTATGCAACCTCTTCACCAAAATAACCTTACTGAATGCTACACTAAATTAATGTTGAAAAAAAATAAAATTTCAAATGAAGTGATGCAGTGCCATGTATTTGAGCTCATCAATTGAGGTATTTTGGTAATTTTTTTAGTACCCTGTTTTGAGCTTGGCTAAATCAGATATTTTTCCCGAAGTAAAGTTATGCAGATGAAAATATAGCTATTTCTTGTAAAAGTTGAATCTTGATAAAAAATTTGATTATTTTGAACTTGATCACAAAGATGATATTGATGACTGAAGTAAAAGATTGCAACGTTTCAAAATCTCTGACCATGTCTTCTTTTTTGAATAGAAAACTCCTTGAAATTTTCATAGAATATTTTTGGATAAGTAAAGAAAATTCACAGGTAATTTCAAAGAAAATTTCTTATTAATTATGAAAGGAATCAGTTGTGAGTAGAGATTTTCAACTCTGCAATCAAAGGTAGGCCATTGTGGACTTCAGTTATCTTAATGTGAAAACTGTGATGGTACATTAATGTCTCATAAAGTATGACCACTTTGACATCCCATCCCATGTAAATTTTTATCTTACAAAAATGAAAGATTTTTTCTGTCGTGTCCCATTTTGAGTTCGTTTTATCTTCCTTTGTAATCCTCACTTTTGGTTTTTGTGAAAAGTAATTACAGGAGGCTCTTGCACACTGTGCCAAGCCTTTCAATTTTGAATAAATATCTTCATATCCATAAAAAATTGAAACTTATATCCATTCACCTAAGTATCAAAAGTCTAAAATCTTCCCAACCAATGTGTTTTTGTATTATCTCTTGCTGCTATGCTAATGACGCGTGCATTCTGTTTTAAGGGCCAATCGCCATAAGGAAAGTGGCTCTTCAGGGACAGAAAAACGCTGCTTGGTATTAGGTGCTGGTCTTGTCAGCGAACCTTTGATAGAGTTTTTACACCGTGATCCATCCCTCTCAATAACTTTAGGTAACTTACACATTAATCTTCCTTACATTTCATTAATTTGTATTAATCATACCAGAAAAATTCAAAATTATCAATTCCAAATCTATGAGCAGCCTCAGGAAATTCCAGTTTGCCATTTGCATCTCAGCATGTTTTTGAGGTACTTTATTTCTTTAAGTACCCTTGAAATTATTCAGTGGGATCAAATGAAACTGAAGCTGAAACGTTAGCATTCCATAAAGAAGTCAATTACATTCCTCAGCAAAGAGTCCACCTGATGTTGTCCATTCACCCTCAGGTATTATCAAAATGAAAGGATAAGAAGGTAGACTCTCATGACTTTTGGCAAGAGGGGAATAGATTATTAAGAATTTTGCCATCGCCCATTACCTCAGAAAATTTTCAAACTATGCCATCGCCTTAAGAGGCTTATACTTGGTCTAGTATGTAGACAAAGTTGTAGTATGTAGTATGTTGCTTATGTTAGCAGTAGGAGCCCTAAAGATGAAATAGAGTTCCATTAAGTTAAGAAGCTGGCATTGAAATCAATATCAGCGAATAGTATTAGAAACCATTGAAATTGTAGATCTTAGGTTAAAATTAAAGCCAAATTCATACTTTTCAACCTTTCATTCAACTCTTCCTCAGCTTTTGTTGAATGAAAAGTTAAATCGTGTGATACTGACTTGAAAACACAACACTTTGATGGGAAGTTGAACAATTTCCAATCAGCAGTGTCATATGGTGGCCAATGTGATGAATTTTTACTCCAATTGATGCTAACATTGATTTTATCTTAATTGTATCAGGTTCCTTACTCAAAGAGGATGCTGATTCTTTGGCGAATAAATACGACCGAGTTGAACCTGTTGCAATCAGTGTCACGGATCAGATGCAGCACCTTGCCAATCTTATAGATTCTGCCGATATAGTTGTCAGTCTCCTCCCATATTCTCTTCATCATGTTGTTGCCGAATGTTGTATCAATTCCAAAGTTAATATGGTCACAGCATCGTACTGCAATCCAGACATGCAGGCCTTACACAATAGGTAAGCACAGAGAGTTATTTGAACAACTTCCAGTCTTTGAGTTCTCGGTCTCGCAATAATAGCGAAATGACAACTCATTTTTTGCTTTTTTCTGGTTGAAAATGAGACTGTAATTATATCGAAACGTCTTTGTTTTTTTATTTTTTTATCATTTGTAGTTTTCACAGCCTTTCCCCAGATTATGTTGTTATTTTATTGTGTGATTTGGCTGATTAGGTCGTTCTGCATTCTATCAGTCTTGAGTGTAACATCATGAATTCTTGTTCTGTAAAAATCATAGGCACAATCAAGGAATTTTAAGTGTTGCAAGAAAGCGAAGAAGAACAGAAAATATTCCCTCTCCTCAACCATTCATCTTCTTTTCTTGCTTCAAGCCAAATTTTTTTGAAATATTCTGCAGGTCCTAAACGTTCCATTAGATCAGATACCTATCCATAAGGCTTTTAAAAAAATGGATCACTTATTATAATATATATCCTCATCAAAATTTCATATCGATAACAATTTTCAAAATAAAAATTATTGAAAGTAACTCTTAACCAAGATATTGACATCTTTTCTTGCGTAAACTTAAACCTCTCCCTCATAAAAAAACGTAATCTATTTGAGCTAAATTGCACACCAAATGTGACCAGAACAGTCTCTGCAGTATGAAAATACGGTAACCTCAATAACGGCACTTCCGTTTAGCTGTTGCTTTATGTTCACACTTGAAATAACACAGAACAGGAGATAACACTGCCCTCAGAAACCTACCAGAACCGTTGTAGTGTGCAGTATGAGTCAATCTCATCTTTCACTCATGTTTTCACTAAAGACAATCTGTAGAGCTGATTGTTCCTCTACATTGTAGCCTTTAAAAAATAATTTTCAAATTGAAACGAATATCAGGCATTTTTGCATGCCTTGAAAGTTATGATTGTCAATTTTTAGTCCTTGAAAGAGTTCTAAAATGCCAAAATGCTCTGATCATCAACAACCTAGGTTCAATTCTTCTCTAAAAGTTCTCTGAGGCAAGAAAGTCCAAATTGAAAATAAAGTAGCTGTAAACCGTTTTTAATCAAAGTGATTTCGTTAAAGTGGCATCTTCTTGATTTGACTTTTTCAGAGCTGTCGAGGCAGGAGTGACAATCGTCAATGAAGTCGGTCTTGATCCTGGCTTGGACCATTTGCTTGCCATGGAATGTATTGACTCCATTCATGAGTTTGGTGGCAAAGTGGACTCCTTTATTTCCTATTGTGGTGGGTTACCAGCGCCTGAATGTTCAGACAATGCTCTCCGTTACAAATTTTCATGGTCACCTCATGGTGTTCTTCTCAATACTCTTGCCAATGCAAAATACTTATCAGACTCAAAGGTAACAATCAATAATTTTTAACTTCCTTAATAGTGTACTAGTGATCATGGTACAGTGGTCTTGAGAAAAGCTATTAAAGAGAGAAGGTGATCTTGATCCACTGGGATGATGTCTGCAAGGTGTGTCCCTTGTGATTGAGGGGAGTGTGTACACTGCTTTTACTCGTGCGAGCCTTGAGCTTACCAGTAACAATGGGCCCCATGCCTTAAATATCATAGTTATTTGATTTTTAAAATAGTTTTAATGCAGTTAAGCGTAGCGAATGATTGTTAATAAACATCATGGCTCTGTATAGTTTCACGATAATAAAAAAAAAAGGAATAAGCCATTGTAATGCTTGATAACATTTGTTCAAATTTCTTTCGCAAAACTAGTCATTATTTTAACTGAAAAAGAATAAATTCAATGCTACTCCTTTTCTTTCTATTACATGTTTTTTCTCTCAATTTTTCAACAATACATTGTGATTTTTAGAGATTGGCATCCTAGAATTTCTCTTGCTTTTGGAAATTATATTTGAAAAAATTAGTTGATAACAAAGTAATGCAAAGTTAAGTCTCCTCACCTTTACTTTTCAGGTCGTAGAAATTCCTGCAGGCGGTGAGCTCATGAAAACTGCTGAAGATATGACATTTTTGCCTGGTTTTTCACTCGAGGGATTTCCTAACAGGGACAGTGTCAAGTATGCTCAACTGTATGGGATTGCAGCTGAATGTCATACAATCCTACGAGGAACTCTGCGATATCGAGGTGAGTATTTATAATCTGATCTTTGCTTTTTCTTCAGGTGACTGGAAAAAAAATGTAACTCTCCCTCTCCCTCTATACTGCTGTTTCCCTGTCACTCCTCTTTCATATGCCAATAGGTACCTGGTATTAAAGGAGCCTGTGCTGAAAATGATTGTCATTTTTTTCTCCATCATAATTTTACCCCTCAAGAGTACTCATAGAGAGATCAGTCCGTTATACTACAACCGCAGGTGTTTCTATTTTGATGATTTCAACTTTTACTCTTTCATTGATTAAGTAATCGATGTCCTTCCATTAATTGTAGTCTATAGTTTTTGTTAACCAAAGATATCTTACGCATTTTTCAGCTCCTAATTTGCTCTCCGCCCATGTTTTTCCGATATCTTTCTCTGCATTATTTCCTTTTCTAGAAATTTCCTATGATGCGAGGTTGGCCTCACTATCTTTTCTAGCAAATGTGGGCACAAATTATGGTAGAGACAATGATATTATAGTTACTGCACAATTTTCAAAAAATCCTTAGTTACTCTTAATTTTAAATGAGTGATTTATTTGTCTTTCTCAGGATTTAGTCATATGATTCAAGGTTTGCAACTACTAGGACTTATAGATCCAAACCCACATCCTGCATTGCACCCAAATGGACCTGACATCACTTGGGTAAGATATCGAGAGAAAGTTCCTAGGATTATCTCCGTATATTCAGTAACAATGAAAATGCCGTAATAGCTGCACGTTTGATAAGAATAAAAAAAATACTAAAAAATGGGAAATGAAGGCTAAAAAAATTTAGAAGCTTAAAAAGCCGGGATGCTTCCGGGTCCTAACAATCCCATCGCATTCAACAACAAGAACAAGGCTGAATAGTGAATTATTCAGCATTTTTACACAGGTTCTTTAATAGGGACATGACACTGCTGCTGTGTCCGATATGCAGAACCTTTTGTTCTGTTGCAGTTTATCTTATCCTCTTGGCTGAAGTACGGATAGGAAAAAAAACTCCTCCTTGGCATTTCAAATAGATATTGTGTGTTAAAATTATGAAAAACTCGCTTATCAGCTTTGTTTCTCTGAAGACTGGCTTGTAATAAGTTCGATTCTAAAATCTTGTAGTGCTTAAAAGGTTTTGAAGAACATCATATCAAATAATAACGAAATCAAATAGATTGGAATTCCTTGTTGTTCAGCTGAGGATCCTTTACCATCATATGCACAATTGCACAATGCACTTATGCAATTCCATACCTAGTCTAATGTTAAACACTAACTTTATGTTCAGTCATGCCCTTTACTCAACAGTTGGATCTGAAAAAGTACAATTCTTAAATGATTTATACGAGATGAAACAAAAAGACAAGAATTCTTCAAAAGAAAAGAAGAATGAAGAAATGGGGAAGTAGTACAGGGTTTAAAGTTTTCCAAAATGTATAATGATTTGATGTGTTCAGTGTACATTTTTGAAACTCTTGAGGATTTCTGAATCCCTTCTAATGACTGCAAATTCTTAACATCTTCTGTTCCCTGTTTCAGAGACAACTTGTTTGCACCTTACTGAATCTCTCAACATCAGATATCTTCTATGAAAATTTGAAATCTAAAATCGGTGATAAGATAGGCCAGGATAGGCTAGTAGGAGTCGAAGAACTAGGATTCCTAATGGATGATCCTGTTCAAAAACTAACCACCCCTCTTGACACACTATCTCATTTCCTCAGCAAAAAATTAGCACTGGGTATGTTTTTACTTTTTCATGTTATCTTTGCGAGAAAGAAATTTTTCCTAAAAATTTATACAGTTTATATTGAGGCACACAACTTTTTGCCATCAACTTACATTTTTCGCTTCATGAATAGTATATTAAAGTTCCTTTCAGATATTTTTCAAGATTGTAATTGTATGTATGTTCCTTTTCCCTGGAGCCCTCAATTCTACAAACGAATTTCATGTTTAGAGTGAAGATAATCAATCAAAATAGTTTTAAAGCTCCACTCAATTGAATAGTGTCATGCAAAAATCGCTACTGTCCATTCTTCCAGCTTTCAGTCTTGTCCTAATTAAACGTTTCTGATCTCATTCCAGGTCCCAACGATCGAGACTTGGTAATTTTAAGACATAACATTGGTGTAAAATGGCCTGCTGGTCATCGCGAGATGAGGGAAATAACACTGGTGGTTTATGGAGAGTCCCATAAACGCACAGCCATGGCAAGGACAGTCAGTCTGCCTGCCGCCATCACTGCACAGATGGTTTTATCTGGTAAGTAAAATTACAGTGCTCTATTACAGTTTTTTTAACTGTTTTCCTAGTGTAGAAACATTTCCTGAATATCATAAATGATACATTGGTACTGCCCTGCTGAGGAAAAAGGCTCCATAAATCTCCAAATGTTGCCAAATATTCCTCAATAAAATACAAATTTTCTGGGAAACTTGTGGATCTTTTCCTCCATTTTGCAGAGTATTTTATTCTCAATTTAATCTATAGTACCTATTTGAAACTTTTAGTGAAAAATATTAATAACGTTTCTTGAAAACATATTTGGAAGGGGATGAGGAATATGGCAATGTTCAAATGCTGATGTGAGTTATACAGCATTTTTTCTTTACATAGTAATATGGCCCTCTCTTAAATTTTTAGGTTAAATTTTGAGGTTTTTCCAAGTCAAAAAGAATTCCTGATTTTTCCATAATAGATAATAATTTTAATTTACACAGCTAATTTTCAAATCAAATTTTTCCATATTTTAAGAAGTAAAAAGCATGGATTGTGAGCGTATTGAGATACCATACAAAATCACCATAATAACTGGAAAAAATCAAGAGAATTTTTTCTTCTTAAGAAAGTGTGTAATTAAATTTTACAGTTTTTCTGTATGAACTCAATTACATGCTTAAATTCAATTGTTTCATTTCCACATCCAGTTAATATTTATTCTTTCATTTTAGTCCAATATCAATTTTTGTCAAAATCAGCCTCAATGCGTTCCCTTTAACATTTGGTACTTAAATCCTTTCCTTTGTGTGTTCAGGAGAAATTCAAGCTGCTGGTATGGTCTTGCCATTATCACCTGACATTTACCGTCCTTTACTATCACGGTTACGCAAAGAAGGTATTGTGGCAACCGAAAACATTCGGAACTTGTGAATTCAATGCAAAAAGTATGATTTTTCATTTCTTTTTACCACCGAATAACTGAATTCAATCAGCAAACTCAAGCTGAGAGGATAATTTAATGATAATGCAAAGTGCACGCTTTTTGCCAAAATGCTGTCTCTACACTCACAGCATGTAACACCAAATCGACGTTACATTTTATTGGAGGAAGGACAAAAATGTCTGGAAAGGTACATCATAAACAGTTTATATTTTCTTACAAAAACTTAAATCTAAAATCAACCCTTCTAGCTACAACTGTTGAAATTTTTTTGAAAAAACAACTCATAAAAAGTTGTTAAAATTTATGTTTCAGTAAATCATTTTTGAATATTTTTAAAAGAGGTGAAATTTAAGTCAGGAAAGGTCTTAAAAAACGACGTAAAGATTTACTGTGTAGTTCCTAACAGTTAAAATGTTTGAAACATGTTTTAAAAGTCCTAAAGAAGTCGGAATTTTTTTATAAGACTTTTTTACTTAAATTTCACCCAATGTTCATTTTACTCAACAAAATAACCCAGAAGGGTCCCGTAAAAAATAATTTTTAATAGTTTTCCAAGAATTTTTGAAAAATGCTTTTCAAAGGTTATTGGCGTTATTGCCACTAGAGGAAAATCAAAGGAACTAGAATTTTTGAAAAACCTAAGTTGATAAAATTCTTTCCCTCCTATACCTTTTTATGATTGACCAGGCTCTTTTGAATGCTCAGAGCATGCTGAATTTGATGATCCTTGCTATTGCCCATGAGAAGAGCCTGCATTAGAAATTTGCCAAAACAGTGGCATGTACAAACTTTTTTCTCAAATATTCCCCAATGACAAACATTGATTTTCTTTCATTCACACACTTCCCTCAATGTTTAATTGTAAAATCCAATCCTATATCGATATTGTGAATCGAATTGTGAAAAAATTTGTGAAACCCCTATCACACTGTGAAAATTGTAGAAAGATCCTTTGAAAATGAGAATGAATATCACTTTATCTGTTATTTTGTCGACCTTTGGCTGTGCTGAAATCTGTTGCGAGTACTTAACAAAACTGCATCTAAAAATCAGTATTCACGAGTCTTATTTTTTGTAAAGTTATTTTGTAAGAGTGAATAAATTCTTGTTTTAAGTATCTGAATGTATTTCATTAACCCATGCTCTCGATTTGTTTATTATTTGTATTTATTAGTTTAATTTAAGCTCTTACTTTATTAATTTACAGCGTGAGGCGTTTTATTTTTTTCATACGTTTTATTGAGTTTGGAAAAAATGTGCATATTGTTCAAGAGATAAAATCAGACAAACCAGAAATAATGCCTTGTGAAAATGTAATGAGACATACTTCAAAGTCTGAAATAAGTATTTTTTCTTAACCATAAAGATTTAAAATTGAGGAAAACTATCTGAAAGTTTCAAGACTAAATACCTACTTAAAATGTTTGTCTTTTATAAAGTCATCTATATGTAGGTACATACTGTAAGAAATAAAATAAAATGAAAACATAGTAAATTAACATATTAAATAAACTCACAGAATGAAAGGAACTGAAAAGAACTTTAAATAGAAAATAAGTAATTGAGATGTATTTTATCATCAGCTTCAGGACTTACTTCAAAAATATGGTGAACTGATACTTTTTTTGATTTTGGATACAGACAGATACTCTGCTGCCCTTCCTCGCTTGTGTGCTTCCACTAAAGATTTGTAGTGCCAAGCATAGATTTGACCATGATGAAAGAATAATTTTATTCAAGCAATATAAAGTACCTTCCCTTTAATATGGTCATTTTTTGACCTCCTCATTTGTATTTTACCGTGCTAGTTTTTCTGGATAAGTACTTGAAATTCCCCTTAACCATGTTGAACACAAACAACTTAGAAGGCTGTCTTGCTCAGGGTACTTGAAAATAATCTCACATGGCGTTTTTGTACCATGTTTTGCGTCTGAGGAGAGTTGGAGATCTGGGTTTTTTTTACATAATCGCATGTCCATTTTGGGGAAACCAAAATTTGTGGAGCAAATTTAGTACATAATGAATGAAAAAAGAGGAGAATAACGGAGGCGTCCTCCTTGCAATTGGAGAGTTCAGGTTTGTGTCAAAGATGTATTGGAAGGTGAAGTGATATAGGTCCAGAAAACCTTAAATGAATTAATTATGAGATATTAATGTATTTACTTGCTGATCAATGGCAAAATTCCCGAACCCTGCATCTCGGTTTGCAGTGTTGCAGACATCCTGCCTTTTTTTAAAGTGGAAAGCTACCTATTCTATGCTTTGTTCCACCGAAAGTTCCGTAATTTTCTCTCTCTAAGTGAGGAATATTGTGTTAAAATTTCTAAAAATGATGCTGATTTATTCCCTGTATCGAACAATTGAAATAAGATAGGAGATTTTAAAACAATGAAACAAAAAAAAGTGGTTTGGTTCTGCAACTTCACTGTTGTGGTTGTGATGTCAATTAAATATCAATCTCAGAAGTTTTATAATTTAGATGTCAGTTACATAAATATCACTCATCCAAACGTTAAATTTACTGTAAGGTCACTACATTCTAATTCTTTATAATTAAAATCGATTTAAGTTCCTCCAGAAATTCCTTTACAATGTGATTCAGACCAAATATCCTAGGTAAGTAGGTACTGGAGCAAGTTCAAATTAAACGTTTCAATCAAATTCGATTTCTCTAAATTTACAATAAAGGTGTTTTATTACCTTAGTCTTTAGCATACAGCTTACGGGCCCCACACAAAAAAGCCTTCAGTATTTTTTAACAAGACAGAAAAAAAGTCCGTCCGGTAAACTTCATATTGTGCGCACTTTTGAAGCTCGGTCGATCCGTTCAAATTATGCCGCCATTTGAATGTACCGTCACCACAGCCAATCAGATCCCAGTTTTTTGTAAACATTACTCGAGATATCGTTGGAGGTTAGCTTTCGAGCTTTCGTGCAGCTTTGAGTGAGAAGCCCTCAGATTTCAGTGCTTTGTGCTTTCAGTTTCAGCTCGTTACAGCGTGCCGTCAGTTGAAGCTGAAGCCGCAACGCTGTTACAGCCGAAGTGCATGCCGTATGCATGTATCCGTGAGCGAGGTCGCGTCCAGCTCCGCGATGTAAAACGAAATTCGACCCGTGCGCTTCATCCAAATTTTTTTCTCTTTCACTCGCTTAATTATGCAAATTATCTGGTTGCATTCCATCCATCATTTTTCTTCTAGCCAAGAGCCCTTTGCCTGTATTACTTAAAATACGCAGTGTCATCCTGTAAAACACGTTAGTGTCAGTGCACCATGTCCGGCGATGCCCATGTGCGGAAAAGAGGCGCTGATAAACGTCGCAAGAAAGGTCAGTTTTTCGCATCTATCAATCAATTTTAATCATTAGTTCGAAAGTAAAGCAAGTCAATCGTAAGTCTACATTCCGGCCTTTTAGTATCATCAAATTCCACACTGCCTTTTTGTGCAACTTCTGCTCCTAAGCACAGTGCACCTAGCTTATCACCGACTATCAAGGATTAGACTTCGAAAACACACATACCGATTACGGTGTCTCAAAATCCTTGTTCCCATTTCATTTTTAAGGGAGGCCAAACTAACTTTATAGCTGGAAGTATTCACAGATTATGCTTTACACAGAGTAAAAGAACACCCAAATTTTCAAGATTTGACGCTAAGTAGTTTTCTACTTGGAAAATGAAGTGTGACAGGAAGTTTCTACCGCTGCAAACTGTGATACTTAATTGTTTCTGCTGTTTCACTGTCAATGTGCTTCACTCTTTTCTTATTCATATTATCAATACCGATATGTAAATGAGCTGCATTGGTCATCACCAATGCATGACAGAAAATTATAGGAATAAAGACCGGAAATTTTTGGTGTGAACAAGAAAATTGTTACCAAAAAGCGATCAGCAATAATCAAGTTTTTACACTCATAGTAATTCATGCCACTAAGGACCTTTTTAAATTAACAAGCTCTAGAGAAGGGAAGGAGAAGAGTGTTATATCTCTTTTAGTAGCGGTAAGCGTCAGAAAAAATTGGACTAACTCATTGACAGCAATTTGTCACATCTACCCCAAAGAATATAGGGATATTGTCAGCACAGCCTATGATAGACAGAAAAAAAGTAGGAAATTATCTGATTTATTTTACTTATTTGTTAAGCCAGGAGATTCTAGAAAATGGAAAAGTAAATTTTTGTGGGGCTTATGACTTTATTATTTGAGTGTTGCAACACTGCCTTCCCATCCTCCAGTGAGATTTTAAACTGATGCCAACAGGTTCAAAATCAGGGCTCGTCATTATAAACATGTCTAATTTAAGTAACCCCATTTCTGTTTAATTGCAAGACAAAAAATTTTGGAGTTTGAAGAATGGTAGCGCATTAAAATATTAAATGAGTGCCTCTTCCTCTTATTCATTACTACAGACAAAAAAATCACACTGCAAAAGAAAGAAGACAATATGGAGTCTGATTAGAATTAACAGGAATATATGCAAGGGTGAGCCACATTGGCTATGGGACATAACAGAAAATTATAGGAAAGACCAAAGGTTTAGAAAAAGTGCCTTCATTTGAATATGGAGGATAGGCATTGGCAGCAGTGGCGTGGCGTGAATTGCGATCTATCGATTGTTATGCCATTTAAACCTATGGAAAAGGATCGATTAACAGGGTGTTCGCAGCGAACACCTTAATAATCGATTCTTTACCATAGGTTTAAATGGCATAACAATCGATATAGCGCAATNGGGGGGGGGGGGGGCAAAAGGCACTTCCTCAAGGAGGTCTGGGATGCAGGAAGGCATCTCATGAAAGGGGAGTCTCGGGGCATCCCCCCATTTCTGAGGGGGTTCAGGGGGTCTCCTCAAGAAAAAGTCTGCAAATTGAGACAAAAGCAGTTCCACCAATGTATTCAGAGAAGACAACAGAAATTTCATCCAGTCATTTTCATGTTAAAACCCTTACTTTTTCTGAAAGAGGCTGGGTAGAATTCGGGTTGGGGGGAGGGTGGGGGTGTGAAAAGTGGGTACTAGACAGGAAAAAAGGTGATAGGATTTGCGATGAGTGGCATTACACCTTTTTATTAAATTTAAAAATCCACCTGTGCAGAACTGCTGAAACACATTATTAAAGCTTCATTTACATCTTTATTGTATCCGGAAGGTTTTTTTGAAACTTCTAAAAGGTCGAAGGATTTCTCCAACCAATAATTGATGAATGTCAGACTCTCCATCTATTTTTTGTTGTTTTTCTCTTTTCTTCTCTTTTCTTCTTTTCTATAGAAAATTCTGGTTATTTTCCCCCCTCCAACACCTATTATGTCTTTTCTCGTGAAAAAAGCGTTGAGGACCAATTTTTTTAGTTTTAGGTCCAAGCTCCTATGGGCAATTTCTGGAATTACCTATTCATCGCGTGAGGGAGCGTAGGTCCTCAACAGCGTGACGTAATTTATTAGACCATGTGTCCAATGCGATGTCCGAAAATGATTATTTTAGTGAGACACAAATAAACGGCTCGACGTATTTTTATTATTATTTTTTTCTACTCAGCGGGTCAGAATTGAAATCGGGGAAGTTAGGGAGACCTTACTTTGATACAGATTCCGATCAGTGGCAATGAATCGAAATCGGAAAGCGACGTATTCCTCAGAACTTTCACTTGGTTGTAGCTTTAATTAACGAAATTGCAATTTTGTTTCAAGATAACACACGCGTAAACTCATCGGTGGGGACGAAGGGATGGAGAGAGGGAGATCATTGCCCATTGGCCCAGTGAGTTGTTGGTTAAAAATAGAGGCTGGCTGCGACTTTAGACAGCGATGTTGTCGCTCAATTCGAAGTTTTTAGCGTCTGCAGCGAAGTTGGACCTGGGACACTGATTTTAAAGGCACAGCGCGAAACATGCCATAACTTTAATTTTGACACGCTGCCGCCGCCGCGGAGATAGTCGTATAGTTTTTAAGTATGTGGGTCTCTTTTAGTCTTTTCAAATCTGTATATTTCTCGCCGTGGTCACATCAATTACTTTCAAATACATTTGAATCCCCAAATGCAGAAAGGGGACTTCTCCACATTGTAGCGAAATTGAGGTAAGCACGGGTTGAGGCGATGGGTAGGGGCATTTCTTAGTTGCGGTGTTTCAGAATCTCTTGCGCTAGTTTTATTTTAGAGAGGAAACTATTGAGTGAATTTTCTGAAAATTTACGTTTTCAGCTCTGTAAAAGCATAAAGAATGTTTAGGAAAAGTTACTACAAATTACATACATTTGCTTGAATTATAATGGATGAAACGTTAGCGGAGATTGTGAGACACTGCGACCAAAAAATGCCTTTTTTTACATTCAGCGCTTCGATTTTCATTTCGTAATGGTATTAGGCACACCTCAGGATTTTTGCTCAGCTTGTCTCAGTATACCTAGAACCCTGTTTATGCGAATGAAAAAGTGAAGCGCGCAAACCCTATGTGGACAGCAATGTGAAGGCAACCTTAAAAAATGCGAAAGGCGAGGAACTTTTTGCACCCCTGCCCGGGTGCTGAAAATGCCACCTGGGGGTAGAATAAGAAATTGTTAAATATCAAGATAGCAATTGAAATATATTTTGCTATTGAAAAATACCGCGAAAACCCTTGAGGATTATGAGAAAGGGATCAAATTTTCTCGGAAAAGTACCCTATGGCTGTTACAAGAGCGAATGATTAACTTGTGCACGTGAATGTTCGTGTGTTTCCCGGGAAAGTAGATCTTGGCCGAGCATTTGTAGAAACTCTCCGGAGCAGGACTTTTGGAGAACTTTTTGGGAATGGGGATTCTCGCCTACTTTCCCGGGAACGAGAAAATGTCCGCCCACGATCTAATTCCCCATCGTGTAAACGCAAGCTTCGGTCGGTGTGCTACCATGCCAAGGAAGAACGCTGTATGAGCCCTCAGACGCTGCTAAGTTTCCTTTGACCTATCACAAATTTGTTTTCGTATAGATAATTTGTATTAAAGTAGATTTGTATAATATATTTTTCTCCTAATTTTTCTGAAAATTTTGTCCCTGATTTGATCTAAATTATACCTGTGAATTTTCATGAACAATTCCAACTTACTGTCTTACGACTCGTGCGTCTACCGCAATCAGTTTGTGAAAAAATCCACCGCTTTCTTCAAAAATAAATATTCTCTGCAAAGAAATTTGGCAACATTCAAATGCTCTTACGGTGTTTTTCCTTCCTTGGTAAAAATTGGCATTAGAATCTGTGTTCCAAAATACGATAGACCTACGGCCGGCTGTAAGATTTTCAATAGCTTCTACAGCCGGCTACACAATTTCTTATAGCCTTTTATAGCCGATGGCGACTAAGCAACTCACAGCCAGGCGATAAAGTGTATGCTAAACGTCACTAATTACGGATGCTAGGACTTAAAGAGTTTTTGGACCACTGCTCTCTTTTTGGGCCGTAGTATCTTGATTTATTTTGCGAGGAAAGCTCCGTACTTTTGATGGATGCCTGCCATTCCTAATATATTAGAGCGCCTTCAGTTTCGTATGATACTGTGCAATACCTCTGGTGTGAAATAGTTGCTTCAAGCGCCGTGCCGTGGCACGTTGCGGTGCGGCAGGCGGGCAGCTAGCGCAAAACGCGCATTGGCGCCTACAAACCTAACAGGGATACTTCACGCGTTGCGCAATGCGTGAAGTATCCCTGTTAGGTTTGTAGGCGCCAGTGCATCGCCGCTCCGCTTTGTGCTAGGCTCTAATATTTAATCTGGCGGAGTCAGCGTTATTCAACTCATGATTTTGAAATGTTTGCACATCCTGTATGGATTATTCTCGTTTTAATTGATGAAAAAAAATATGTATTAAAGGAAAATATAACGTGTGTTTTGTAAATATTTAGGTGGTTCCGTATCAAACTTAATGATTTCCAAAGCACATGAATTTCAATACAATTTCTTATAGCCTTTTACAATCGATGGCAAAAAAGCAACAGCCAGGCGATAAATTGTAAAGCCCGGCTATAGGAACTATAGCCCGGCTGCATAATTTTTTATCGCTTCGTATAGCCCGGCCGTATGATTTTCTCCGCATTCTACAGCCAGCTATATGATTTTCTGTAGCCTTCTCTAGCCGGCTATAAGAATTCCTATGGTATTTTGAAACGAAGCTCTTATCGCCAATTTTTACCAGGGTTAGCACGGCAGTATGGCTCTTGGAACCGCACGGGTTGAGTCGTTTCAGCCATAAGTTATTTTATTTGTCGTTGAGGCACACGTTATTACAAAAGACAATTCGGGAAAAAGGCACCCAGCGGGCTGATTGATGAAATTGATAGACAAATCTATAGACAAGGAAGACAGAGGGAAAATGAAACGATCTTGTTGGTGAAAACGGGTGGTTGCGACGGACTGAGTAAGTAAAAGACTAATGAGCGGCAACCGACAAGTGACCCTACAGTTTGTCTATCATTTTTCCCCTCAGACTGCAAAAAACACATGTTTCAACTAATAGGATCGCGCCATACTCCCCATGTCTCCTTTGTCTACAGCTTTGTCTATCACTTTCAATAATCAGCGTGCAGAGTGCCAGAAATTCCCCGACGACGCAACCGCAGGAGTGGTCGCGTGCAAAACTGAAAATTTGGCCGTGGAGAAGATTTAAGAAGTGAAGTTCGTCAGCATAAAAATCGCGTGTTTCTTTGCAAAATCGCGGCAATTTTTGAACAAGAAGCATGAAAGAGGGGTCATCACTCAGAAAATGTTTGGAAAAAGAGTGTTTAAAATACGAAGACTTGTTTGAAAAATGGGCAAATCAAGAATGTTTTTGCAACACTGCGGCACTTACGTGTCAAAATTCACGCTAAGATTCTGCAGCTTTCGACGGATTAGAAACACTCATGAGTAGGTACATGCTTGCCCTCTAAAATTTTCAATTCATGAGGCCCGTTTTCCTGAATATTCTGTGTGAGGTCAAGTGAATTCTAACTGGAGTAAAAGAACGGCGAAGTCCCACAATCTTGGCAACACTAGATGAGGCGAAATTGACATAGGAGGGGGGCGGGGGGTATAATGGAGGTCACGCAAATTGCTATTTCGCCTTCGATTCTTGAGGTAGGTTACATTCCTTCCTCGTGTGGCAGTATTTATTTATTTGATGATTTGTGTCATGTGTCGTCTTAAAATCTTGTCACGCAGTTTTATGTTTAACTCCCATCTCACGATTTTGAAGGTGTTTAAGTGTCTTCAATCTTCAGTAAATAGAGTAATATAAGATTAATGATAAATGAGTTTTACAAATCTCTTCGGGGAAGTTTTCGCATTCCTACCGTGAGAATAATTAATGTAAAACCAGCCTACATCTAAGTATATCACTTTGCCTAATTTTATTTTATCTCTAACGTTCGATTTTTTAATAGAAAAACCTAAGCATAATTTCTTGACATTTTCTGTGGATTTCTCCAATAAAGACGCTTTCGAATTCTAAACTATGCAACACGGACATCAACGGAGTACGAATAGTTGCATCCGGGTATTTCAGTCACTTAACATAGCACGCATTTCTATGAGTGCGACGGAAGTCAAAACGCCTTCATTTATATGAGTATGCAACACGGACATCCTTAGAGCACGAATAGTTGCATTCAAGGGCTATTATCAACAATGTACGCACAATGGTCAAGGTCGGAATGTTCCTTAATTTTTGGTTTAAACAATGGAGCATGGGTGGAAATTAGAGAATTAGACAACATCTGATGGAGTTAAGCTAACGCCGCTGTTACGTCCATTTTAGGTGAAAATTCAGGCCCTGTGTTTCGTCTCAAGTTCGGCCGAGTATCATTATTCAGGACTAGAGTTATGTGTCCATGGTATTGTGAAAAAGAACCAACTCAAGATTAGACGGTATTCACAAAAATCAGCCTTACCTCACTTCAATCTCTCAGTTCAAAAACGACCCAATTCGGGTTTTTTACGATGTCACTTTTTTGCGTGGTAACACTCCTTCTCTGGCTGTTACGCAGTTTTTATCGTCTCCTGAGAAATCTCGTTTTTCCGAGGTGGATCCGCTCTCAAAATGAGAGATTTATTTTAATTTGCCTAATGTTCTCTCGTGTTTTATTTGTCCTTAAGAAAATGTAAAAAAAAACAATATTTATAATATAACGCCTTTATACTTATAGTAAACTGATTCAAGCCTATAAATGAGAGTGTGCTCCCGACATTATACGTCAAAATATTGCTTAGTTTTCCTTTAAGGAGACGACACTTGAGAAGAAATTAGACGGTGCCCGATTTAATTTTTTAAGCTGCGCACCTGACACTCGAAAATATTTCAAGCAGTCCGTTCAACGGCACACAGTGGATCGAGTCAATCGGAGAGGTCGGACAATATTTAGAAACTTTAAACGCTCTTAACTCTGTTCATACAAAACTTTGAGGTTCTAAAAGTAGTTTTATTGGTTTCCTCGTGAAATTTTCCTGTCGAAATATCCTTTTAAGGTGATTCGATGGACGCCATATTTTGTGTCAGAACGGCATGGGATATATCGCATCAATTGGTTCCATTTTTCAGCTACTCGTCATTTTGCTCCAATTTTGAGATCGCAATTCTGTTGTCAGGAGACTAAAGCACTTACTTACCAATTTTAACGAAGAAATTCAACGTAATAAAGGGATGGTTTTTTTAGAGAGAAAATATTGCATTCGAGTGCAGTTTTTGATATCAGTATCGAATGCGATGTTTTCTCTCTAAAAAAAAAAACACGCCTTTATTATGTTGAATTTCTTTGTTGAAATTGGTGAGTGGGTGCTTTAGTCTCCTGACAACAGAATTGCGATCTCAAAATTGGAGAAAAATGACGAGCAGCTGAAAAAATGGAACCAATTGATGCGATATATCGCATGCTGTTCTGACATAAAATATGGCGTCCATCGAATCACCTTAAATTCAAAATATGACGAATAAAACATCAAAAGTTGCAGGTTTAGTCTAAATTTTCGTGTCCGACCTATCTGATTGACTCGATCCTCTGTGCGGCAGTGCCGGACAAAGTCGGTTTTACTACATCGCACAAAGCTCCATCAACTCTTTCCGTGCTTTTCGCCTCAGACTCGTTTGTTGCTTGCAATTGCAGTGGTTAAATTTGTGCATCCTCAGCCAATGCAAGCTTCGGGGGAGGANGGGGGGGGGGGGGGGGGGGGGGGGGGGCTCTGCCGTTGCGTTGGAGCGGTCAGTGGCGTTGTCTAATGCCAAAACTCATGCTTCCAACCTTAACATTTCCGGGATAATCTCCTCTCTCGCCACACCTCCTATTTTGCCGTGCTAAGGAAAAACGTCGTATGAGCCTTCAGGCGTTGCCAAATTTCCTTTGATAAAACACAAACTTCCTGGTCGGCTTATTAATATTTTTCTCCCAATCTTTCAGAGAATTTTGTTTGCAATTTCACCTGAAGCTTCTGAAAATTTCAAGGAAAATATCCATAACCTTACTCAAAAATAAACATTTTATCGAAGAAAATTCGGCAACTCTCGGATGTTCATGCGGCGCTTTTCCTTAGCATGGCAATATTCTCCATGGTGTAAACTGCCTTATTGCTAAGAACGCCGTATGAACATTCGAGAGTTGCCAAATTTCCCCCGAATATAGTGTGTATTTTTGAGGAAAGCGGTGCACATTTTTCCTTGAATTCTTCGGATGTATTAGGTTAAATTGCTTATAAAATTGTCTAAGTAATTTGAAAAAAAAAATATTCACAATTTTCTCGGTAAATTCGGTTTTTATTGAAGGAAATTTGGCAACGCGTAACGGCTCATACGGCGTTCTTCCTTAGCACGACAGTAAAGTGCACAGTCCGTAAAGTCGAGAAGCAACACGCGGTCTGTTGTCTTATTTCGTTGTCGTCGCGTCGACCGATGTATTCCAAGACTATTGTCCAGTGCCGTGTATGCTGCCGTGCTAAGGAAGAACGTCGTATGAACATTCGAGAGTTGTCAAATTTCCTTCAGTAAAAAGTTTATTATGAGGAAAGTTACGAATATTTTTCCTTGAAATTTTCAGGGGATTTAGGTGAAAATGCGAGCAAAATTACCTGAAAAATTGGAAGAAAAATATTCTTAAGTTTACCAGGAAATTCGTATTTAATGAACGGAAATTTGGCAATGCTTAAAGGTTCATACGGCGTTATTCCTCAGCACGGCAGTATGTAGGTTCGATATTGACGGGCGAAGTTGCAAAAACGCGTATCTCGGTTCGCGATGCTCACTGGCTTCCTGTCATGCCTATATTTTCATTGAAAATGAGAATTTACATAATTTGAGTAGGAAAGTCTATAACTTCATCACGTAATATACGAAAACGTCGGTCATATTTCCATAATCTGAATTGAGAGAGCTCATCTAGGATCTATTCTTTGTCGATAGCCGTATAACTAATGGAAATTGGCCCAGTGGAACGGTAAAACGAATTGTGACGAAAAAGAAAATCTAGGGGCTCAGAGAGCTTATAGTCAAACCAGAGCCTCAGAGAGCTTATCTCTAGCCTAAGCTGTGTGGCCTTTTAACTTTGACGGGAAACGTGAAAATTAACCACAAAAGGAAAAATAACGAAAAAGGAGAGAGAGGAAGAGAAAGAAAGAGAAGGACGTAATAGAGGAAATTCCCTGTACATCATAATTCGTGGAAAGTCCATTTGGCTCCTATCCCAGAAAATTTGTGTGGAGGAGAGGCACTGTTCGTGATAAAATTCAAGAAGTTAATATAATTACTTAACCGAACTAAATTCCCACGTTCGAAAAGCCTCAAATTGAATGAGAGGAGGTCGTATCAAACATTTGCCGTTAGTTGAGTTGAGTTCAACCAGGTAACTGAACTAACTGCAGGGTGTATTGAGTATCATCTGAAACTGAAGGCGCATGAAGCCGAAATCGTTTTGCCTCTTAGGATCCACCGAAAGAAGTACCTATCTTATTTTGAAGGGGCAATTTTCCTTTCAATTTAAAACTTAAGTCGAAAAATCATGACGGAGATTCTAACGAGCAGATATCCATTCCTTGCCCCAGAACGAAGTAAGTATCAATCGGACTAAATTTTGCGAAGAGGAACTACTATTTCTTGCTCATCAAAAAAAGTCTTATCCGTATGAAGGAACTAATGGCACATATATGTTGTTCCTAGATGAGGCAAAATTAGTAGTTTCTCATCGCCGAATAAATTCAAATTCAGCCCTAACGTTAACGCTCAACGCGTTGAATGCCCTCAGTTGAAATTTCGCTAAGCTTGTTTTGATTGATTTACATCATACCCAGTTCCAGTTAGTGAATCGTGGTGCGTAGCAATTGCTAAGGAAACACTTTGTTATGTACGTAACACCAAAATGAAGGTTCCAGTCCAGTGAAAGGTTTCATCTGGCGCACGACTGCGACTCACAGCGCCTTCAATTTCCAATGACACGCCACGCTTTGCCACGGAGTTAGTTTAGTTGCCTAGCCGGCCCGAACCTAACTTGAGTCCCGTCAAAAAGATTCCGTTCCTCATTTCAGTTGGAGCTTTTACCCATTGCGTAATTTTTATCAGCCGTGCGGGGCGTTTGCAAATATTTGCACACAGGATTCAAAAGTATTTGATGTAAAAAGTTTTTTTCGAGTTAAACACGCGGATTGAGGCGCAGAGAAGATAAAAGGTGCCTTTGCGTTTGTGGGACGCAATCTAAGTAATGTTTTGATTAAAAGCTTCGTGCAGTGCAGATAGAATCAAGTGGAGCCTGATTGTGACCAGATGTGACTTGAAATTTTGACTCATTCTTTTTGGGAGTATTCGAAAGTCAAGACCAAGAAAAATCCTTCTTCTTTCGATTTTGAAATCATCCCGCACGAAAGAACCAGGGCCGGATTTAGGGGTGGCCACTTGGGCCGCGGCCCATGGCGGCAAATTTAGGGGGCGGCAAATGTTGTAATTTTTTCAAATGTAGGTATCAAAAAGAAAACCTGATTCAGAAAAAAAATTACAAACGAGAAAAGGCGAAAAAATATTTCATTTCCTGAGAGTTATAGTATAGTAATTTCTAATTTGTTCGTCTTTCGGTGATACAAGAGACAGCGCCTTTGATTAGTCTGGTTGAGAGAGAAACCAAAAATGCAATTTGGCCTGGAGCGGCGCGGCGCAGAGAGCGATGATGACGAGGACTTGAGATGAAAAGGAGAAGTCCTCGGCGCGCCAGTCAGCATGAAACAATTATTAGCGCCTACAAGACTCCATGAATACTTCTCGCATTGCGTCAAACGTAGCGCGATCAGCAGCAGTTGACGTGAAACTCTTAGTGCCTACAAGACTGCATGATTACTTCACGCATTTCGTCAAACGTAGCGCGGTCAGCAGCAGTTGACGTGAAACTCTCAGTGCCTACAAGACTGCATGCATACTTCACGTATTGCATCAAAAACAGTGCGGTCAACAGCGGTCGCGTCGGGATGAAACGCATAGCGCCTACAAGACTGTAGAGATACTTAACGCATTGTGCCAAACACTGTGCGGTTGGCGTGGTGGCGGAAATTAAATTCATTAAACCGCATTCATGTTTATTCTTTCATAATTTGTTCGTTCTTTTCTTATAAGTGAAAGGCCTTGTTCACACAGAGATAGGTTTACGGAACTAAATTTTCGCGCAAAGTTCCGTAAAATTTTGTCAGTGTTGACAGGGCTTTCACAAAAAATGTGCCCAACACGAGTAAACGCGTCTTATGCACCCCTCCTCCTCCGGCACGTTTACTTGATGGTTTGTATCGATGTTTCAATACGAATGAGAAGGGGCGGCAAAATATGGGCGGCAAGTAGGTAAATCCGGCCCTGGAAAGAACGTGAATTCGTTTTTATGTTGTAATAATACTAGCATTTCGTACGTTTACTTGAAGACTGTTGGGAATTTTTCATTCAAAATTTTAATTTAAAATTAATTTTTTCCCTCCGATTCAAGGCACATTTTGTTTTACTCCGTTACAACTGATGGCAGTCTCTGGCCTTGAGAAATCGGTTTGAAACAGAGCTTTGCTTTGAAATTGTACCCGAATTCTTTTATTCTCTGGCTCGCGACTTTGTACAAGTGTTCCTGAGACTCGGAATGAGTTGCTTTTATTCATACGCCTCTCGGTTCCTTGCACACGATAAAAAGGACTTCTTATTGTCAGTCGTGTAAGGCAGAATCCCACGATGTTTTTACGTCTTTGTTCACCTTTGTTACTCTTGCAGAGCGAATCTTTCTCGTATAACGTTTACTTACCCAGTATTGGTCTGCTTAACCGCGTGAATGCGGGAATCAGTACTTGAGTATAACATTCTAAGTATCTAGTGTCCAGCCTACACTAGCGAATTAGGACACAGGATGACGACCATTATTTTGTGTAATTAACCTTATTCTCTTTAGTGTGCCCTGTTTTCTGATTTAAGTTCGTATAACGGAGTAGGTTGATCTGTGTCTTAAACTACGGGTACGATGACTGGAAGTTAACAAAGTTGCAACGTTACTGAAATTTACTTTTATCCTTTATTATTTTATTTTTTACAGACTAGCCGTCGCAATTTTTTGTTGTCATTTTAGTGAATATTTATTGAGGCATTAAAGAAGAGATTTTTTATTTTTGATTTTTAAATAAGAATAAACCAGGAGGGGCAAGGCTCTGTACCTCTTTACGTACCATTAGGTATTGAAGGTAAAATGTCGATGGTTGAAGTCGAAGAATCAGTATCCTCGATTACGACAATCACCGCTTTGTTTTAAGTTTTTAAGGAAAACTAACCACCATTCTTTCTTTAATTTTTAGTGAATATTCTTCTTTCATTCTAACATATTCACAGAAATATTAACGAGGCATTTGAATATTAGTCTTCTTTAAAAAGAAGAGTACATACAATCGGAAATTTTGAAACGTTGCGGTGGACAGTAGCCATCAAATGTCATCAATAAGAATTCCGGCAAGTTTTCATTAGCTATTTTATTTATCGACGGTGAAACTACAAAAATGCGCAACTTGGTTTGCGATGCTACAGACATTCTATATTTCTGTTATAATTTATCTCGTAGAAGGAAAAATACCCAACTTCATTTCAAATGGGATGAAAACCTTCCTGATTTTTCCTCTGTGCTTGTAATATATCCTGCATGTGAAAGTTTCAAGCAATAGCAGCGTTGGTTCGTTCTCCTTTGATAAAATACAATGGGCCGCGTCAAACAGAAAAGAACCAAGCCACATCAGCTGTTGCTAAATTTAACTGGGAAAATTCAATTTTTTGCGAGGGATCGGTTGTGCGGATTTCCTTGAAATTTGTGTGGAATTTGCTTCGCACCGTGAAGAAAATTCACTGAACTTTGCACAAAAATCCGCACAACCATTTTCATGCAAGAAATTGAACTGCCGGATCAAAGGCAATAGCAGATGAGGCTTGGTTCCCTTCTGTTTAATGCGATCCAAATAGAAGCGGCGATTTTGGAACACCACCTAAGAGGTTCCAGTTTCACCATAGATATTGTCCCATTTGTCCATCATATGAAAGCACGAAATGTATGCTCGCAAGTGCCCATGCTTTCACCGCTCTTCACCCAATGCTTGACGTGAACTTTGAGTCATCGGCAGAGGCGGATCCAGCAATTTGGCAACACCGGATTCCCCCCCCCCCAATATAAACCTATGTTAAATTATCGATTCTCGTCGGAGCACCTGGCCCCTTTAAGAATCGATACTTTTCCATAGGTTTAAATAGAAAAAAACAATGTTGCCAATTTGTTGGATCTGCCAATGGTCATCGGGAACAACCCGAATCAATCGATGAGGTCGAGTAATCCAGTTTTCACTGTGTAAGGTACTTTGCATTACTGACCATCGTTAAGAATATCCTAAATGCATCAAGCATGCGGAATGCACTCAGGAATCCCGCCGAGACATTTGGCATGCAGTTGCAGACACAGGTGAATGGCAAGAGCCGTGCATTCTTGGATAGGAAGCATCGATAAGGACCAATACGTCACTAATCTTTTCATCTTATTCCGAGCCGAATAAATATTCTGGTTTAAATATTTTCGTACGCCATGCTCTCAGCATTAAGGCCAGTGTCACTGGGCTAAGATTAAAAATAACCTGAGCGCGCGTGCAAATTGTGGGAAATATCTCTGGGAGCTTGAACCTCTCCAAGTAGTAAATTGGGAGGGGGAGGGGGGTTGTCAGCCGCGTGGACCGCGTCAAACCGTCACGCGCCACGCTTCGCACCCAGGAGCAACTGGTGAACAAGAGAAGATGTTTGGTCGTACAAATATGATTTATTTTGTTACAAGCCTGCTACCGTGGATTCTCCTCTCTTGGAACATGATTCAGTCGGTTCCTGTTTTTAAGCATTTTAGAATTGTATGCGCATGAAGAGACGCATATTGGCGGTAAAACTACCGAACCAGCAAACCACGTATCTCGTTGGTGGTGTTTGAAAATCTCCGCCCCCATTTCACTTTTTGAAGGAGAAAAAATCTATATAACTTCTTGAAATTTTTACAGAGTTTTTCTCTGCGTATAGAGCGAAAAACACGGAAGTTTTGAAGAATTGTCGTTGAGTGGTTTTCCATTAAAAAAATAAAGCCTGACAGGAAGTCTACAATGTTCCAATCCGAGATAGGTACGTGGTTTGGTATCACCGTCGATGGTATTCTAATTTCACCATAGATTTGCTCCCGGTGTTCGTCAAGTTTAATAATATTTTTTTTAAACTCAAAGTCATTGCGCGTTATTCAGTTAGTATAATACCATTGATGCTGTGCCTTATTATCTACTAGATGTCCATTTGTAACTAATGAATTAATTTTTTTTTATATGATTTATAGGAAAGAGTTATGACAAGTGATCACACCCACTTCCTGAAAAAGGAATTATTTTCAGTTTTTTTACGGTTCAAATTAATTTTTTTTCTCCCCGCGGAATCAAGAATTTTGGAAAGTTATCATCCTATGAACTTTCTTCGAAACATTTCTCAATGTTCTTCATTTATAATTAAAAGAAATTGCACTGAAAACCTCATATGTCGGGTCGTTTTGGCGCCAAATCTACCGCGCATGCTCAGCGCGAATTGAGCGAGAACCACCAATCGAAGCGCCTTCAATTTTTTAGCGGCAACACGGACATCCATCACGTACGAATAGTTGTATCTCTGCGCCGTCATCAAAAACCAAAGATAGGAAACAACAAATTTAGCCGTTATAATTTCACTCAGTAAACGAACTGAAGAAAATTTTAAGCCACTTACGAAAAAATGGGCAAAAAGCGTTATAAAACCACTTCATTTATGTTTGTATTCATTTATCATCTTTTAAACCTCTTGGTAAGAACCAAATGTGGGGCCGTGGATTCCGACTGACAATGAGTTCAACTGACCGGGTTTTTTATATTGTCCAAAAATTGGCGCTAAATTGCTATATCTTGTAGAGTTCTAGATAGGTACTAACATTTTTAATGCACAATGCAGCAAGGCCTCTCCGTTTTTCATTCCAGGCCTATGTATCGCTACCAAACGGTCAAATTTTGGCATTTTTGGGTATTGTTTTTTCGCTTAATGATGCAGGATTAACTCTCCTGACCTAAGGAATATTTATCTTATTTTTCTCCTGCATCCTAAGGCACATTTTTCCATGCTGACATTCATTTATCAAAAACTTGAGTGAAAGCAGAATAAACTTAATTGTTTATAATTAATAAATTACTTGTAATAATTTCAAACTTTTTTTTCCAGTTGATGACTCAACAGAGGACACAGTGCCCCTTTTAATACCTGCTCCTAGCCCTACAAATGAAGAAAACATACATGTCCACAAAGATGCACATCTTGGAGGGAACTTTTGCTCAAAAATTGTTTTCTTTGGCTTGTTTGGCACCCTCGCTATCCTTGTTGGACTCCTCATCATAGAATTTCATGGATCTGGAGATGGTAAGTAAGAGCTATCATAACACACGTATTTGAATTTTGTGCAGTAATATGAGTTGCAGCCAGAAGTTAGGTAAAAGTTTAGATTAGAGTCCCTTTATACCCATGTTATGTGTTCTGTGATACCCAGAGTTACGACAACTCACTTTTGGTTGGGCCAGGGTTGGGCTGAAAGTGGCCTAAAAAAAAATCCAATTCTGATTGGTTCTCGCTCATGGAGGCCGAAACGAGTGCACCAAGATGGCGGTACCTCGTATGTGAACAAGAATAATGAAAATATTACCTAATTGTGGTTTATCAAGAGTAAATTGTTATTTCCATCGGTCCAAAATGAAAATTGATTAAGAAATCATTCACAAACCAATCTCATTTTATTTTTAATTGATCAGTTTGTTGATGTTGTTGTTTTTGTGTGACAGACATTGCAGGATTCCTGATCCTTATCCCTCAATATCGTTCGTTTGGGTGCACTCGTTTCGGCCTCCATGGCCAGCCAAGGCCGGCTGTCAGTCAGCTGATAATCGAGTTGTCGTAACTCTGGGTATAAAGGGACTCTAGTTTAGATCATTGATAGCAAACCACCATCACGAGAATCTTCATTTTGGCTTTTATCGCACTGGAAAAAACACATTCAAACCAGCAAACGTAACCACTTGTTTGGATTAAAAGTTTCAATGGAAATCAAACTGGAGGTTCAAAAAGTCAATTCTGTTGAAAATGCAGCGAAGCTTACCAGCTATTGTTGCTCACAAAAATTGCACTCTAAGACTTTAAACTCAGTATTTACAGAGTAGTTACTCAATTTTTTGCACACTTCCGAGGGATTTTTTCTGCACTTCTCGGACTCAAAAATCCTCTCTCCTATGAAAACTTTAAAATTCCCTGGATTTTTCTTCGATTTTGTTTCATCAATCATTAATGGCTTGTATCGCCATCATTATAGCAGTAAGTAATCATTTTTGAAGATTTTTGGAATGTGGCTAAGTTATTCACACTGAAAAAAAAAATGGAATGGGTTCTCCTGACTTTGCCCCATATATATGTACCTGCTCTAAAGATCTCTTAGTGTCTAGGTGCTGATTTAATAGATCAGCACTGTACATTTTAAGTGATTAGAAATAAGTTAACATTGAAATTATTCCTATGTGTATTTTTTTATTTTTAGTCGAGTCTGCGGCTGATTCACCATGGTCTGTTATGTTGGAAGGCTGGGTTGATGAGGCGCATGACAATCATGAGCATGAAGAAGAACACAGTGTTTCAGGTAGGTAATTCTAATTCTTGTTATTTGAAAATGAATGATCTGGATAGTACCAAAAGACTCAGAAATGTATGAAAGTGTCAGGAGTGAGAGTTAAGAGATGTTATACCCATCATTTTTATGAGTTGCAAAACAAAACTAAAAATGTACCGGCCTACATATTCATCTACGTACCTATCTACTTGCCAATCTATACAACTAGCTACCTATCTGCCTGAGCGTTTCACACAGAACAATAAATATTAAAATATGATGAAAAAAAAATTTCAATATTTTGTCACTATTTTTATGTGCCAAAAATAAAATCGTGTGTGCAGGAGCCCAAACATACTTATTTCACGGTATATCTTATATGCCATTGAAGACTGACATTTTTTGCTTTCGGTAAGAATTTTTCAAAGAGGGACTTGTTATATTCTTTTTTAAAGATTCTATCTCTGTCTCACACCCTATTACCCACTGGTGCGTAGTTTTACTCCTCTCTTTTTTTTCTTTTTTATAGAACATAACAGCAAAGTTTTTGAAAACGTTTTATATGATTTTGTCAAAAAGTCATCATTTTCTCTTCAGTAAAAAATTAATAAAAACTGCCACTGAAATGTTTTATTGCTTTTGTGATTTAGCCTTGATGGAGCTCTCTGTGCCTTCACACTCTGTGATCGCATGGTTGGAAATATTATCTACCTTTCATGCATTGTTCTTTGTAATGTTACCTGTAGATGAAACGCAATCTTAGAATGTACCTACCTACCTTATTACTCAGTAAATTTTGTTTAAAGGGGTCCATCTGGAGAACTCCTCGGTCTCACAGAAACCTTAAGGCCTAGTTAATTTTACCTATGTATTTCTAATGTTGCTTTCATATGTCAAGGCCTTTTTCTGAGTACGAAAATGCAACCACATAAATTCAATTTTCATCTCCTTTGATTTAGCTTTCTTTCCTCTTATCATGATTCTGGTAATAATGTCTAATTAGGAGAAAAAAACTCGAAGGAGGCTACTCCAAATTCTTTTAAAACTTTCAGGTATAAACATGCCCGTCTAAGTTTTTTCTGAAATCATCAGTTTACTGTATACATGCTGTGTTACAAGAGGAAAAAGGTAGAGGATCCTTAAACAAGGTCGTGTCTTGAAGATTTCTCAAAAACACAGGCAGATCTTATTGCTACTATTATTTTAATTCAGCCGTACAAAATCGGCAGTTCAGCGACAAACTTTTAAATAAAATTATGGCGCATGTGTACCAAACTCATAATGCGTAGTGAAATGCTCATTTCTTGCGGTAGGTGTGCACAATTATTTTTATTCCACGTAACCTGGCTTTGTGCCCAGTTTTGGGATAAATTGATATATTCTAATTGTTTCACTTGTTACGAGGGGAAATAACTTCATCCTCCTGCAGTCTGTAAGCACAGGAAATTTTCAATTGTTTTCCTTTCCCTGTAAAAATTATGCTCTTTTTGTTTCTTTCTTTTTTTTTTTTTTTTTTTTTTTTTTTTTTTTCTTTTTTTTTTATTGGAGCCCAATATTTCCGAGATATTTCAACTCAAATCCGTCCAATAAATACATTAATTTAGGTATCAATAAATTAAAGAATTCCAGAGAAATAAGTAATTAGTGTTACTTCAAAGAAATAATTGATCGTCATACCCTTATCTTAAATTTGCTGTCTCATTAAGTGCTCCAAAAAATTTTGTACAGTTCTCATAAAAATGTTCCTTGAATGCAGATCACTCAGAAGAGGAGGAAAGTGAACATGATGTAGGATTCGATTTGTTTGGTATATCTGAGTCAGAGCATGATGATGATGAAGAAGAAGAACATGCAGAAGACGAAGAAGAAGCAGGAGATAGCCACGAAACTGATCAAGACGATGAAAATGAGGCTGAATCCGAAAACCAGCCTGAAAGTGATGCCAAATCAGGAGATTTTGGTTTCTATAAAAGTATCTACCAAAGCATTTATAAGACTCAAGGAGATGATGATGCTGGAGTAGAAGAAAATGAACCTGAAGAAGATCGTGATGCACCTGGAAATGATGATGACGAAAACGATGATGATGAAGATGGAGGTGATGATAATGATGATGATGATGATAACAATGACAATGATGATAACAATGACGATGATGACAAAAATGATGATGAGCAGGAAGATAATGAAGTGGATGAAAACGATCTATTTGGTGAGAAAGACGAGGATGAATACTACAGGAGCAATGAAGCCGAGAAACAAGATGAGGCTAGTGCGGAAGAAGAAGATGATGTAAATGATGCAAAGGAAGAGGAAGAAGAGGAGGAAGAGGAAGAGGATAAATTCCACAAAAATAAACCACAGCGACACATTGATGAAGCTGATGAAAAGGAAGATGACAGTGATGATAACGAAATTATCAGACAGATTCTGGCCAGATCGCAGGAGAGGAAAACAAGATTTGAACCACGTAAGGTCATGCTCAGAGTGTTTCATATTTGTGGTTTTTTGCGATTTTGTTTTTGCAAAGTGAAATTCTCAGCAGAAGAGTTTACCACCTTCGAAGGTGGCAGCATGCTCTTCACTTTTAACAACATATAAATTGGTTCTCCTAACCACCCTGGCAGATGGATGAAATAATTTTGGAATGTATAAAAATAACAATATTTGGATTCGCGTGCTTTCCTTATAAGAATAAGAATAAATTTAGTAGCAACAGATGAACAGTAGAGCAGACATTGAACGTTTTTAACAATTAAACTTACTTTACTCTGAAGGACTATCAGTCAAACTTTAAAATTTTAACTTTCTTATGGTAAAATAATGTTTTACCTGTGTAGTCCGAGCTCGTGATTATCTTAATAATAATCTGCTCTTCATTTAGGTATTAACAAGTTTTTTGAGTGAATAAAATATTTTTTCTATCAAAAAAAGTGCAAGCAATGCAAACAATTACAGTGATTTTTCCCATCCATGCCCTCCAATCTATTGTTTTCAACATTACCTATTCATTGCGCTTAAACTACTCTTGGGTGGTCTGCCTATTGTATACCTTGGTTTTTTTTCAGTTTTTTAGTTTTCAGTTTAAATTTGATTTTCTCTGAAGTCTTTTTTGTATAATTTGGTCTATATTTTCCACCCAGAACAAAAATTGAGTGATTTTTTTTCTGGAAAACTTAATGTCAAAAGAAGAGGTTGCCTCGTAGGTATTGTTGTTCCCCCTTTTCTTTTTTTCTTTTTTCCCTTTTTTTTGCTCGATTTTGGTTGGTTGATTTTAATTTTCCCTCAGATTTACATCTCCCTTTGACTTTCTTTTTTGCATCCAAAATGACTCATCTTTCCCACCTCCTTCCTGCAGCTGATAACTACATTTTTGTCTCTCTTTTTTTGCTTTCTAAAATATCATTACTTTTAAAGCGTTCTGTCATCGTCATTATTTTCCAATCCCCAAATTTCTTCTAATTATTTGCTCAACATTTTCCTGTGCAAATATTTATCAAAAATGTAAAGTGAAAGTTTTAATGAGTTTAAGAAGAAGCAGCTTTTAGAAAGAGGTTCAAAATTTTTTAAGAAATCACAGGCTGTCACATTTAAATTATAAGTACATAAATACAAAAACCTCCAAACTTGTGATTGATAGCCTTGTTCTATTTTAACCACCTAATTTTTCAAAACTACATTTGTAAATTTTGCTGCGCCTCAATTACTCCTATTTTTTCAGTTTGCAAAAAAAAAGTGTCTTTTAATTCAAAAGTGAGGATCCTTATTTCGCTTTTCATGGTAACCATTAAAGCCAAAGAGGTCACTTTTCTCCCCCACACCTCCAAAAATTTGGGAACTTTGGAGAGAAACATCCGCGAAAGGCCCCAAACTTTTTTATATTTAATGGTAGATATACCCACACCGTTTTTGT
The DNA here is from genome assembly GCF_001854935.1 of Bemisia tabaci. Lineage (NCBI taxonomy): Eukaryota > Metazoa > Arthropoda > Insecta > Hemiptera > Aleyrodidae > Bemisia > Bemisia tabaci. Next base: position 385,825 of record NW_017565155.1, read on the forward strand.
CAAAATTCTCTTTTCATATTATTGCCTCATCAACTTAAATGTCAATATTTTACTTAATAAAGCAAGTGGAAGTTGTTGTGAAAGTTTTAACTCTATTAAATTTTAAGTTATTCACAGTCAATCTTTGTGACAGCAACGAAACGCTGACTTTAAGTTCTCAGGGTGTGTTTTTCTGTGGATTGTCTCAAAGAAGTAACACTTGCATTTTTATATTTCTAGAAAAAGACAAACCGTACGAAACAGAAGCAGAAGAGCATATCAGAAATGTGATGAGCGGACTGCGCAAGAAGAAATTGGAAGAAGAGAGCATAGAAGCTTTTGATGAGGAGCCCACGAGAGAAGTGCAAGGAGATCAGGAAGAAAATGAAGAAACGGAAGAAAATGGAAAGGTGAAGCAAGTGTTTCCTATTGGAGTTCAAGACTTTGATCCTGCTAACTAGACATTCTGTGAATAGAGTATTAATTTCAGAGTTTGGTCATCCTGCTCATAAGTGATAGAACCCCAACTGTCTGTGCAGATTGGGGCTAAATGTACATAGGACTCATATTTGAAAGTATGTCCAACTCATAACTTTTCATTCCTTACATCAAAGATGTAAAAATTCAAAGTACAAAATAGATCAGGAACTGATTGTACAATTTTACAATGTGGGATTTCCTTTTTTTAAACCAGTCTCTATTTTGTCTTTTCTTGACTCTATTGAAAGAGAGCCCTGTAGACTCCACTAATTAGAGAGAGTCCTGTAAGTTGAATTAAAGTCCAAATTAAGTACAATCTGTAAAAGCTCTCGTATCACAATTAAATTATTAGCTTTCTTTTGACATTTGTTTCACATTTTGCAGGAAGAAGAAAGTGTGCAAGAAGTGATAGATGATGACGATAATGAAGAAACAGTTGGAGGTAATACATTTAACTTTTTGAGTCTACGTCACAAAATATGATTATGCTATGCACATGGTGTAAATGCATAGTTAAGGAGGGAAAACCAACTCATTTATGATCGCTAGTTCAAAAGCTTTTGAAACGTATATCAAAATGATGGAATTCTCAGGAACTAAATACCATTAACTGTGATGCACCCAAGAGAGAGGGAACCTAAGGCGAAGAAAACAAAAATCAAGATAATTGTGTTTCATGACAAAGGGATTTGCGGCAATTACACTGAAAAATTCCCCAAGTTGACTTTTCTAGATAATTTTATAGTTTGAGAACTAAAAAATCTTGATTTCAAGAAAAACGCAATCAAAGTTTTGAAACCTTTTTACCCAAAGAATCTGAGTCAAGATGGATTCCTCGCACTGTTGTTGATCTTGACCCACCTTCACCGATAATGCTCATAACACTGTTAAAAATGCACATTATGACTTAAAATTTGTGAGAGAATGTGCTCTTGAGATACGCAGAAAGTGTTCAGCATTAAAAACTGGAAATCACTAATTTTAACCTAAATTCCGTTTTGTTGGAAAAAAGTAAAATTTGGCAACTTACATTAAGTCTTCTTTCCTTCAGGTACATCATATTATGTAACAGATTTTTTGTAGCATTAAAATATTAAAGCCCTCAATCACAGTCAATAAAATGGCAGATCTGGTAACTTACTCAATGAGACAGAGTAACCCTTTGAACATAATTATCAGGAACTTGTTTGAAAACTATGGACTCATAAGAAAGTACAAGTTCTCTTGCTCTTCCTCTGAAAGGATAGAAAATTCAAGCCTCTGCTTTTAAAAGTAGCTACTTCAGTAGCTCCTTTGTCCCAAAATCTTGTTTTCATTCATTGGCTATTGTCTTCTTCTTTTTCGCTGTGTGTGTTCAATTTATTCAATTTTTGTATTTGATTAAAGGGGTGCAAAAGGCAGGAAGGATGTGCCACAAGAGCCTCCTGTAGCCACTTAAAAAACGCATCTCTTGAAATGTTTATCGTTTTATGTGCCCAATAAATCAGTGGTTATATCTATCTGTATCATTTTGTATTCAATTTTTCAGCAGGTAGTCTATATAAAAGTCAATTTTAGTAACTCCTAATCTATAGTCGGAAAAATTGCATCCAAGTTGAGAATGTAATGAATTTTTTATCTTTTCCAGTGATAGTAAAATTTGGGGTTGGTGTCGCTTTAATCGTAGTGGCGCACGTTGTTCTCATTAGAAAATGGAATAGTTGGGGTCAGTACCTACAGTCTCCGTGATTTTCCCCACTTTCAGTTTTGTGTGTGGTTTATAATATCTTTTATGATCAGTTTCCCCGCCTTCTCCTCTTCAAATTTTCCCCTTCTCTTCAAGCTGTGAATAGACTAGGAACGAGACACATGAATCATTTATTAAATTACTTCCATTTTCACTGAGGTCAAGGCTCGTTTTTGAAATTTTAAAAAGATTTTAAAAATAATGTAATTTATTATATTTTTCCTAAAGCGATTTTGACTACTTGTGTTTAAAAATTATTTTGACTGTCGAAATTTCGTAGAAATTTGATGTATTTGAATGTAGAAAAGCTGCATTCATACATCTGCATTATTGAAAAATTCATCATGAATGACACTTGTCTGTTAAAACTTTAAAAGTAAGCCATATAATAGGCCAAAAAAAATTTCCTCCCGTCAGTATTTTTTACCCAAGCTTTAATTTTTTGTGTTTGAACACGTTTTTTGCTACTGCTATGATGAATACAAATGTTTAAATGATTACTTTACGATAAATAAGGATGCAGACAACTCCAAGTTAAAGAATATAAATTGAGTATAAAATCTGCATTGAATTTTACTTGTGGTAGCAGCATGATGCATTTTTGAGGCATTTGAGCTTAACTCATGGCAACTAACCCTTCTTTTTGCATTTCCCTTTTTCGAATACTGATTTTGAATACCAACACCTCTTTTTATGGTATATTTTAATTTATTTTATTTTCCTGAAAGCCAAAGATTTTTTTAACTTTCGCATTTATCATATTATACATTATTTTAATACATTTTTATTTGAAAATCGGACAGTGTACAACACCATTAAATCAGATTATATGTACAGTTGCCCACTGTTTTTACAAATTTTTTTCTTTCCCTCTTTTTTTCTTTTTGTAGGATTTCCAAAATAAATATTTAATTTTGAAAATTTCAATCCAAGCTACACAATTATGAATACACTGGCCATGCCCAGCATCCGTAAGATCCTTTAAAAGTATATTGCATTGAAGAACCCTCTCTGCTTCCAGCTTACTAAATTTTGCAAAATTTTAATCAACTAAATTTTATTAACTTTTTTTACCGATATGTTTGTTTTACATTTGACCACAAGAACCTTTTCTGTATTAATCAAGTTCTGGGATGAAACTTTGCTTGAAAATTCTTCAAATTACTGAAAGAAACATGCATTTTGCACTCTTACTACTAGACCTAGAAAGAAAACCTTAAGACACTCTGATTTATTGCCATAATTACTGCTTGCATACTACTTGCAGCAAAAATTCAAGTCTATAGTTTTTCAGTGGTAACCCAGTAAAGAGCGGCCTAATGAGTACGGTTTTGCGAGTTCGTGAAGAGAGACAACGTCAGATTTACGTGTTTGAAAATCAGTCTTAATTTTAACGCTTAAACTTCAAATTAGCCAATATCAGGTATAGCTCATGATTTTCATCATTGTTTCCTAAATTATGTTGAGTTTTATAATTTTAAAATTTCAATCAGCTGGAAATAGAAACTTTCTTGAAATGGTATGTATGTAATACTTTTTTTTCTAATTTTCAGACCCCAGCGCAAAAGTTGAAGATAAAGGTGAAGCAGTGGATAAAAGTAACGTAAATGATACAAGTGACACAGTAGAGATTATTGACCGCAGAGAGTCACTAGTTGACTTAGACACAGAGTTACCAACCCCATCTGGTGAGTAGTGTGTACCTTTTTTATCTCTACTTCCAACAAAAATTCAAAATGGGAGAGGGGCAAAAAAGCAAATTTTTCTTTGTAAGCAAATTTTTCGTTGTTTGTTGTCTCTGAGGTGAAGCTAAATGAACCCAATATTTTTCCCAAGGGCCCAAGTGCTAAAATTCAAGTCTCGAGAAAAACAGGAAAATATATGTCATTCAACGTGTGTTAAATCTTTTGAGCCCGATTTGAACAGGCATTCTTCAGACTCAAACATTTTTTGGGCTCAAAAGATTCAGCGCACACTGAATAGCACAGTAAACATAACATTTAAAGGGCATTGAATGAAAATAAGAACCAATTATTGATCAATGACATCCTTCCATCAATAAAACAATGTCTTACCTTTATCAATTTTCAGTCAGTTTTCTCTTCTTATTTATTTAATTTGTTCTCCTCATTTTAAGTTGATTAAGAATCAGGTTTCTCATCTTTCAAGTACCTCATCTTTTTACTAGGAGCCATTTTTAAGATAATTATAGCACTGATCTGTTGTTACTTATTTTATATTTTCTGTCTATTAATTGTGTTTGTAGGTTCTGAAGATGAAGCTATGGAAGATAGAACTCCAGAAGAAAGTGAGGATGAACAGGTGTCTGAAAATTACGCAGCAAAAGTAAGAATACGACAATTACTTATTTTCTTTTTCTTCATGTGGTAAAATTCATCATGAAATCTATTATCAGCCTGCAAAACATCATCGTTGGAAAATCTGTCTTAAAATTTTAGTCAGAGGACAGAAATTCAACTAATACTTGAGTCTTGCTGTCACAATCCGTTCAATTTTATTACCCATTATATGTTCCGCAGAATTTCTCCAGCAACTGCCGCCTCTTTATTCCCATCATTAGTTTCCAGATTATATTAGGATACTCTTCAATGTGGCCAGAATAAGTTGTTGTTAAAAAATGTGCAAGTATTTAAAAATTCTTAAAAATCTCTGTTCTGCTATCTCACCTGAATTATTTGAATATGCTATAAGTAGCTTACTAAACCTCTTGACGCATCTCATTCCATAATTTACAAAAACTACGATTTTAACACGGATGTCACCTATTTGTGTATAATTATTGTACACACCAATCACTTCATTTGAAAAATTTGCCCATTTTTTAGACTGCGTACGAAGCATCAGCAACTCCAGCAGACAGTGAAGCAGAGTCTAATGCAGAACTGACAGATGATGAAGTTGACGACACTCCTGATAGATGGAAAAGTAAGTAATTAAAATATCATTAAATGTTAGTTTGGAATTTTTGATGGACTTTATAATGTTTTCATCCCTTATTATTCTATGCAAGTCTAAATTGTGTATGTTTATTAGCCTTAACTTTAAAGCCTTGAGATTCAATCAATATCAATGAATGATATTTACTCCTTGATTTTTCTCAGAATAAGCTGCGATTTTTATTTTTAAGGAGGTACATGATTGACAAACAATGAACCACTAGACTAGGTAAAAATTTAAGCATTCTGATTTAAATCCATTTTTCCAAATTTTACTCGAAACACTATTTGGGCAACAAAAATTACTGAAATTAACTTCCAACTAAGATAATAGCGTTTTTATTCAGCATTGGTTACAAAACATCTGAACTTTCTGCTCACATGAAAAAACTGAGTCAACTTGTATCATTTTTTAGATGAAGAAGCTGATGCCCAGACTGGAACTGAAGAAGAAGAGGAAGAAGAGGAGGAAGAAGACGAAGAAGAAGAAGAGACAGAGGAAGAAGAGAGCCCACCTCCATCCCCACCAAAGCCAAAAATCCAGCCCGAGCAAAATCCACGCCGAAGGGGAGGTCCTCGATCAGCTGACGACATTGATTTTGAGCAGGTATGATCCAATCATTTCATCCATTTGTCAAATAAAGCAGAACAGAAAACTATTTATCATATACTTATTTGTGCAAAATTACAAGATTCCCTTTTTTTCTCTTTTAATAAAAAGAGGGAAAAAAGGTTCTATGGCAAGTACATAAATATCCTGAAAAAGTCAAAGTTCTATATTGGTGGCCGAAGTCGGAAATAATGTATCTCCATTGAAATGTCTAAAATTACATATATTTTTTTAAAGAAAAACTGCCCATAATATCTCCTTGAGATTCTTTGTAATTATTTTTAAATGAAAGAAAAAAATTCATAGAATATTTCAAGATAAACAATTGATTAGTGTTCCCCTAAAAAAATAAAACATGCATAGAGACTTGCAACTCGGAGGTGGACATTTGTTTATTTAGTCGTCAATATGTCGCATCTTGACTCACAAAATTTGATAGAAGTAGATCAAATTGTGAAGTAGGTAGTTGCCTACTCACTCAATACCATAGAGTACATAGAGTCATAATGTAAGTGGGAGAGCTGGCGCCACTTTTAAGCATTTTCCATGTCCCAAATTCCGAGACTCCTGTGTGACGCCGGGTCACTTTTTCGATACATAATCGATTGTTTGCGATACACGGGTACCCGGCCATCCGATGACAACAACAACAACAACAACAAAGGAGATAGGAATCACCACATATTCCACACCGCCATTTTGGATTGAAAATGTATCGAAAAAGTGACCCGAACTCGGCGCACACTGGGCTCGGAATTCGTCGAGCAGAACATGGCGCCAGCTCTCCCACTTACATTACGACTCTATGTACTCTATGCTCAATACGCTTTCTACTAAGACCTATAATCTAACCATCTTTTTATTTTCTTCTGCCTTTAATCCTCCTTTGATGATAAGTGGAATTTACCTGCTTCCTGATGCCATTGATTGCCAGAGAATGTACTTTATTACAAAGAGTGGCCACCACTGGTGCCGAAAATGTTTAAGCTAACCCAAGACCAAGCAAAGCTTGCGCGTAGCCCTAAGGAATCTGTTAGAACCAGAAATTTTTCAATGAAAACTTGTTTCCTTTGCTTTAGAAAGAAATCAGGTAAATACCCAAAAAAACTTGCTGATTTTCAAAATGGTTTTGGCTCAATGCATACTTTCAACATTTCTATGGAGTGAAGAAATTTTCCTAGAATGAAGGAATTTTAAGGCTGACGAAATTAAACATACCTAATTTATTTTGTTGTAATTATAGGAATATTATGAATATACAGACATCACAAATGACTATGACTGGGCTATTCGAAATGAATTGGATTTTGCAGAGGATGAATTCTTGAATGGGGTGAGTTCTTGATTTGATTATTTCATCATTTTTGTACCTTATACGTACAGAAGTATATAAAAAATAAATTATTCTAGACTGGAAGAAAAGTATTCTTTTATAATCACAGGCCATAAAGGATAAATAAGAAATCTAAAATCATGATGATACAACCATTTAGAATTGAATACATTTTGTGTCATCGTGGAGGTAAAGGACTACGTGCAAAACGGGCCATTTGGGGCTCGGGGCGGATACCTTTGAGACTTGCCCTATTCATTCACCTAACAATGCCCCATCTTTTCCCAAAGTTTCAAGCCCCCCAAAAATTTTGGGGAGACGCGGCGGGGGGTCAAAGTTAAAAACCGGCAACATTTTCTCGAATTTATTACTCGAAAACCAAGAAGTTTTCGTAAACGCGGTTTAAACGAGCGTTTT